>OY735215.1:7263442-7500942 GCA_963457665.1 Thysanoteuthis rhombus
AATAACTCATAATAAAAACAGGTCTGGTTTGTCACGCAATAGAAACTGTTGCATAATCAAAGTCTTTTGGTAGCGTGTTGTGTTGGGGGTGATCAATTGAAAAGTTCCAAAAAAAAGATGATCAATAAATGAGTTACTACTCTTGCCTTTTGTCGAATCATTGAAAAGTTTGAATTTCCTTGAAAAAAAGCGTGAATGTAGCCGGATACATACATACTAAGCGTTTAATGGCATTAAACAGAACTTTCCATCCTCATTGGTTAATTCTGTTTACCACCAACACTTATGGATAGTTCACCTGAAGAAGGCTGAAGAATGAATCGGCCAAAACATTGAGTTAACAACAAGAAGTTCATTTGAATGTTAATGATCCTTCACAAAACTATTGACAGGTCCTGTCTTAATGATTTTATTTGAGGGTAAATTTTTAATTTTGCATAAATTTTACAATGTCATTCCCAAGATGTGTCATCATCAGTCTTTTAACGTCCGTCGTTGGACATAGACCTCCCCCAGGATTTGCCACAATTCCCTATCATGGGCATCGCGGAGCCAGTATTTCCTGAATCTGTCCAGTTCATCTCTCCCTCTAGTGTTCTGTTGGCCTTGGTTTCTTATGTGATCTCTGGGAATCCTTAACCCTTTGAGAAAATACATACAATAATAATACTATCTTTTTCATGTCTAGCTTTTCTTATACAGTCATATATACAAAGTTATTACACTTGAATCTTTTTACATCATACAAAATGATAAGTGAGAAAGATTTACAATTGTAATAAGAATTTTTTCTTCAGAATCTATGTAAATAGAGATATATTCTATCTTTGGGGGTTTTTAAGCCCTTAGCAGCAATTTGGTCTACCTAAGAAGTTGGAGTAATTTGCGCTCTGAAATCAAAAAGAAAAATCAGAGGCACTGCAGTTGAGAGTAAAACTTGACAATGACTTCTAAATTCATATTAGAATCTTGAAAAGGGGGGAATAACTTCTCATCAAGGTTTTTCTCTTTGACATTTTTGAAGAAATATTTTTTTTCTTTTGAAATCACATGAGTTCTATTGAATCTAAACATTTTTTACTCAAAAGACTGAAGAGTTCCTAGCCTGTAGCTCAGAGCGCCTGATGTCTGTGGCTGGTATGTTCATTTGGGAAAGCACAGATGCTCATGGACACGGTTTAAAGCTGTGATGGCTTGAGGCCTATTATAATAGTGAAGTTGTGTCATGCAAACTTTCATAGAGTGGGGAATACAGGCTTTGGTAATCAAAAGAATTGTCTCAGTTGTGTGATTCTGTTGGCTTAGAACAGTGATGACAAAACTATCTAATTTGATGCGACAATATTTTTTTTTCTTTTGAATAATTCTGTTAATAAATATGACTGTATAAGAATAGTTCGGCATAAAAAAATATTGTGTCACTAACATGGATTCATTAATTTCAGGTAAATCCTCACAGGTAAGCAAACCTTTTTTCTGAGGCTTCCTTGTCTCTCCATAAGGGGTTGTTGGTCTGTCAGTCAGACAGTCTGTCCCCGTATTGTTTCTTAGCTGTTTTAAGAGTTTTAAGAGTCACTTGAAACTTGGTAGAAAGGTGTCACCTGATAAGATGCTCCTTACCTAAAAAAGTATTCCACTCAGGGTCACGTAATCTGACAACAATGGTACTTGAACTCTATAGAGGACGACACAGTGAACTTTCAGTTCTTGTTGTAGTATATTTATAAAACTTGCTCGATAAAATATACTTACTATAAAAAAGGATAATAAAATGAAATAAAAAAAAAACTTCCCTCACATGTAAAACCCCATGGTGTGTTACTGCTGACACGCCTGTCATAGGTTCACAATCATTGGCATAGAAGAATGAAGTCAGGTTAAATCAATCGGTTGATTACGTCAGATATCAGGCCTTGAGGTGGTGATTTGTTTTATTCAATCGATTCTATTTGTTGTAAAAATGAACTTTATATTTGAACTTTTCCTTCAAGAGGACGTGAAATGTCTTGTGGCTAAGAAATTTGATTTTTTTTCTCCTTTTTCTTTTTTTTCTTTTTTTAAAAAAATGCAAATTTAATTAATATCTTTCTAAGACACGATTATTTTTGCAGCTTTAGCTAAAATTTTTTTTCATAATTGAATTATAAATATATTTTCTTTCTTATCTTACTATTTACTGTAGATTATAGTTTGCGGGTATTACTTCTGAGTTAAAATTTCTCTATTTCTCTTGTATTATGTAGAGATATATCACAAATCTACCATATCTTTCTCTAGTTATTGACTAAGCTTGGCTTAGTTTTAACAGAAGGCCACAAGTGTGGCACAAACAGTCAAGATCAAACTCATTACACAGTATGGTCTACTAGATTAGATAACTGAACATTATTCTATTGTGTGGCAAGTGTCTGTCTATCCGTCCGTCTAGCTAGCACTGTCTGTCTGTCCGCCTAGCTAGCTCTGTCTGTCCGCCTAGCTAGCTCTGTCTGTCTGAAAACAAACTCAAAAGGTAGTAAAGTTGAATTTCTATTCATAGAGTGCTTAATATCTACATAATTTGTAATATTAGAAAAACAAATTTTTTTTTCTAACCAAATGGTGTAGATTTCAACCCACTCTGCATATGTATTAACAATGGCTAAAGATAATAACATATTAGAGATTTTATTTGATGAAAAAGTATTTCAAATATCTGTGGTCTATATTTGAGTCAAACCATTTCATCATAACCACATTTTTGACATTATTCAGATACAGCTTGGCAATTGTTGTTGGATTGATTGGGATTCTTGGTTATTTACATTATTTATCAGTGAAACCATTCTATTTTATTTATATAATGTATATTTAAGTTTACAGGTAAAGACTAAACAGGAATGTATCAGTGATAAAAATTTATTTTTCATCCTTTTATTTCATTATATTTGGTTTTAGTATTTGTGAAACTCTCTTTCTCTCTCTTATATATATATAAACAACTGAAATAGTAAAGAATGTAGTTTATTCAAATAAAAGCTTATTTATTCTCTTCATTGTAAATCTCTTTGATGCTCAATTTTTCTTTCATCACTTTTTAATCAAGTCTGAACGATTTGCTGTAATAAAGAAAACCCATTATCTACTTCTACTATTTTTGTCTACAGGTACGTGTACCTCCATAAGAATTTCAAATTTCAATTTCTTCCCAGGGCGTTTAAAGACGAAGAATCATACTTTTAGTAATAATCAAAGTTTTCCTCATTTTTTAATTCTTTTTAAAATTCAAAAATTTTTTTTATTCCCATTCCCCAATATGTTCGTAAAATAAACGGATATACTCACCCATAATTTCAAAACTATTACATCTTGAGCACTTTTTTTTTGTTGCTTATCCTTGCACTAAATTGTCTCAGTAACACTAAATAAAATACAAATTTATATTGAAACTTTATATCCTCTACACTTCTATGTGTAATCTTATATAGACAAGTTTTCAGCATGCATCAAAAGATGGTTCTTATTTGTGCCTGTTCACTATTGAATTACTATAAATTATTGGGTTCCGTGCAGATTTTCTGTTTCAAGTTGAAAGAAAGGGATATTTATTTCTTATGAAATGCTAAAATTGCAAACTTAGATGTTCACAGAATTCATGAACTGTTATAAGAAAAATTGTGTTGCTATGGCCCACTAAAAATCACTATTTCCTCCTCACCAGTTGCAATACAATGTGAAGAAATGCAATTGTTAGCAGTTTTCCAGTGAGAGAAACCTTGTGAATTAGAAACAACTATCTGTATTGGATTCAATATTATTCAAAAAAGATTATGGAGCAATAAGTGTCTTTGTATCTTTTGAGGTATGTATCTTGTTTTCTTGAGGTACATATATCTGTAATATCACAGCCCCGCAAATGGCTGGACCAATTGGCCAAGTGGTTAACAGATTCTTCTCTCTTCGCTCGTCCTTGTTTATGTATCTATATACCTGTGTGTGTGTGTGTGCCTCTTGGCACTCATGGCCCTATTTTGGGGAGCTACAACCTTGGAAATGTGCATAAGTACAAGTTTTTTCTTTGTGCTTTGTTTTTTGATCTCCATGGTCATTTAGGTCGATGCCCGAATCTTGTGCTGGTATTTCTTTTTAAAAAAAATTATTTTAGATAATTAGTTTTGGTACACGCGTGGACTACGGTGATTCATTTATGTGAGGTAAGGATATTTCTTATTTCTTTTGTCACAACTCTTGTTAGTCTATGACTGTTCAGTGAGAGCTGTATGTATGGCTCTTTTCGTCTTTACGAACAGTCTTAGCAGCTTCAGAACTTTAGAGCTGCTATGCCTGGGCACTTAGTATGGGGGAAGTGTTTTGCCCAAGTTCCCCCCTCCCTCCCTTCTAGATTATGTTGAAGGTTTCCTAAGGAAAGAAGTGCTCAATACATTAGGAGTTTAGCATTAATGTGGGGTATGCCTCCCCAGCTGGTTATGGCACTTGGTATGAGCAATGAGTATGGAAATCTTTTCATTTGGACAAATTTCCCTGTGTATTCAGCAGTTGATTGAATATTCTCTAAGCAGGGTGGTTAGGGTGGAGGTATCTCTTTAGTGGATTTGCATCTTGCAAAAGGGGTGGTCAAAAAAACTTGGAAGAAAGTCCTAGTCTTGACCAGACTTTTATGAGGATCGCTAAGCTGACACATGCAAAGGAAACTGTGACTTGGTCATTAGCAATTTATTCTCCCATGAGAGTCGTCAATTAAGAGACAAATGCTTCACTTTGAGCCTCCAAAAGACAATTGCATTGAAATTGTCAAACTCCCATCCAAACCAGAGGATTAGGGCATTAAAAATGAACATTTCTCAGATGTCATTTGAAAGCATGACCAACTGATTGGTGGTCTCTTGCCAACTGAGTTGAATTGACAAGTCTTTTATAATTACAAAAAATTATATCAGATACCTAAGGGTGTATTTCATTCTGATGAATGAATAAATTCACACTAAAAATCATGAACATTATACTAAAAATGCTATATATATATGAAGTGACACAAAAAATTTTTTGAAAGTTTTTTCTATGTGATTGAAGCTGTAAAGCTTTCTAGACTATATATAGTGATTAATTCATGTACATCTGGTGGTGACAATGATTTGATCTGATTGGAACTTGTTTTGTCATCCAACATTTGTGGTGCGAATATGATTTTACATTTCCAAACAGTCATACCAAGATAACTTGACTTCTACAGTAGTCAGAATTAATTGAATGTCTAGGATATTGGCCTTGTTTCTTGTCTTTGAATCATAACACAGTGAGGTTAGGTATGGAATTTCTCTTGTGCAAAGTCATCTTGGCCTTTAAAAAGTTTCAGATTTTAGAATATTTTGGTTTTCAGAGTTTCGGATAATGGGTACTCAACATATATTTGAAGAGATTGGTACAAACAATGATATAAAATGTCTTAAGAGTCCTTTTACTCAATGAAGGTATATGAAAACTGACAGAAGATCTTCTGAATAACAGATTTAGTTGGCGAAGCAGTGCTTTGTTAATCACTTTTGTTTAATTAGTATCTACTGCGTCTTTCTGTTTCATTACTGATTACAGTTGAGTTGTTGACAGTTAGAATGTCAACTGACAATGATGTGTAGGAACATTTAATTTTAATGTCATTCCATTAAAGAAACCTAATGCCAACAAAACAAATCACAGGTATTTGGATTGACATAGAAACATGTCTTGTTGGTCACTCATTAGAAACTGTCAACTAGCATCTCCTGGCTGCATGGCGTGTTAGGGGTGATCAATTCGGAAAAATAGATAAAAACCGTTATCAATGAATAAATGACCTCTCTCACTTTTTGTTGGGCAGTGGTCATTATAATAGTCTGAATTTAAAGAAAAAAAACAAGCTTGAATGCCACCGGACACCAACTATGGGGCCAATTTAGTGTAAAATTACATTGCAAATTGACCCCCCCCTAATTTTTTTCTAGACATGAGTAAATGTTTAAATTTTCAGCATTCTAGCTCTATAGCTGTGGGCTGTATGTGCGATCAGGTAGACCTATTTGAAAACTGTAGAAACCTATATTTACAGTTTCTAAGGATGTTGACAGTTTATATAAATGACTGGGCAGAATGTTGGCAAGAAAATGTTTTGATGAGAGAAAATATAAAACGAAAGAAAAGTGAATTAATCGAATTGAAAAGACTGGCAGGTATCTAGATTGTGTTTTTTAAAAATAATTTATCACCAAATTTATCAAATCTGTTCGCATTCGTCGACAGGATGTTGATAATGGCCTGACAAATTGAAATATATTCTTTGTTTATAAAATATCTTAAGGAGAAAATAAGTTGAATGTTTCAAACTTAAATTTTCTTTTCATTTCAGTTCCATTTGAAATGAACATCTGATGCTGTTTATTTTGTAAATTTTGAGAAAGAAGAAAATCTTTGGAAATCATTTTAAAGAATCTGAAAATCACTTTGTTTTTGTATTCTTTGCAAATCCAGTTGTTTTCTAGTTGACTTACAATTAAGTGACATATTTGATGGCATATAACGCCCCTCCCGTTTGTTTCAGCCAGGAATATCAAAAACACATTTCTCTGAATTACTCTCGTTTATCACAGTGTTTGTGGTCCCCCCAGCCAATCTTTTTCAAATTCTGGTCTATATAGGACTGGCTAGCGAAGGTTTCGCTGACCTTTTGTCTATTTTTTTTGGGGAAAGAAGGCAGTCTTATGTGCAATCAAATACGGTATTCTTTTTCCACTAATAAACTTTTCAAAAACCCTGTTGAGGGATATGATCCTTAATGATATCAAATTTTCTTATGTATGGGCCATTTGTTTTATTTTTCACTGCCTTACAATCTAATTTACAAAAACCTTCAAAAAGAAGAAAGAAGAAAAAAATTTTTTTATTGAATATTTTTTCTTTGATTTGATTGCTCTTTACGTATTTAACGATGGAAATTGAAAAAAAAACCCAAAAAAAAAACCCCAAAATGAATTTCATTATTTGATAACTCAACCTTTGGCGACAGTTCAGGTTTTTAACCTAAAATGCTCAGTCCATTTAATGGCCTTCTCCAGGTATTCTATCTGAAATGTTATAATAGTGAACAGAAAGTGATCGTACGTGTGAAGGAGACAGTACGATGGATTGCCTGGAACGTCTTGTTAACAACACTGAGTTCAATTGTCCAAAAAACTCTTTGAATGCTAATGACCTTTCTCTAGACTAGAGACAGTTGGTCAAGAATTCATACCTGTTCATGATTTCGCTAGCAGTTTCAACGTATTAGGTTTTAGAATTATCCATGTTATTTTATCTGAAAAATGCACTAGACTATTATGAATTAAAACTGTGAGTGACGCTGTTATTCGAAAAAGCAATAAATGTTATAAGATATTTAATTTTATTGAAGGATTTATTCAAATGTATTTTTACTCGTAAATATTTAATTTTTCTTTGACTTTCAAACACCAAATACAACTTGGATAAAGATCTGTGTGTCTCCATTTTGGACACTGACCTTGGCAAATCGGAGCATTGCATCGATTTCAGTGGGAACTTTTTGGTCTAGACTTGTGTTTCCTATCTTGATTATTGGGTTATGTCGACTTCAGTATTTGGTATATGCTTAGTATGAGGAACAGAGTGGCGTTGTGGTTACCGGCACGAAAAACTGAATCTGCAAACAGTTTTGTCTGAGGTCGCTTGCATTCATTTTGCACTCATGCCCATGGGAAAGGCACAAATCCACATTATCCACTCTGTATGGCTAAATAGTTGGAGCCCTTTAGCATAGTCCATCTAAGTGAAAGTTACCCTAACAGGAAAAAACACTACATCTTAGCAAAAGCCATAGATAAATGAGATGATTTGTATGCTGTGCCAGCACTCAAACCCAATAAGAATATGCAATTATTACATAAACTATTGTATATGTTACCCAGTATGCTTTGTCACATTGAAGGACTTATCATTATTATTATCATTATAATTATGTATGCTAGATATTACATGTTGATAATCATATGTACTGGTGTATATATTAGAAACCATCAACCCAAACTGTCAATGTAGATTTCATCAATTTTCTAAGGCGATTTGGCTGACTGACTGGATATATCAAGCGTACAGACTGCACCAATAGAGCTTAAGGGACAAAAACTAGAATATTTACTCTTTATTATGTTTTTCAACCCCCCCCCAATATTTTTTTAGGGAAATGTCCAGTTTGCATTGTAAGTTTTTGTTAAATCAGTTTATGTCTGCTTGTTTTTTTAAAAACATTTTGTTTTAGTGATTATTGTCCAACAAAAGGCAAGAAAACTAACTTATCCATTGATCAGCCCTTTTACCAATTTACACTAACTAAGGAATCAATTTGCCATTTGCAATTAGTAACATTGCATATTATCCCCCCCCCCCCAAAAAAAATTATTTAGAGGTGAAGAAATTGTTTTTCTAGACACAATGAAGAGTAACTGCAGAAAATTCTAGCCCTCTAGCTCCATTGGTGTGGCCTGTACAGATGTAACAGCCAGTCAGCCAGACCAACTTGAAAACTGTGAAAACCTATTTTGACTGTTTTTGTTGAAGTTCCTATGATTGAGTTAATGAATTGAGGGAAGTATGTGCTTCATGATAGCTTAGTGGTTGGGAAAGTGAAAGTCACTCTACAGTGTGAAATGAAAAACTTAGTTTCACAAGGGAGGAAGTAAGGTATCACTGCATCCCAAAGTAAATCAGTTTGGAGTCAGGTTTGATAGAATTAAAAATTATTTCTCTGAATTTTTGAGATGAGGTATTATTATATCTATTATTGTTCTTTATTGAAATAATTGATTGGGAAGAACACTGGAAGATTCGAAAATTGAAAGGGTCAGCCAATATGCTAGGCAAGAAAACTGTCTCTGTAATCCTAGCATTGAAATGGATACCATATGGGAACCTCTAATAATGAAAGACATAAAACAGTAACATCAAATACCAAAAACTGCCACCTGAGGTTTAAGACTCATAGAAATTAGCGCCGGTTGTCCACATGGACACATGGCGTAGTGGTTAGAGAATCAGACAGAATTACTGCAAGTAATCTAATGGTTCTAGGTTCAATGATAATAATAATTTGAAAATACTACTACTGCTAAGAGGGGAGTGCGGTCTATATACCCCCGTCAGTTAAATAAAGGGTTCAGTTCGTTATTTCCCCCACACCCACCAGATGATACCTGATGAAGGCCGTAGAGTACAATGGCCAAAATGTTGTATGGAAAACAACCAAGATGAAGATAGTCCGAACAATAATAGATATAAGAATTATTCATAAAAAAGACAAATGTCATCAGTGCAAAAATAACAGCATACATTGTTAGTTGATCACTAAAGGTGTTCAATAACTGAGCCCCTAGGGTTAATGGCACATTTTTGTAGAAGAATTGTTGTTGGAAAATCAGTTTGGAGTTTGAAGATTTATTAACATCCCTTTTTAATATCTTTCTTCTTTTCATTATTAAAAGAATCACTTGAAGTAAACAGAACCATCATGAGACAATACTCAGCTGGATAGTTTTGCCAAAATAACTTTGTTTTGTGTGCGCAGGAGAGAGAGAAATACATTATTTCTTATCTCTGACCTCCCTACTAGTATTTCTCTCGGGTTTTCTATTCAGATTAATTGGTGAAACAAACTTCTTCCTTCTCTGGGATTGTGTGTAAAGTTGACTCTCCAGACAAAATTAAAGGGAAAGAAAATCTATAGAAAAGGGGAACAGAGAGGAGGATAAGACTACTAAAAGTAGAAATGGATTGCTATATCGTTAGATAGTTGATTTGCTGTTACAGTATGAGTGTATCCAAACTCTTATCAAGGGTGCCAAATGTATTTCGAATCAATGTAGCCCCACAAATGAACTGTCCGACCAACCAGTACCAATAGATTCTTCTCTCTTTGCTTGTCTTTGTGTCTGTCTGTCTGTCTGTCTGTGTCCCTGGGTGCTTCTTGTCATATTTTGTGGGCTACAACATTAAAAATTTGCATAAGTACCCCACTAGGCACCATTGAAAAACTTTTTTTTTTTCCATTCAAAAAAAGTGCTCTTTTGGGTCTTATGGTTATTTTTGATCAACAATACAAAAATATTCTGCTGGGATTTTTTTTTCTTTCTTTTTTTTAAAAGATAATTTTGGATGAAAGATCTATTCAAGAAAGAAAAAAATCTTCTTTGGATAAGTTTATAAAATTATTTTTGGTACCAGAATGAGTTATGGTGATTCATTTATGTAAGGTATAGATATTTCATTGAGACTTTGGAGGGGGTTCTATCTATCTATCTATCTATATTCTGGGAAGCTTCACTGATTCAAACACTATTTTTAGGGTTGTGTCATAATACATGTAGTTTATTATTTTATATTGGGCATTATCATGATTGATTGTACATGGATGTCATCTCATAGTATAGCATTGAATTTTAGAAACTAATGGCTCACTTTTGTAGGCACCCCCCCCCCCAAATGAATACATTTAATGATGAAGGATCAATAAGTATAACAACGGATGTGACTCATTGTGTTTGTGTCACTTCCATCGCATGTTTACTCAGGTGAATATTAAATCTGTTATGTCAGATATAATCAGAGACTGCATGCAAATCAACTTCTGGTATCATCTGAATGAATAGAATCAGAAAAAAATTTCTTTGAGTTTATTTTTCTATCAACATAACCAACTGAAGAATTTGACACAAATATTCCAAGATCACTGATCTATGACTGAATTATCCACTTCTTGCATATCTCAATTCCACCAATATTATAAATTGCTTTTCTACTAAATTAGCTTATTATTGATGTTGAGACTAGGGGTTCCCAACCTTCCTATGCCTGGCACCCCAAAGAAATGTTTTATTTTTGTATCCCCTACTAAAGCGATATCACATTTGCAGATGAAAACATCAAATTTCTAATTTTTGAATCACATACAGTACTGTGGGTGATCAAATTGAACTTGAAACGATAAGGTTTTGACTTGGTGTATAGAATGCAAATCTAAATTGAGCAAATTTATTAGAAGAAATCAAATTGATTCCAATAGTGAATATGAAAAATGAATAAGCCTTCTTTGCTCTTGCTTTTCTTTCATGATTTTGTCGAAATGTGGAACTTTCTTGCTTATTTCGATCCGCAGTTTCCCCTATGTTTTCAGGCAATTCCTAGATTTTGTCTTGATCGATAAAAGAAAATTGAATCCAGATTCATTCAAGTATGTTGTTGTCAACAGAATGAGAACACTGAGTGCTTTCCCATCAAGTTCTAGGAGCATATCCAGTGCTGGACACTGAAACTACTCCAAAGTTTATTGAAGAGCTTGATTTGTCCGCTAATAAGTAAGATCTTCCTTCAGCTTATCATCTGACATTTCCTCCAAATTGTTGGAGTATGGATTCATGATCCATTCTTCTGGAATATTCAGGTGTCCAGCTGCAAAATATTCATCAAACTATTCTGACATCATTTCCAAATGAGTCATGATTTCTTCCTGCGCAATAGAAGTTGTGGATCATCATCAACCATATCTTCAAGTTGAGGAAAATTTGAGAGATTAATTCTTTTGATACTTCGACAGAAATGGGTCTAGGGAATAACTTTTGCATTGTAGGAATAGAGATATTAAAAAAGGAAACAAGATATACTTTCCCTCTGTCATACCCCCTCAAATGTCATCTTGCGCCCCTGTTAAGGAACCCTTAGTTGAGATGAAAACAAATATATATATACACTGTAAGCAGTAATGCATTCGGTAAAGATATTTAGTCTGAGTGGTTTCTCCATTCTCTCCCTTACTTAAAGACTTGATCGTTCACTACTTCAAAGCTGTTATTATTGCAATTAAATGTTCACATCTTATCAATTTCATTTGAGGTTTTACATGAGTTTGTATATTAGATGATAGGTTGTTATATATGTATGTAACCAGAGACTAAGTGAATAATGAGCCTGCCAATGTTCTGCTGACTTTGTAAAATATGTAGATTCTCTATCGGTTGAAGGTAAGTGAGACATGATTGGAGCAAGGAATAAATCTTGACTGCTTCATGAATCACACATTGGTTATCAAGAAAATTGCGTGGGTGCCTCACATGATTTTGCTGAGACATGAAAATAAACTATTGAGGACTGGCTGACAGGAGAAGACTGCAAATGCAGAGCCAGTCATAATCATTTCTAAGAATCCCAGGGATGGAATGTCATGAATCGAAAGTCAACACGATATAATTGTCTGTTCATTTCTTCCATTATTCATTACATGAATATCACGAGGTGAGGCCGACCTTTTGAAGAAAATAGAAATAGAATTCTCTTGGGCAATAAAAGTCAGGATTTTATGGTTGAATTTAGGAAAACTTTTGTTTGCAAATCAATAAGAAGCAGATAGCTTTGCTATGAGATATGTTTGAAAAAGTTCAATACAGGTATATGTACCTCAAAAAAACGTGATACCTTGAAAGGTACAAAAGCACTTATTGCTCTTAATGATAACCTTAAATCTGAAACCAATTGTTTTTTATTCAAAAGGTTTATCTCTTTCTGGAAAACAGCCAACAGTTGTGTTTCTTCATATTCTGTTGCAACTGGGGTAAGGGGCAATATTAATTTTTGGTGGCCAACCCAATTTTTCATATCATCGTGTCTTTTATTGTCTGTTGCTGGACATGAACCTTCCCAAGGATTCACCACACCTCTATTGTGGGCGTCGTGGAGCCAATATTTTCTGAACCTGTCCAGTTTGTCACACCCTTTCATATTCTGCCGGCCTTGGTTCTGTATTTAATCTCTTGGGATCCATGTTGCGAGTTGTGATGACCATTGGTTGTCTGCTATTCTTGTGATCTCTCCATTTGATGTTGAGCCTGATTCTCTTCTGTGCACATTGCATTTTTTTCAGTTCACGGGTCAGTCTCATGGTTAGGTTTCATGTTTCAGCTCCGTAGGTGACTATCGGAAGGATGCTTTGCTTGCATTCTCTTCTTTTTTAGGATTAGTGAGATTTTTCTGTTCTTGAAGGTTGTGCTTGCTTTACCAAAGGCTTGCCATCTAGAGTGATTCTTCACTTGTTTTTTTTTCCTCTCAAGATTTCATGGAGACTTGTGCTAGGTAGATATAGTGGTCTACTTTGTCCAGCTTTGTGTTTTCGATTTTGATCGTTGTGTGTTTATTTCCGATATGTTTGTTATACACGATCTTTGTTTTGCTGAATTGGCCTTCACATGAACGACAGCAGAACAATTTTTCATATAATGGATCCTAAAATTAGTTAGCATGGGTTCTACTTTTCAAGTTTAGCATTTTATAAGAGGTAAATATCTTATCCTTTCTACTTGAAACAGAAAATCTGCATAGAACCCAATGATTCAACGGTAAACAGGTACCAAAAAAAGGCTATCTTTGTAGTGCAGTGGATACAAAGCTTCAATATAAGTCTGAATTGTTATAAGTGCCAATATGACAAGTTAGTCCAATGAAAAGAAAAACAAAAATACGCCACTAGGCATAATAGTTTTAAAAATTGGAATTCATTTTGTGCCAAATCCCATGGAAGTTGGTTGAACAGAAATTCAGAGCCTGCATTAAAATTGTGGATTAAACTATTTGTGTATTTCTTTCAGCTGATGTGTTAGTTGAGCTGGGATGCTTGCATTTAATGAAGAGGTGGAAATTATGATCTTCATTTAATATGAACACATGCAGAGAAATGAGATTTCCTGCAGACTCATAAATTCATATAAAAAAATCAAATACCAATAACCTGATTAGATTATCTCCATTTGTCCATGTGATTCTTTTACATTATAGTATCCATTTCCTGGAAGAATTCTGTCTTTTTTTTTTCTATACCTTGAAAAGTTCCACCGTCATTTACCAGCAGTTTATGAATTTAAAAGTCAAATAAGGGTTCAATGGAAGTGATGAAATATTCTCAAGATGTTTCATGGAGTCTCTTTTAAGAACTTTAAATCTTGGTACTTTATAAAGGCTCCTTATCCTGGTCAAGAAATCCATTTGTTTTCTTTCTGCTGACCCCATTGCTGACTATCATTGATAAATATGTAATAGAGTTCATCTTCAGGTAAATCTTTATCTGTTTAGTTGTATCACAACTCTTCAGTGTTGCTATAGATTTGATATCCCTTCCAGTACCGCTAAGTGGGGTCAAAACAGATGCTCTACCCCTGCTCTACGCAGAACTGAATGGTCATTAGGACCGAATCAAGTGGTATATCTAGTTATACAAAATTTCCCATCTACCAGAGTGCTCGATTCCTGAGTTAGAAAAACATTGCATAATGGCTTATAGCAGATGGTTGCCCTACCTAAGAGTGCTCAACCCTAAATAAGGGAGCATTAATTATGATTAATGATTGTGTCATCCACAGACAGCTGTTTCATTGTATTACATCTCTTCATTGTGGCCATAGAATCGATATCCCTTCCAGTACTACTCAAGTGGGGTGGAAACCTTCGCGCTATATATATATATATATATATATATATATATATATATATATATATATATATATATATAATTATGGATAATTTTATCATGTATATCTTTTTTTTTTTTAAATTGCATTTCTTTTACTTCTCATTCTACATACTGGTCCCTTTAAGAGCTAGTGGGATTTTTAGTCAGATCGGTAAAGATTTAATGTCTTGACACTATGTAGAAGTACAGGGAACCTAAGGTGTAAAAAGAAATATGATAGAAAATTAAGTTCTTTTTCCTAGTAGAATAATTTTGAGAGATGTGTGAAATTTCAGGTGAGACATGGAAAACAGTGGGTAACTTAACAGATTGATCATTCTATTTAAATTCCCTCAACTTCAGAATAGCATCATATATTTAAGAAGAACCATAAGTTCAAAGATGCATCCACCAATTGTGGTAGTATAATGAGAGAAAGGAAGATGGGGATAGTTTACCCAAAGGTCAGGATCAGGTTTCATATCCAACATAATATGGCTGAGGTAATTGATATTTAATGTATTAAGGATGGACTGATGCATCTAAAAAAAAAAAAAAAAAATGATAGTTTTTATGATGTTCTAAATTTGTTTGTGTTGAATTGGTTTATTTACTTATACATATTCTCAAAATTTGTTTATCATCTCTAGAGTTTAATGTGCAACTTTTTTCTTATAGAATTATCATTTGATAATTTATTCAATCCTTATCATAGAATAAAAATTAAAAGAGTCTTGGTAAGTGTGAAAGGTGTCTCTTCATCCAGGGCCGAGTAGAACTGGTAACAGGCCCTGACCATGGAGAGAATATAGATTCCATTTCAAACGGCTTATTTAGTATTTTGGTGATCAGTGCAAAATACGTATTTATGTGTGGGTTTATACATCTACATGTATTGTAGGGTATAGAATCTACCTACAAGTAACAGAACGGAATAATCATCCACTTTTGTGATGCCTATGGAGAGGGCCCCTTTCAAAATGGTACCCCCCCCCTCGACCTGCTCCTCAGTGTCTGATTCTATTAGTATGATCCATTTAGATCCATGCGAGGTCTGTCCGAAAAGTACCCAGATGTTCTAAATGTCTTGAGAATCTGTTGCACAGCTTTGATGTAATTTAGGACCTTACCACATATGGGTTAACATACTCTCTCCTGTGGGGTTATTCAGTCTGTGATGAAGCGCCGTCGAGTGAGTTTGTGTACTGTGTTGTTGTTACCCCTCAGGAAAGCCTCTGTTCACATTTACACTGTAAGGTCCCCTCTGATTGGTTACCAAGTTACGTTATCTGTGAATGACAGGAATTTCAATCATTGCAATTCTATGAACAACTCAAAAAATTTCTGTTTTTATTGTGATCGATGGTAACTCACTTCTATCTCTGAGACAGGGTTTTTATTTTGCAATAGTAAAATCACAGTGGAAAAGAGCTTTTATCATGCAATGGATTACTACTACTCTTTGCCACCTGCTGCAGTTAATGAGTTAAGGCTGCACAACCAGTTCTTGAGATATGCAAAATGGCTGCATACTATCCAGATAGGCTCTGATTACTTAATGTCAGGAAAGTATTCTATATTCTAGGTTCTAGAAAGTGTTGTAGATGAAATATCACCAGTGGGAATAAATATTTTGTTGAAGTGATTTTGTGACTGTTATTTCCCACTGGACCCTGAATTTCTTCATGAAATTCTAGAAATCTCTTGGGAAGAAATGTATTCTGTGCTATGTGAGGTATTTATCAAAAGTGGGATATTGTTTATATTTAAGATTTTGAACCTTGTGTCTTATTAGATTATATATATATATATATATATATATATATATATAAGCACTGAAAAAAAATTGAAGCATGACCTGAAAATCATTTTATCAGTAGTCTACTGCTCACTAAAGAATAGAGAACTTCATGATGGAAAATATTAGTATTACTGGAATATATCCATAAAAAATGACGGTGATTTTTAATTATGGATTGGCAGTTGAGAGTTAAAAGGTAATCTAATTATGAATGAAAGTTTTTTTAGTAGTTTATGTTGAAAAATGATCATATAACATATTTCTAGCCCAGATAGTATATATATATATATATATATATATATATATATATATATATATATATATATGTGTGTGTGTGTGAAATTTTGTATCACATGATATCAATTGAGATTTTTCATAGAAAACTTCTTCTTATAATAATTGTCTTAGAATCAAACAAAATTTGTTAAAAGATGAAATGGAGGAAAATAAGAAGTCATTATTTAGAGAAAATGGGATGCAATTTATTGAAAAAAAAAATGTAGTTAAAAAAAAGGATAAGTTAAACGGCTGCGGCTGTCCCTTCACCACTTTCTGGTCATCGTAGATTTAGATACAGTTGGGAGAGGGTGAGTCTGGCTAGCTCACTCAACGGCATCATGCTATTTTGAATGACCATTCTCTTTAATCAATTTATATATATTATGACATTTACTTGGATGCACATCCCTCCCTCCCCTATATTAGGACTTCAATGTATCATTCCTTTTGTTCAGGTGATTGATTTTCAAATAAAGGCCTCTTAAATCAGCAGAAGTGTGACAGACATAGCTCCAACTTCCAACACTTAGCACTTGTCCTGGTTGCTGCTCCCCCCCCACTATGGCAACTACAGGCCAAGTTGATGGCTGCTACTGATACTATAGGTGTGATAGACTCTGCTCTCATGATTTTCATTTTATTTTTAATCTTATGACTATTATCATATATATTTTATTTGTGAACTTTCACTTGTCTGGTACTTGTGGTAGAACCTCATATTTACTGGCCTGCTGTCCTATGCTCTTCCATTTTCTCTCTCTATAAAAGCAATGAATTCACATTTCTTTCTTGTTTGTTCATTGATCTCATTGCTTAATTTACCTTCCTGGTATTATGTAACAATGAAGGTTACACCTTTGAAGCTCTTGAGACTTAATGTCCAATCACCCTTTGAAACGGCTTGAATTGAGTTGACTTGACTTGAAAAAATTTGAAATTAGGATACTTGATTATTGAAAAAAAAAAATTATCTAATAAAGTATCTTTAGGCTCCTCAGTGCCAATCCTTACATAAGTAATCCTGTTCTTTTGGGCGGGAATATTCTAGTTGAGTAATAGTCAGAAATGCCAAATTTTCAGATACTCTTTTTAGTAGATGGTAACAGTATAACATTGTGGAAAATCCATCCGCTTATTAATCATTGCCTTTTGTAATTTATTACCCTTTCTCTTTTTCAACCATTCAAATGAGATTGATTTCTTTGTCATTTATTCTCTTCATAGTGTGTTGGAAAACCAATTTGAATTCACACCAAACTTCTTCCTGATAAAATAACTTCCTGGAAGTTAATTATATCATTATATCAATTATAAATCATATATTAATCTACAAGGTTTGGTGAGGTGTTCTGTTTAATATAAGAAGCTAGACTGTCAGTAGGCCTCGTCATGTGCAAAGGAAATTGATAAATCATGAGGACCAGTGGTCTCGGCAAGAAGCTACAAATTCAAACAAGCACTGGAGTTAGAAATCATCCCTACTCAGACAGATCCAGTCCTATCTGGATCAAATCATCAGATGCTACTATCCCTTCCAACATAAACATGTATTTTAATAAAATTTCAGAAACTCGAATGTTTTAGCATGAATTTTCAAACTAAATAATAAACCACAGTATGACTCTATAGGTTGAACACACTAACCTTAATATTGTTCTGTTTGAGATATGGCTCTAAAATGTTTATCTAAGAATTTTTGAGATTCATCCAATGGGGTATCACAGATTTTTCTAGTATCAGCATCTACTATTGCTTGAAGATAAGTATATTTGTAATACCAGTCTCAACCTACTTGTTGTCAAGTGTATTTTCTAACATGACTCCTGTGGCAGGTTTTTCTTGTCAAAATGGAGAACCTTGACATGTTTGAAATAGTTTTATTATCGTACAAATTAGCTAATATGTACAACAGAATATGTACTATGTACATAAAAGTTTTAAAATAAAATACTTTAATATGAACGATTATGAAATATGTTGGAACATGAATCACCACATTATTCCACCTTACAATCGGTGCATTCATATTTACTCCCTCATCATTTTGTATATTGTAGAATTAAACTTTCTGCTGGAGTTTTGCCATTTTGCAAAAAGAAAGGAAAAACACGTAATCTCATCTGTTGCACTGGACTGACGACTTCCCTAGATAAGTTATCTCTTCTGTGGCATTAGACTGGCGACTCACCAAGATGACTTATCTTATCCGTGGTGCTGGACTGACGACTTGTTAAGATGAGTTATCTTGTTTGTGGCAGCAAACAGTTAAAAGATAGTGGTTGGTTTGTTTATTTGAATGTCGATGTTCCATATGTAGGGCTGTGGAATCAAAGTTGGAATTGAAATCGGTTGGAAGCAATTCTGGATGAAGTTGGAATTTGTACATTTTTAACTGTGATAAAAGTTAATCGTTCTCAGAACGGAGAAAAATTTCATGTTAGGACCAAATTTCAAATCAGTCAACATCATTTGTAAGGAATTGAGTGATCCGAAGAAAGAGTGGTCAGAGAAAGGTACAGCTTTCCTTTTAATCCAACGCTCCCTTATTCAGGGTTGAGCACTCTTTAAGTGAGGTAACTCGTTCATTATAAGCTTATGCAATGCTCTTCCAACGTAGGAATAGAGCATTCTGGTGGATGGGGAATATATGCATGAGTAAATATATTGCTTAAATTCAACCTTACTGACTGTCCAGTTCTGTGGGGCAGAGGTAAAGATGCCAGCCTCTGGGTCTGAAGCGAAGGTTTCGATCCTATCTCGTGGTACTGGATCGGATAATGGATAGTCTATAGCCATACTGAAGAGTTGTAATACAACGAAACAGCTCTCTGTGGATGACACAATAAAATATATATATATATATATATATATATTCTTTTTCATTTGCCAATGAATTATATTACATCTTGGACAAAATTTTTAATTTCATTTTTGTTTTAGACTTTTTAATGGGGATCAGGTTTGAAACTTAATCCAAAATAAATAGTTTTATTACAGAAACAAATGTAGACAAATATGTATATACAATGTTAGTTTTTGAAGAGGATCTGTTCTTTTTCTTGTTACTGACTGACTGTAGCTTCATAATGAAGAAACTTACAATATTATAGTGATAAAGCAATATTATTTTTTTTTTTTATATCAAGTCTCAGTTTTCAGGATTAGAATTTTAGATTTATTTAGAAAATACGTTTATAATTTTGCAAGGTAAATTTTTTAGTATCTAAAATCCATAATGACTTAGAAGCTTCCTTTAAAGTGAATGATTTTTGAGAATTTCCTCATTAGCGAAAGTGGGGAAACATTTTGTATATCGGTATATGAATTAGGACTCAGATATTCTTACTAATTAGCTCTTACTATTAATGAAGTCAGAAAATAAGAGAAGTCGGTTTTATTATCATCACAGTGCTGAAAACAAAGATCAGATCCTAATCCATATGAAAGATTCTTTTGGTTTTAAGAAACAAAATAACCAACTCCTATAGAAAGGAAGAAGGCTGTGGCAATATTTGATGCTAATGGAATTGCTTTAATCAGGGGATTATGTACTTGAATTTACTTGAAATAGTCTTTTTTGACAGTACTGCTCAGTTAATTGCCTCGTTAAGCCAGCTTCTGCTTAGTTGAGGTGGGATTAAACTAATAAGAAAATTGGTAGTTAAATTTGGTGCGACCGATTTCCGAATTGAACAACTGTAGCCATCAAAGATGGTGAAAAGTTCTATCCTTTTTCTTTCATATGTACATGTGTTTAAATGTTCCAGTGCTCCTGGCCAAACTGTTTTGTCTACGGACTTGAAAATTGGCTTTGATGCTCCTCTAGACCCCTTCCAAAAATGTTCCTTATTGTTTTTGGAAAAAAGTTTTTTTGGACCTTTTTGGGGACTTATCCTAGTGATTTAAAAAAAAAAGATTTTTTTCTACTCAATTTTAGATGTTTTCCTATGGAAAACGCTGATGATGCCATGAATAGAATATTTATTCATTGATGGAATTTTCTTACACAAATTTAAATTTCAATGCTATAGTTGTTAAATAATTGACCGTGATGGCAAGTTGGTAGTTAAATTTGGTATGGCTGATATCAGAATTTGGATTATTTTACAAAATGTTGATGTTCTTAGATGTGACCGTCTTCTCACTTGGGCTGTTTCATGCGTTTGCTCCTCTTGTTGAGAAGAATTCACAAGTGGAGGTCTGAATTTGTAATTTATGGCTGTCTCCTCTGGTTTTACTGCAGATAGATGAAGTCAGCATTTTTTTGTCAGGGCATTTTGAGCAATGAACGTCTGTATCCACTCTATGTATTTTGTTCTGGATTCTATAGACTTCCAGTTAGTCAGCACATTTTCTTCTGTATTCCAAGGTCTCTAGATGAAGTTGTTTTAATCTTTCAGTGTCAGCTATATCTCCCAGCCTCAGAATGGTCTTGGTGGCTCTCCTCTGTACTCTTTACAGCGTCTGAGTTGTACTTCAGGTAAGGAGACCATGTGCAGGAATCAAACACCGTATGGGGATGTACCAGAGACTCGTAAAGTAGTTGGAAGCTCTCCTTATCGATGAACTTCAATGAGTGTCATACGTAGCTGAGTGTTTCATTTACTGGACTCACTTTGTTTTGTATATGTGCAATGAAGTTGAAAGAGTATGAGATGGATACAACTGATAAGTTCTTCCATTGTTAAGTATTAAAGAAGCAATGCATGTATGTTTGATAAATACATTATTTTATTAACAAATTTTTCTTAGATTCGATATGAATTGATGTGAATATTTTTGTGCTTCAGATAAATGGGCCCTTTGTTGAATAAATTTTGCAATATTTGATACCACTTGATTGAACCGCAATGGTTTGGTCCTCTACTGGAATTAACTGCATATGGTTATCCGGGCAGTTGTGGTAAATGATATAAACTAGCATTGTACCTGTTGAGAAATCAAAGGATTTTTTGCCTATGGATAAATTAAAAGATGTGTATTTTAGTATAAATATATTTATTTCAAACAAAAAAACACTTACCGCCAAACCAAATTAATTTCTCTGGTGATCATCTACAGCACTTCATATTTACCGTTTTTTCATAATTCATGAAACAATAAGGCAACCAAGTTGTGTAAAAAAAAAAAAAAATTGTTTTTCTTTTAATGAGGGGAAACACCAGTTTTATTCACGAAAAATATGAGATGCCTTTAATTATTTCCTGTCCTGCTATGAGGATTTCTGCAACAGCGGTAGTAGTAGTGATGTGGATATAAACACACAGACATATAGCTGTGACCTTTACCATACATGAATGCACAGACACAACCTTTGCTTTATACCCTTCCACTTTCTCCACTGTCCTTCTGAAAGAAACCAACCAACAAGCAAATAAACAGAAACATGACATTAGCTTTTATTTAATGAGATATAGTCATCGCTTGACATCCTTTTTCTCAAACTCCAGTACAAGTTGAAGGCTAGAGTTGACTTTGATTTCTTACCTGTAACAACAATAACAATCATCATCTAATTCAGGGGAGTGAACTCTTCACTATTTGTCTGTCCAATCATATTGAACCAAACCAATATATAAAATTAATATTTCCCTACAGTGATTTGAACTCATGACCAAGTGATCAGTAGATGGCTCTTGCACCAATTGAGCTAAACTGACAAATCTTAGATGCACACCCAAAAATTTATACTACAAATCTGTTGAGGATTATTTAATTCTAATAGATACATTTATACTACGAAGTATATATTTTTAATATTGCAGTAGTAAAATAAAAGTTGGAGTGGAGTTTAACCCTGCAGCAACCAGACTTGTTTCATCATCTTTTCTTTCCATATCTGAACGTATAATTCTGGGAGGCAGAACATTCATCATTTTCTTAATCTTTGGGAATTAGATTATCCACGATCTTGTAATTTCCTCCGGCTGAACGTTTTAAATCATTATTCATTTATAATGATTTTTTTTGTATGGTTTTAGCTAGAAATATTTGTTTCTGATATTCTGTCAGTCTGATTCCTTATGTGTATAATTCAATCATTTTTATACAACAAAAATCTTTTTTGTGGGAATCCTTTTTGTGTAACGTGATATTGTTTTAGAAAATTGTGTTATTTCTCTTCCCTTGTTCCGAATAAAATGTGCACAATGAAAATTTAGGGTAACTTTTTGCGATTATGAGATTTTGTACTGAAATTCCAAGTGTAGAAACAACCGGTTCACTAAAACTTTTCCACAGAATTTGAATTTTGTTACTGAGAAGGCACTAACCTGTGCTAGCTGTTTTGACTTGCGTACGTCATATCCAATCACAACATGGAAAAAAATCAAACGATACATTCTTTGATTGTTTTCAATGTTGGGTCTGAAGGCCGACAGGTTACTCTTTTTCAATTGTGTGTTAGCATGCAGGAAGAAAGTACCATTTGAATCTCAGTTTCAAATCAAACCTTTTTAAATTTTGTGTGGTCACACAACTCAAGTATGAAACCTTGAATTTTGTAGAAATTTTTCAGTGCATTGTTAGTTTCTACAATTGAAATTACAAAATCTCAATGTAATAAAAAGTTATTCTATATTTTCATTGTTCATATTCTTTTGAAATACCTAGTATGTAAATTTTTCGTAATTAATATTTGTATCAAGTAATTCATACAGGTCTGGTGAGTGACTCAAAAGAAACCGTCAGGTGACCAATAGCTTTTTCTAGCTTGCCATTTTGTGAGTGATCCTGTAAAAGAAAAAAAAAAAAAAAAAAATTTAAGAAGGGGTTATCAATGAATAAGTGACTTCTCTTGCATTTCGTTAGGGAATCATCACTAAAGAATTCTAAGTTTGAAAAAAAAATACGTGTGTGAATGCTGTTGGATGCAAACCAAGTGACCAATTTGAGATGAACTTACATTTCAAACTGAACCCTCACTTGAAACCTATCTGAGAAGGATTTTCAAAAAACAAAGAAAATCTTTAATGTAGACATGAGAAATAAATGTTGAAATTTTGACCTTCTAGCTCCTCTTTGCAGCTAGTATGCATGATGCATCGCCAGCCAGACAGACCAACTTGAAAACTAAAGAAACCTATGTTGTTAGTTTTGGTTGATGGTTTCTATTAAAGGTTAGAAAAAGTAAAGTGAGCTACTGATGATTGAACTCTCTGTACTAACTTGCTGGGCTCTTGAAAATCCCCACATCTAATGATTAGCGATGTGTGTTTGTTATCTGTCAAGATGAAGGATGCAACTGACGTCGTAAAAATAGATTTATGTTCTGCTGATGTAATAAAAATGCGGAATTTGAAAAATACTGAAAAAAGTAATTGTAATAAAAACAGAAAATGATAAAAATCCGTTTATGGTCAACAGAAATCTATCCTTAAAGCTCACTGCCATGCAAATCTCTGTTACCCACATATATAAAATGCAATGTATGTAGAAGGATATACTCAATAGAGATTTGCATTGCAGTTAACTTGATCTACATATGTGAAAATACAATGTGTATAGAAGGCTATTTTTCAAGCTCACTGCAATGCAAATCTTTATTATTCATGTCTATAAAATGCAATGTGTACAGAAGACTATTCTCCAAGCTGACTGCAATGCAAATTTCTATTATCCACGTATATAAAATGCAATATATATATCCATGCATATATGCTGTCATTTTTGATGGCATGTGTAAACTTTTGTTCTATTTCAGTTCAGAAAGAATATCTTTTTTTTTTTTTTTTTTTTTTTTTTTCACCATTGAATTTTTGTCTGGGAAATCAATTCATCATTCCTCAACAAATCTTGGATATGAGTTCAGGGGTCAAGATTAGTTATGTGTGTAATTGTATTATTTCTAAAGGGTTATAACTTTGTTACAACCTTTGCTGTAAATACAATATTACTTTGTCCAAAGTGGATGAGATAGAATAACCTTGTTTGAACCTGTCATATCATGAATTTTCTACAAATGTTTATGGTGTAAGGGAAATAGGGGTGGAAACATAAAGAAAGAGGATAGAAATGAAAATATTCCTTGGACCGTTTTATTTCTAACCATATTTCTGGTTCAGGGCAGTGCCTCTCTCAAGGGTGCATGTTTAGAAGGGGCCAGACTTCATGATGTGTCAAACACTCTCTTGTAATAGTCATGTGAAATAGTATTCTGTCTGTTATATGACACTATGACTTTGAAGTATTTCGGTTACTTCTTGTCAGTGTTTCTAATTTTAATATTTCATACCTGAATTTAAATCTATTTTAATTCAGATATTTTAGATCTAAATTCAGTTATAATGAATGTCAAATAAAAGATTTTTAATTGTTCAATTCATCTTTTATTAGATATCTCAAGAACCGCTAATCCAGAAAACTTCAAACTCATCTCTGCTCTTCCCTGTGCATTAATACATCTGGCGAATGTCAACTTCATACAATCACCAGTTGTTGAGTAATGGCTGTGCAAACACACAGAGATTTCTTCAATTGTATTTGAATAAATAACTGCATTAAGTAATGAATAACCTTTCTGCTTGTAATATATTGATTTCAAAATATTTTAGAGGCAACCTCGCCTCTCTATGATAGACTTACTTGAAACTTGGTAAAAAGGTGTCCCTTGATAAGATGCTTTTTACCTTGAAAAATCTTCTACTCAGGGTCATGTTATCTGTCAATATTGGCATTCAGACTTTATAGTTGACGCTTCATTGAACTTTTAGTTCTTGTTTTATTCCACATCTGTCAATGATATGCTTCAGTTCAACGTGTGTCCAGTTTTGTACAAGTTATTTGAATTTATTCTGTGGTTTTTCAGCCTGAAAAATTTTTTTTTGGTTCTTGTCTGTTGGTTATTGTTCCAATGTCTGTGGCTGCATAAAGATCATCATGCTGACCTGTGCGTGAATGTTTTTAAAGTGGAAGGGTGTTGTTGCACAGGAGTGAATCTGCTCTCTTTGCTTCCATGTGTTTCACAACATTTCGATTGTTTATTCATCATCATCATCATCATCTGTCTCTTAACGTCTGTCATTGGACATAAACCTTCCCCAGAATTCACCACACCTCTCTAGCATGGGCATTGCAGAGCCAGTTTTTTCTGAATTTGTCTAGCATGTCTCTCCATTTGATACTCTGCCGGCCTTGGTTTCGCATATGATCTCTGGGGATCCATGTTGTGAGTCGTGATGTCCATCGGTTGTCTGTCATTCTTGCTACATGATCACCCCATTGCCATTTGAGTTTTTAAATGGATTTTGTGATGGTTCAGACTCTTGTTTTTTTCCCTGATATACTGTGCTGTCCTGTGATCTCTCTGTGATGTTCAGCATGATTCTTTCATGTGCACGTTGTATACTGCTCAGTTTGCGGGACTGTCTCTTGGTTAGGTTCTGTGTTCCAGCTCCATAAGTGACTCCATAAGGGAGGATACATTGGTTGTATACTCTTCTTTTTAGGATTATTGGGGTCATCTTGTATTTGAAGGTTGAGCTTGCTCTACCAAAGGCTTGCCATCCTAGAGTGATTCTTCACTTGATTTCGTCTTCTGAGGGTAATCATTAGTTGTTTGGTCGTAGTTTAGCTACAGTGAGTGGGTAAACATAAGTTGTGCCATCACCCTGACTATGGCTTCGACCATCAGCGCTTGGGTTCCTCTTATCGCAGTAATACTTACTCAGCCTGAACGTGAAATAGATAGTGATTATTTTGCTTAGATCAAATACATCTGAAGATGACCTGGATACAAAGTTGGTGTTGACATTTGAAAATCGAGCACATTTCAAACAATCACTCTGACACTCATATAACAGAAATAAATACTGCATACACATGACCTAATTTTATATTTTTGCTTGGAAATCTGAGAGGGTCACCTGGTGAAAGTTCCTAAAATTAGGTGATTTGATATGGAGCTAGGGGTAGATATGAATTCATACTTTTCCCTAGGGCATTTGTGTGAAGTGAACACAAAGTGTCACAGCCAAGGTTTGAACTCTGCTGTTAATCATTTGGCCACTCTATCAATCTTGGTAGAAAATAATGTAATTTATTTATTGCCTATAAATGATGGAAGGAGATGGTGTTTCATTTCAAGGGAATTATCAGGTAACAATTCTTCAAAAGATTTTCTATTTGAAAACTTTTTCCATTAATGAAAAGTAAAAAAAAAAATCCCCAGCTGAAGTGAGGAATTATTGACTATCCTTGCACTAACGCATCAGGCGCATTCATTTAGAAATTGGCCATCTTTGAATGGCTGAAAATGGCTATATTTAGAAAAAAAAATGGCTATGGGTAGATTTAATTTTCATGTTATGAAATAGCGCCAATAAATAATTGGGAAATTGGAAATTCTAACCCAAAACTTACCTACTAATCTTAACCCAAAACTCAATTCCTAACTCTAACCCTACCCTACCTAGTAACCCTAACTCAAAACCTACCTATTAACCATAACCCTACTCCTAATTACCCTAACACTAACCTTACCTGCTAATACTTACCCTAAATCCTAACCCAGGGATTGGCTATACCCCGTGTAGATTGGGCATCTTTTAGTTAACATTCAGGTTTCAATTTTTTGATTAAGAATGATGTTATTTGAACAACAATGAAAGTCTAGCCATTTTCAAGCATTCAAGATAGCTGAGCAAAAGTCTGAAAAGTGCCCGGGGTGAATTGCTCATGCAAGGTTTTACTGGATTATCATATTTATATATTAAGTTACCACGACTAGTGTCCTTATTTTGGTTGTTATAGATTCAACATTTCAGCCATTGAACCCTTTGGCCTTCTCCATGTATCTGTTGTAATTCGTAAACTTCTTGGGATTTCAAATCTAACCTTTCATTCAATTCAGGCAATTAAATTGTCCTCCTTTGACTGTCTATACTAGAAGATATCTCTTATTAGTTGATTCTTTCTAGTCAATTTGTCCTTACGATTGTCACCCTTTTTCCATGGAATTGGAATATCTGACCGTTTCTTGCTCTCAATAACCTAAGAATTGAACTCGCAACCACCTGGCATGTTACCAGATAGGCCATTGTCCCATGGAAAAAAAGCCAGAGAACAATGGACAAAACGTTTTGACTATAATAACAAAGAT
Organism: Thysanoteuthis rhombus; assembly: GCA_963457665.1. Taxonomy (NCBI): domain Eukaryota; kingdom Metazoa; phylum Mollusca; class Cephalopoda; order Oegopsida; family Thysanoteuthidae; genus Thysanoteuthis; species Thysanoteuthis major. Next base: position 7,291,145 of record OY735215.1, read on the forward strand.
AAGGACACTGTCTGGGTAAATTACTAAATAATATAGCTCTAGTTAAAGAAATCCATGTATAATAATTCAAACATGTTAAGAGATGTGGCTAATGTAGTAAGAGAGAATTTTATGTGCTGATGCCATAGTAAAAATGCTGAATTTAAAGAATAATGAAAATAGAAAAAGTAATAAAAACAAAAAGAATAAGTCTGTTTGTGGTCAACAGAGTGCATTTCTCTATGTTCATTGCAATTCAAATCTCTATTATCCACAATTATGAAATGCTATGCGTATAGAGAGCTATTTTTCAAGCTCACTCTAATGCAAATCTCTATAATCCACATATAAAATGCAATGTGTCTAGAAAGCTATTCTCTTATCCAAATCTCTATTATCCACATATATGAATTGCAATGTGTATAGACTTTTTTTCTATATCACTGTGATTCAAATCTCTGATATCCATGTCTATAGAATGCAATGTATATCGAAGGCTATACACGAAGCTGACTGCAACGCTAATCTCTATTATACATGTCTCTGAAACACAATGTGTATGTCCATATATTTCATAATGTTGTCAATTTTTGACAGAACAGGTAAATGAGTTAATTAGTAATTGTGGCATTTAAAATAGCGCCAATTGGACATTTTTGCATGTTGAATAAGAAAAATGCTTTTTTGTATTTAAAAAAAAAAAAAATTCCTAATAACAAAAGATGTAATTTTCACTTGTATTAGCCATTCTAATCATTATAAGATGGAATCCTTATTGAGGCTGCAAGCTGCGTCAATTACTGTGGTAGTTAATTAAAGTTATTTTTATTTATTTTTTAAACAGAAATTTTTCCTTTTTTTTTTTTTTTTTTTTTTTTCACTTCTTTGATTTTATTTTTGTAACTTGCCAGCAATTAAAATGAACCTGTGAGCAAGGTTGAAGCACTGAGCCAGCCCTACAAAATGCACCTCACTTCTCTCCAACCATCTACTAATCCTCCGGCAACCTTGTCCTCTTCTGTATTGCAAATGACCTCAGAAACGGAGGCGGGGGGGGGGATAACAGAGGAGGATTGAAGATGGGTGGGTGGGTGTCTGCAGAGGTGAGGGTGGAAGTTCCATTTCCCCCACCCAAATTGTCATCACTTCTTGTGATAACAAAATTTTCTCCTTCTTTTAATGAAAATCTTCCAACAACATTTTCTTTCTCAACAAAGCCATCATCAGTCTCAGCAACTGCTCTTTTTATTTTCATAAGTCTCCATGTTTTCAGTTGGATTAAGAAATTTTAGTCCGTGTTGTTCAGAATCCGTGTGGAGCCCCCAGATGTTAGTGCCCTAGGACAGTGGTTTTGAAACTTTGAAAACTCTAGGACTCCTTCCATGAAGGAAATAATCTGATGGATCCCTATTTCTAGCGTTTAGTTTTTCAACTAATTAATGAACTACAATAAAAAGTAATTTTTCATTTTTCACCAATCATATTCAAAATGGATTACATTTATTCAAATTCCAATTTATGGAATCTGTGTACATTAATGTTTTTTGGTAACTATGCAACAACTAATGATGATTCTCAGCCAAAAGATTCACTATGTGAGGTTCAGGGTGAACACTTTTGTGGAGCCCCTAAACCACTGGCCTCAACCAAGTTTGCAGTGCCAACCCTGCCAGTAGGATGATTTGGCATAAGTGCAATATTTTTTCACATGAAATTGCAAACCATATTGTGAGGCAATATTCTTGAGAAGTGTATTCCTGTTCATCTGGTGCATGAAGACATGATTTTATATAATGTTGGTCTTTTGGGATTCCAATGCTATGCAAGTACGAGCAATGCAATGTTCTCTCCAGAAAAAATTCTCAACTCGGTTCTACAAAATTGTTCGAGGTGAAATATGGTGATCGTATTTGCTATTTATTAGCCAAATGTAGAAGTTATTCAACTCCTTCTGCTGAGTAATTTTGAGAAAGTTTTTTTGTCCGCTATGCTCCTTGATTTCTGTGGGCAATTCTACCATAAATGCGCATGTGTACACACACACACACACATCTTTAATCTACTCCGCCTTATTGAAATCGCACATTTTGGTGATAGGAAGCCTGAAGTCTAAATGAATTAATGTCAGACTGGCAACAAAGAAGAATCAAGTGAAAAATATATGTAATTTTTCAGAAACAGAATAGAAGAAATTAGATGGCTTCATGCAGGCATATTTCCTATATACACACACACACACACACACACACACACACACACATATATGTGTGTGTGTGCGTGTTTGCTTTTATGTATGTATTTAATAAGAAATGGATATATGATCTGACAGATTATAAATTGCATTATATTATATTGAAACTCTTATTTGAAATTATTTTTTCCCATCAATACACGGTTGCTATATCACTTGGCCTAGTCAACGTAAATAGAATGAACAATTAAGATAAATGGAACTGCTGCAGGAATCAAACCTGCTGCTAGTAGGGTACCCGCTTCAGTATACTATTGAGCTAAGTAGCCGCTGGTAATGCGAGAACTGATGACTGTCTAAAAATAGGAAGGGAAAAAAAAAAATGGTCAGAGCAACATTACGTTGCAGTGGCCATCCTATCGGTCGCAGTTTCAAGATATATATATATATATATATTTATATATATATATAGAGAGAGAGATAAATACCCAGGTGTATACTTGCAGTCAATATTTATTTGAAGAGGTCTCCATGTATAGAGACAATATTAGGTATAGATGTAATCAGTTAGATATTTAAATTTGTTTCTTGTGAATGAGTGTTTTACAAGAAGCAAATTTAAATTTGTAACTATACGTATAATATTGCAGCTGGTTTTGCTTTTATTCATAATCATCAGCGTTTTAATGCCCATTGTACGTAGACCTTCCTCAAGATATGCCAGACCTCTCTATCATGGGCCTTGCAGAGCCAATACTTTCTGAACTTGTTTAGTTAATCATGCCATTTTATTTCTTATCGACCATAGATTTGTATATCATCTCTGTGAGTTATGACGTGTGTTGTCTTGCAGTATTACCAGCCCATTGTCATTTGAATTTTTCTATGAACTCTATGATATTTCTAACCCCGGTTTGTTTTCTAATATAGTGTGTTGACTTCTGATATCTCCATGTGATCTGCTGACCCAGCAGGAAAGGTCGGTATATCTTTGATTGTGTAAACCATTGGGAGTGTAAGGCTATAGTAGTTGTTATTTTTGAATCAGTTTTTATCTGATTTTGGCCTGATAATTTGATACCCTTCTTTTTCAAATTATTCACACTTGATTGAATTGAAGGAATATCATTCACGCATTATCTTTGTTTACATGTCGTTCTACTGGTTTTCAACGTCATTGATTGAAGTGTAGATTGTGACGGGGACATTCTGAAAATTTGATCTTTTTTTCCTGAAGCCATTCCTTTGTTGATTTGAAGTTGTGCTTTGAATTGTTGCTATGCTGGAAAATCAAAATTCTGTTCATCTGTTCACAGAGGCCAGCGAGTTATGTCAAAATAGCCTTCTGTTTGCGGCCCTTTGTAATCCTTTGTTGTTTTGATGGCTTTTTTGTTTTTCATATTTGCAGAGAAACGATTCTACACATATTTTGTGAATCATAACAGCGACCGGATTATGCTTGATGACTGAAAAACTGTTTTTTTTATTATTTTGTGCTGAACACATCTTTTTGAGTTTTAGCCTATATTTTGAAGTTACCCTCTTTTTGAATGCAAAACTGACACTGAATTTTTTGAAGAAAAAGTCTGTAATCACTGTTACATTTTGTAATGTTTTCAATGCTCATTTAGTTCAGGTGAACAATGTGGATATATTTTTGGGTTACGTATGTAAAATATGACGGGTATCTGGTCTATATTCTTAGATATGAACAAAAGTATAGTGTGATATATTTTGTGCATTACGAAGCATTGGACACTGGCTTTTATATGCATAGATAAGAGATTATACTTGAAAACACATTATCTTTGTATGTATACATACATATATAATCTTGCTTTAGCAACAGACTAAATTCCCGAAATCTTTATTGAAGATGTTAATGTCCCGTGTTTGCATGGAGAAGGCCACTCGAGATGATTGCTTTCTATTGTAGCATAGAAAAAGAATGATTGAATATTATTAACAAAAAAAAGAAGGTTATAATGTGAAACGATTTAAGGCAGATGTTGTCGATGGATGATAAGATGAATCTAGAAAATCATGCAACTTTGCATTAAACATTGAAATAGGAAATTATCAATGATTGAGGAGATATATTTTCAGAACCTTTTGGTTAATGGAAGGAAAAAAGATGGAGAAAAACTATTTCTTTACTCCCCCTTTCACTCTCAGGCCTATGTCTTTGACAGAAAATTCTTGGGAGAGGGACAAATCACATTCCTGGTTCAAATTGCAACTCCACAGAAATACAGGTAGATATTTCTATCACATGCACTTCAAGTATGTGGGTATATTTATAAATATATATATATGTATATATTTCTTTTCTAAAATACATAATAGAAATTCAACTATAACCATGAACTTTTTCACAGGTTACTTCTTGAAGTGCAGGTGGCCAAGCAGTTAGCAGCCCAGTCATAGAAGATATAGGAACACGGAGAAAACTTCTGATACCCATGTGATGCCCGAGTAGGGATGGCTAGTGCCATAGGCAGCATAAGGGCCCTATTTATCACTGGTTCACAAGCTTTTCCTTTCTTTCTTTCTTTCTTTTTTTTTTTTCTTTTTTGTTTGATGGCTTGTTTCACCTCCGATGGTGTACCTTCTGGGAAGTCCTTGGACTGATTGCTTGTGTCTTGCACATCCTGTTCGCTGTTTTGTGTTCCTTGTTTGGAGGAGGAGAGATTTTGGTAGAATATTTGGGCACGTTCGACAATCTGGTCCTTATCTGTTGCCAGGTTTCCATTTTCTTCATTTACACTAGTTATTAATTGATAATACTTCATCTAATAATAGAATTCAATAATAATATTAAGTGTTCCCCATTTTGTTTTTAACAGTGTGGTGATCAGAAAACCCTTTAATTCATCTAACAAAGATGTAATTCTTATTTTTTTCTCTTATCTTTGGTAGAAATCAAATTCAGGTGACCATTCATTTTATCGTTTGTATTTGACCTTGTTACTTTTTGGCTACCTATACAGAGAAGAGTTGATGTTCTGTTTTTTATGGAAGAATCTTTTTAAATATGAATTGCTTGACTATGACAGCTTCCATTCTTGGTAGTTAATCACCGCTACTCACAACTGACCGGTTTAATCACTTTCGCTGGGCATAGGTTATTTATGTGTTCAGACATTTATATCTATCTATCTGGACTTTGTCCAGCCCTAATCATTCATAGAAGAAACTCAAAATTTTGCGCATCTCTTCCTTAATGAGTCAGAAAATGTTGTTTTATTTTTTTTTTGTTTTTTTTCTTTGAAAATTCTCCCCTCTAAATAAGTTTTCATTGGAGTACAATTTACAATGAAAGTTCATGCCAAGTTGGTCCCTCAGTTTGTGTCCAGCAGCATTCGTACTTGTTTTTTGAAAATTTGTACTTTTTCGTGATCATTGCTCAAAACAGACAAGAAAATCAAGATCATCCATTTTTCCAATTTTTTAATTGATCACCCGATTGACTGACTTACCAGACCTGTTTGAAAAGAGAGAAAATCATAAATTCAAACCATATTGGTAGTATTTTCATCAAAGTAACTTGGTTTTACCTCCATCACTGCATATATAGGTGATGGTGATTCATAATTTCCCTTGAATAATTTGAAGCAGAGTTAACAAGTGCATAGCAAATATTTCTTCATGAAAATGTAAGGAATTGTATTCACTCTTTCGGTTCTGAATTGCTATGAAATAATCTCTAGAGAGCATCACATCATTTTCCTAATGCTTTGAATTGGAATGCTTGTTCATTCCTTTACAACAATTGAAAACCGATTTGTTGTCAATCAATTTTAATGCAAAAAGTTTAAAAATTGCAAACGTTTCTCTGCTAAAATGTAAAGGATTGTGATTATTTTGTAATTACTCTAGCAGACATGAAGATTGATGAAAGAGGAAACTTGAAGACTCTTGTGAATCGAAGGAAGCAATTTTCATGAGAAAGAAAATAGAAAACACAAAGAAAGCGTATAAGTCTGCCAATGATATACACTAACCAGAAACTGAAGGAAAATCGGTTCATATAGAGCTACAATGCCGTAGCTGTAAATGTGTTTTGATTTTTCCTTTTTTCAGGACGATGAATGCATGGATGAAATGTCACTCAATCAAAAAAAAAAAAAATATCTTGGATCTATTTCAAAATTGAATCAATTCTCTCTTAACCAATTATAAAATTTTTTAAAAATTGATTGAGAATTTTTGGTGATTGTATGCACAGATAGACAAACTTGAGTAAATACATAGATATTTTTTCAATTTTTCCATCTATTATTACCAATTGAAGATAAATTTCTGGAGCCACTCTAAAATTCAATTAATCATTTGTTAATCCATTACTCATCCTTTCATAAAATTTCATTGTGATTCATTGAGAACTTTTTTGAGACATTGTGTGTATAAACAGACCAACATGAGTTGATACCTTTTCCGACTTCATTGGCTCAGGCAAACGAGTTCTATTTAGTTTTAATACAGAAACTGTGGCTCAAGGGCCATTCAGGGAATGGGGGGGGGGAAGTTTTTGTTTATCTGGTGACTATCTTACTCTTAACTTTCGTGATCCATTCATTCTTACAATATCCTTTCACCATAAGAATTCATTCTTCTCTTCCTATCCTTACAGTTACCTCGTTTGCTCTATGGGGTTTAAACTACTTGAAACATCCATGGATGGATGTGTTTTTATATTTATAGTTTCATGATTATGGGGAAGGGAGAAACATTCTCATCTAAAACTAAACAAAATAAGGGACAGGTTAGTATGAAACCCTATTTGGAAGACCGCTTGCTGTTTCTTGGCATCTTGTCTAGAATCAAGGGGGTCGATCACATGAAGGGGGGAATGAGGATTTCAGCTGAACCAAGTTTGCTGCGTGTAACCATCTTTCATTGAATTCCTGCATTGGATTGGATTCTAACAGCATTTTATTTCTCAACATTCCTATCATCAGTCTCAGGAACGGCTCTTTTTATTGCTAAGTTTTTGTGTTTTTAGTTTGAGTAAGAAATTAGTTTAGAATTTGTATGGTGCCCCCAAATGTTATTGATCTAGGCCAGTGGTTTTGCAATGTTGAAAACTCAAGGATCCCTGAAGGAAATCATTTTGAAGGATCCCTATTTTTAGCATTTTGTTTTTGAACTAATTAGTGATCTACAATAAGAGGTAATTTTTCATTTTTTACAAATCATATCAGTTTAAAATGAATTAGATTTATTTGAATTCTTATATATCGTATGGCTCTGTGTAAAAAAAAAAATTATGATTTTTGGTAACTTTGCAATGGCTAATGATGTTCCTCAGCTAAAAGATTTAAGAAGGGTGAACACTTCTGTGGAGCCCTGAGACCACTGCCCTAGGCAGAGTTTGCAGTGCTGACCCTGCCTATAAGATGAGTTGTGATGCAATCTCTTTTCATTTTTTTTTTTTTTCATGTCTGATTTTCACCTTCTACTGATGTATGAAGAAGTCAATCAGATTCTGGTGGAAAAATTTCCTTCTGTTGTATTGTCCATATCACCATTCTTGCCACAACCAGCAGTATGAGAAACACCATTTATCTTGACTCCCTTTCAAGCTATCACTTTGCTGATGTAGCTCCAGAGTGGATGGATCTTGTCACAGTCGCCGTTTCCTTCCTGCCACTGTTACAACAGGTACAATTGGGCAAATTGGCTGCCCCCACTTTGAAAGTGGAGTCATTAAGGGGTAACACATTTTGAAGCAATTGCCAGTTGAGAGAAAACTTAAAGTTATTGAGTTAATCTGTACCTGGTGCCTAATACCACAGAAAACGGAATTCCCCCTCCGACATGCCAAGCCGTTCTCTGAACGAATCCGAAGCAGTCCCCTCAACAAAATCCCAATACCATATCTTTCTAAGCCCTGAAAGTTTACCTGACAAGGTTTGCTCGATGCCTGACGACACTTGCTAAAGAACTGCACTTCTTCTGTGGGTCTATGATGACCATTGACCCCAGGGGCGAGGAGATTTGGGAAGGTCTTCTTACTTTTCCACACTCATGCAGGCTTCTCTGTTAAGGTGAGATTCAGGAATGCCAACCTTTCGACATGACAGTGACTTGCCAAGTGTGACACCTCCAAGCCCCGATTGTACAGACATTGGATACTGACCCATCTGCAAACCAATGGCGAATATAAATGAGTGGATGAAACAAAACTGGAAATTTATTCTAGAATCAATTTGGAATATTAACTTTAGCTTGATGCATCTGCTTCAGGCCCTGCCACCATATTTTATGTTTTGTAATTTTGTTCGTATTCATACACAATTTTTTCAATCTGATGGTATTTATTTTAAAACATATATCCCTAATAAATGACTGGGTTATTCATGTATGGATTTGTACTAAGGAGCCTAAAATTATTGAATCGAGTGATTCATTTTCGATAATTCTTAACTATCCTAATTTTGAATTTTTTTTTTTTTTTTTTTTTACCAAGTCTCAATTCATCTCATCTTAAGCAGTTTTGATGTGTGATCAGACATGAAGTCTTGAAGAGTTTCTCTGACATCATTTTCATTATGTCATAATTAGTTGATAAATTAACCAATCGGAGCATCCTTTTTAAAACTGAACAGACAAAAAGGCAAGAAATTTGCATTCATGCCTATTATATGCATGGATTCTTCCTTGGAGCCATTGGATGATTTTTTTTGATTGATTAACTCATTTATCAGTTCAAATAAAAAGGTTGAAATCGTTTTTCACTGACTATATTCTATAATGATGATAAAATTACATAATTGCTCTATTATTAGCACATAGTAATATCTAATCCAAATTTTGTTTTTCTTTCATTAATTCTATTATTTCTTTTTTATTTATTTGTAAAATCGAATGAGTGAGGGCGTGAAAATTCACAATCAGGACCATCTTCCCTACATTGTACCGAAAAGGCTTTTCATCATCTATCTTTTAGCATCCATCATTGGGCTTGGACCATCCCCAGGATTCGTCAGATCTTTCTATTTGGGACATTGTAGGGCCAATACCTTTTGAACCTGTCCAGTTTGTCTTGCCATTTCATATTCTGTGGCCTTTGTTTGGCATTTGATCTCTTTGGATCCATGTTGTGAGTTGTGATATCCAGGGATTATCTACCATTTTTGCAACATGGCCAGCCAATTGCCATTAGAGTTTCCAAACGGACTCTATAATGTGTCGGACTCCTGTTTTTTCCCCATTATACTGTGCCGTCTTTTGATCTTTTCTTGTGAGGTTGAGCATGATTTTTCATTTGCACCTAGCATGGTTCTCAGTTTGTGCGTCAGTATCTTGGTTATGTTCAAAAAGGCTTTCACTATTCCTTTTTATAGACACTAAAATATCTTTGCAGTTTTGTGCATCTGTAGCTTACTGCACACCCAGCATACAAAGCACCATACACAACTGAACTACTCACCTTAATTCAAAGCCATAAGCAAAACTTTGCCATCCAACACTTCATGTTTTCAATTACTACTTATAAGTATTATTTTTCATTTATTATTGACTTAGGAATAAATATATTATCTTCATAAATGAGTTTCATACATTCATGGCATTGGGCCAAGTCTACAATTTGTATGATTTTCCATTAAGGAATACATTTTCTGTTGCTTTCCTCCCAACCAAGATAGGAAACATTCTTAGCTCCCAATGTTTTTTCAAGTTCATTGCTTCCATCAGTTTTCGTACGAACAATCAAAGATTGGGTAATAACAATGACTTTGCCCTGGAGACTTTAGATAACAAATCTGATTTAGATCTTTTGATGAGAAACTATTTTATGATTGTTCGGTTTGTTTAGCCGTTGCCCTTTGTAGTTGGAACTTGTTTCTTAAAAAAAAAAGTTCTAATTCAATTAATATTAAAATAAAGTGGTTTTGCTTTGCAGTATTTTTGCAATTTTACTCCATTTTCATGGTTAGTGCTGTTTCGTTTGCAACTGAAACGATGGATATTGATTTTCACACTTTGTATTCTTTTCATTGTTTTGTATTGCAAGAATTTTGGTTTTGGTCTCTCATAAATCAGAATATTTTTACTCAGATGCTCTCAGAATATCACTTTTTTTTTTGTGTGTGTTTTCTTTCTTTCAAATTTTAGATCTTGCAATCGACTCAAGATTTATATTTTTGGTACCTGGCACTGAAGACTAAAGTAAAACAGTGGTTATTATTGTGTCTTGTGAAAAGATTCTCAATAAAATGAAATAAAAAATACAGCAAAGAAATTTCATTGGATGCTTTTTAAAAATCAAGCACTAGTTTTTCAGACAAAAGTTCAAAAAAGTAAACACCTCTTTTTTTAAAGGTCAGTTCGTCATTAGGTTTTAACATTGGAGTTTTCTTTTATTTTCGTTATTGAATCTGTCTGGTTTATTTAATGAAAAAAATCAATATATTTTGAATCACCGACTAAATCATTTAAAGTATTGACTTTAGAATCATATATTTAACTCTTAAAATCATGGAATGCTTGTTTTGACTATGGAACTCTGCAATGTAGAGAATTAAGAATAATAGAAATATCCAGTGAATTTGACAGAAAAAAAAAATCACCTAATGGTCAAAGGGGGGATAGTTTTAATCGGGAATTATTTCCCTTTAGAAATTTTATGAATTTAACAGTTAACTGTAGATTCCAGTCCCTGTTCAACCCATGACCTGTAGGCACAGCCAAGCAACTTTGATTGCTCTGTCTCAACTGCAACTAACACGTAAGTGATTGTACTGAGTTACATGGTACAGCAGCAAAGAGTAATCATTGACCAGACCTGACGGAACAAATGGAACCAGTCTGCATCAGTGGGAAGGGTCTGCTTTGAATATCAAAGTCTTGGCTTTTTACTTGGGAGGGGAGAGAGGAAAGTAAGATAGTTTAGTGAGTGATAGGAATGAGTTGGGCTGATAGCTGCTACTGATACTCTAAGCGGGACATACACAGTTCTTATAAATGATTTTTGCCAGTAAATACTTTGTTTGAGAGTAAGCTAAGCTCATTATCATTTATTCAAAAGATGATGTACCAGGATATTTTTGGGAGAATAAAATCTTATCTCTTTTATCTCCTATTGAAGTGTGTGTACCACAATTACTCGACAACTGACTCAGCACACAAAGCAGTGAAAGGTCAAGTTCGAAGTTGTTCAGATCAGAAGAGAAAATAAAAAAAATCGATTCTTAGATGTCTTCATGGTTTCTAGTAATTATCTCCCTTGACTTTCACTCTTTAAAATTATCCAAATTTCGGTATAAGATATCTAAATTAGCAACCCTGTAAATAAGTAACCAAAATATTTCGAAGCTGTTGCTTCATATGATGGTTGGAAAATCACTTCACCTGATAATAATAGCAGGCTGCTCTATACACCATAAAGTCCTGCCCTTTGCAGACCTGCACCTTTGGAACAGGTATTACCCTAGTGGTAATAAACATTCAATCAAAGATTGATATTCCAGGATATGGAAGGGAGGATAAAACTGTTGAATTTCTGATGTTCAAAAAATTACTTTGAAGAAAATTTTTCCATTTAGTGCTGCCATAATTTTGTTGGTCAGTGATTATATAGAGCCGCCTTGTCTTGTTGTCTGCAGAAAAAAATGTCAGTGTACTCAGTTTGCGGCAAAATGCCAATGTAGATGTGCTCCTCTGCATAAATCACGCAGAATAACATAATTCAAGTATAATTTAAGATGAACGTCCAAAATGAATGTCTGCTACACGGTGCAGGGTGATATGAGTTATGGTTCCACCCAACAACAGACACTTCAAATCTACAAAAGATAGGCAAAAACACGGATCAGTTTTTATTATCTTATATTTTTATTCAAAGTATTGTGCATGTGAGTGATTTATACATATATATATATATATATATATATATATATATATATATATATATATAAAGAATTAAAATTATATGAAATTGAAATTATATGTTATGTATACTTATATATATATATATATATATATATATATATATATATGAGCAATTTATATATATATATATATATATATATATATATATATATATATATATATATATATATAATGAAAGTGAAATTTTCTATATGTATATAATTCATCTACATTCCGCCAGACCACTTCACATCCACAATACAATCATAATTCTAATTACATTATTGAAATTATATATATATATATATATATATATATATGTGTGTGGGTGTATACGTGTAAAATTGAAATTATATATATGCATATATATGAAACTGAAAGTTTGTATATTTATGAAATTGGAACTATATATAATATATGTATGAAATCATACACACACACACACATATATATATATATATATATATATATATATATATATATATATAATATATAGATTGAAATTATATGTGCATGTGTGTTTGGGAATGTATAAGTTTAGATCGATATTGTCTGTAGCCTGGCATGTAGTTATCAGATGAATTAATATCTGAAATTGTCAGTGTACAATGTTCAAGTGATTAATAAATGCTGCTGTATTAGATGAACTGACAATGAGATTATGTTGAAAAAGAAAGATTTGTTGGGTAAGACGAAGGCTTTTTTTTTTTTTTTTTTTTTTTTTTTTTAATCATTAGACAGCAGACTTATTGATGTACTCGGGTATCAGGCATGTGCCATGAGTTATAACTCAGGGTAGGCAGCCAATCAAACTGTATCAGGAAAATTGTCAATAAAAGCATAAGCTATACCCTAAATCTACATCATTTTTCAACAAATGAAACTAAAAAGTTGCTAAATAAAGCAGTACTTCATTGTCAGATGTCTGCTATTGAGTTTCAACCTTATATTCGTATGTAATAGCAATAATGAATAACAATGACCACACCAAAAAACAGTGATGTCTTGTGCAATTATCAGTGATACTGTGATGTATTCAAAAACTGATAACGAATTCCTATCCATTTTCTAAAACCTGACTCCAATCGACTTGTTTTGCTGGAATTTTCAAATCCCATTTACAGGAACCACTGATAAAGGAACTGAAATGAAACACATAGTTTTGGAATGATATTGTGTGGAGAAATGAAGTCCGTTTTGTTTACTTTTTAGATTTTAATGAAGCAAGGGTGTTTGACCTTAGGGTAGCCAAGCTTGTTCTTCATTGCCTTTTCTTACCGGTGTGGGGGTAGCTGAGGGGTTGACGGCATGGAGAATGGACTTGGTGTGTGTGTGTGTGAGAGTTCACCCTGGCTAACATCTTTTCCTCACCTTGCATGAACGTCTTTAGGAAAGGTATGAATCCTTCTTTCCCCTTATGGGTAAAATAGCACTGGGTAAAGTGCTTGCTGCCTCCAAGTCTACTTCACATGTCACAAACTGGCTGAGTTAGCAGTAAAGTGATTGGTGGAGCCCCATGTTGGGATGACTGAGGCCATAGCCAGCAGAAGGGCACTACTTGCTTTCACTATTATCACAACTCTGGCGATCTTTTTATTTTTATTAGATGAAGTATTATAAATCATTATTATTAACTTTGATTCAAGTTGTGATAAAAAGCAACTGAAAATTAAGATGAAGGAAAATTACTAATTGAATTATTATCTTTAAATCCTTCTCCTTTGCTCTCCATGGAGTTACCCGGTGTTGATTAATCAGGCGCTTACTCTTGTTTCTTCTTTGAATCTGTAATGCTGGTTGTGTAGAATATGGGAAAGAGAAAAAGAGGCTGATTGTGTCTTTACTCTTTCTTCCATGAGAGTTGGAACCATTTTATTGGTTTTATCTTTGGCCATGAAATCTTCAAAAGAAGAGGAAATCAAGCGAGGAATCACTCTAGCTTGGCAAGCATTCGCTAGAGCAAGCTCAATATTCAAGAACAAGAAAATCTCATGAGTCCTAAAACGTAAGGGTATATAACTAATGCATCTTCCCAATAGTCACCTATGGAGCTAAAACCTGGCCTTACCAAAATATTTACCTTTAAAGTGAGAGCCATACAACATGCACAGAAGAGAATCATGCTCAGCATCACATGGAGAGATCACTAGACAGCACTGTATATTAGCGAAAAAGCAGGAGTCAGAGATAGCATAGAATCGATTAGAAAACTTAATGGGCTGGTTATGTTGTTAGAATGTCAGACTACAACTCATAATATGATCCGTAGAGATCATATGCAAAAATCATGGCTGGCTGAAAATACAATGGCATGATGGATTCTGGGGATCCATGTTGTGATGTCCAGCTGTTATCTGAAATTCTTGCAACGTGACCAGCCCGCTGCCAAGTTCGTAAAGTACTGGCTCCGTAATGCCCATGATAGAGAGTTCTGCTGAACACTTAAAGGTTGATGCTGCTTGATAGATACTCTGCTAGATAAAAACAGCGTGACGAGGAACAATTGTACGTCTCTGCATGGCCCATTTTCTGTCATTAAAAGAAGGAAATGAAGAGGAATGAGATATGAGATTTATTTGGTTTCTTCAGAGTGTATTCAGCCATTTTGAATATTTTGAGTACTGGTTGCGTGGTCTTGATGTAATTCAGGAACCTTAATGTGTATAAATGAACACTTTCCATGGAGTGAGCTTGTGTACTGTGTGGCTGTTGCATTCAGTATGACCGAGCCTACCCATTCTTCATGTGCTGTTAAGGTTTTTTTTGGCAAAACCTTTCATCACGCAGGTCTGTCACTTTCCAATATGAAGTCAAGATTTGCCTACCCATAACTTCCTTTTCACAGTTGAAAGGGAAGAGATTTCAGACTGTGGATGAGATCAAATGATTGTTATGGTATTGAAATGAATATTTGTTTTCATGGCGTTTGACATCCCTATAAAAATTTAACTTTATCATCAATACTTGTTTGAAAAAAGAAAGGACAAGCTTGGCTGTGCCTGGGTCAAACTCCCTTGCTTCATTAAAATCTGAAAGGTAAACAAAACAATTCTTTCCTCCATACAATATTATTTTGAAACTATGTGTCTCTTTTCAACTCCTTTATTAGAAGTTTCTGCGAATGACATTAGCGAACTTCGGCAGAACAAGTTGACCTGAGTTAGGTTTCTGAAGTGGGCGTGAATTAGTCATCAGTGTATGTCACTGACATCACTGGTTTTTAATTTAGTCATTGTTATCTGTCATTGTTGTTACGTACAAAAAGGAAGTCAAAACTCGATAGTAGGAGTTTGACAAAAACAGCAAGCCATGAAAAGATCTGATTGAGAATTTCACGCTCTTACTTACTGCGTAATTTATTACTCAATTGACTTATGAGCATAGATATTCTTTCAAAACTTTTTCAAGCTGGTTAGGTAGCATCCGTCGGTCTCACGAGACAAAGGATCTGCATTTGCAATGTTTTGCTTTCAATCTATCTTAGGTGCACACCTGGACAAGTTTGTATGGAAGACAGGCAGTTATCCAGACAGTATGTCTCACTCACCGATGTTGTCCAAGGGGAGAGCAAATAGTTTGGTGCCGATGTCGTTGCAGGAGATAAGGAAAAAGACAATATTGTACTACCTCAGGGAGTACATCTCCTAGTTTTGAATTCAGAGTTGTCCTTCTCCTACATGGGTTGTCATCCAAAGCTAGAGAGCAAAGTTTGCCCTGCTATTTTACCCATAGCTAATGGGGAGAAGAGATGAGTTCATGTCTTTTTCCAGAACATTAATATAAAGTGGACACGAACAGGCCCTGCCTGAGTTTGAACTTGGCTCGCTGATTCCATTGACTGTACACTGACTGCTATGCCACTTGCACCTCCACATTCAATCTGGTTATTCCACCATTAACTCTCAAATTCATACAAATAGAATATAAATTTCTAGGGAAATAACTTTTGATTGAAATCTCCCTTTGATGAATTTTTCTTCTATTCAATTCATAGAAAAATTCCACTCTTTTCTGTTATTCATTGGAGAGTTTAACTGTTAGTTACAAGCGACTTATGAATTTAAGAGTTAGTTGATGCTGTTAGTTGTTTTTAAAAAAAGGTCTATAACTCCTTATCCAAAAAAAAACAAAACTTCTTTCTCTTATAATGTGTTGATAATACAAATGAAAGCACCAAATCAATTTTTTCATTGAAAATTACTGTAAACCTTTATTTTTATTGTTATTATGTTCATGGAAGAATCCATAGATGTGAATTGACTGTAATGAAATCAATTTTTACGCATGAACAATTTTTTTCTATTGCCTTACCTCATTGATGAATATCTATACGATGTATGGATCCACAGAAGAGATGAAATTTGATTTGTGGCTGCATTTCAAATTCGATTATTGACACTGTCTTTTGTATTCATTGTGATGTTCTCTTTCAATCTAATATCCTTTGTTTATCAATACATAAAAGTTACATTTGCGCTGGGGCCTGTTGCCAAGTGGGGTTGGGGTATCCATTAAGTCTTGGACAAGGGGTGGGGTCAAGTAGAAGTCCCAGTGTTGCTATAGAAAAGTGCTGAATTGGAAAGAAATAACCCCCAAAACACCCAATAATGATAATAAGTGTTCTTTAGCACTGCCAAAGCTAGGAAAGTCTGGAATTTAGTGCTCAAAACGACAGATTGTCAACCCTGGAAGTGCTTTATGGTAATCCGAGCATAAACTTTGTTTCTGTACAGAGATATATTTCTATTGCAGCTGACAGAATGCCGAATACTATGTCACCAGGTGACAGGAACATAGAAACAACAAATGTTGATTAAGTTATTTACATGGAACAAAGAAAAGGAAAAAAACTATACGTGTCAGTGACTACTACACACTTTTTTGCACATTTTTATAAGATGTATTGCAAAATTCAAATATCTCCTTTTGAGGTTTTCATTTTGATTATCATTGTGATATTGCACTGCATACTAAAATGGTTTCACATCACATTCGGTGGGGGATAGATTTCCAGGAGACGGCCAGACCCGGTTTGGACCCTGCTTGGTGTCAAGGCTGTTTGTGCTGTTACAGTCATCACTATCTCCACAATCTATACTAATTACTACTGCCTTAATTAACATACTATTGACTATTTCTATCATTACCCTTTATAATTTCATTACTGTCACTGTTAGTCATTAGATTAGTCATTATGTAATAGCCTGCATTTTGTTCATATTTATGGTGGTAATTTCTATTAGAATATATCATGTATACTGGTAAATGATGGAGATTTAATTAAAAAAAAAACAAGAACCATAAGTTCAATGGTGCATCCACCATTCTTACATCCATATTTGTGATTTCTGACTTGGAAGGAGTTTCAAACAAAGTAGTTATAGCATTACTAGTTGTGGTAGTAGTAGCAGGGGGGGGAGGAAGAGGAACGTGAGGATGGTTCAACTGAAAATCTGGTTTTTGAAAAAAAAATATCTAAGTCTAAACTTATTGATTAATTGTGCAACTTTTATCAATTTGTCCTGGACATTTGGTTTATGATTGATAAATGGGTTTCAAATGAGTATATTCAATATTTTCAGCCATTAAGTTTGCTGGAAATTGAAAATTTTGGCCTTTTTTAAATATAGTTTTAGCTTCTGTCAACAAATGATAATTTGCAGCACTGCAAAGAAACAAAAACAACAAATGTTTGAAGTATCATCTATTGATCAGGATAGATGTTCTTAAAATGACATCACACATTCCCTTCCTTCCTTTTTTTTTGTTGTTTATATAAACAAAACCAGCTGACAGAAAAGCATCGAATTGAGATGTGTGAACACATCTATAAACTAAGCAAATATCACGCTGCGTCCAATGCAATGATGTTATGACTAGAAGGCAGTCTACCAAAGCTCGATTAAGGACATTTATTGGGTTTGGATGAGTTGCAGTGAGCGATAGTCCTCCAAATTACACCAAGGTCACACAAGTGGTTCTCAATGTATTTGAAATGGTTGGATACTTTCCAGATAGACCTTGTAGCTATTTTGGACGATAAATTTACTTCTGATTGTAACAGAAGCTATCCAAACAGAAAAATAAACAAATTTATTTTATCTGTCACAAATGATTTTTTTTCTTCTCTTCTGTTAGTATACTTGTCTATTTCCTTCATTTCAAATGATGAAATGCTTCCATCATTATTCAGTGATCTACATTCGTATTTGTAAAATTTGATTGAATTTCAAACTGACTCTCTATCTTCTCTTTAGAATGAATGGCAATTGCCCAAGATCAGTCAAATGAGTTCTTTAGTTTATGTCGATATTCTTTATGTCATCTTTATATTTGAACAACCAAAACCGTCAAAGATGGCAAAGGGTTCAACCCTCTTTTTTAAAAATTTTTATGTGTGAGTGTGTTTGTGCGTTCCAGTGCTCCTGGCAATACCATTTTGTCTACAGATTCCATGAGACCCTTTCTAAAAATGTTATCATAGAGAAAAAAAAAGCTACTACTTTTTTTTTTTTTTTCTCTTTTTCCATTCTTTTCCATTCTTTTGGGCCTTATTTTGACAGATTTATTAATAACATCCATATTCTCTAGATGTTTCTTACGCTATTTGAGATGTTTTTCCAATGGAAATGCCAGCAATGTCATAAATAGTATTAATTCTGACAATATCTATTCTTCAATGGGATTTCTTTTAGACGACTTCACATTCTGACGCTACAGTTATTCAATTATTGACTGTAATTGCAAGTCTTCATTTTATCTCTCTATTCTCTATTTTTATCTATTGGATCCCATTGGCCGTACAAGAGAAAGATACTCTGACAAAAAAAATATGCAGCTTGGCAATTGCTATAGCTGGTCCAAAACCTGGCTAAAGGAGGAGGGTTGATCGTGGGGCTATCTTGTCCATTCTTTATAATGTGTTTGCTACTGGAACTGCAGTGAAGTGATTGCATCCCTATGCTCCCCAAGGGAGTCTACAGAAATGAACAGAAAACAACGTGCATGTTCTGCGTCTTTACTGTGAACAAGTAACAATTTCTGTTCCCTCATTTGCTATGACAACATACCCCCCACCCCCAACGTTACAATTCAGAAAGCCTATGTATTATAACCAAGCCATTTTTGAGCTATATTGATATCTTGGGGTCCACCATCACATGATAATGAAAACTGGGTTATAACAAGTCGCTAATCTTTAAATAAAGTTAGTTTCTGTTTATATTATATTATGCTATATTGCAAACTTGATTTGTCCCATATATATATATATATATATATATATATATATATATATAATTAGTTCAGTTTACTACAGTTTCTACTTGAAGTATGGTGAAAGGCATACAATGATTTTTATATTTCCAGTCACCGTAGCTCTACAAATGGCCCAACCAATCAGCCATTCTCCTCTCTTAGTATGTCTGAGGGTCTGGACACTCATGGTCACATTTTTTTAACCTTAACATTGGAAATTAGCCTGAGCACATCACTGGGCACCATCTAAAAACTAGATAAAAAAGATCCATTTTTTTAAAACTTTAAAAAAAAATTTCTTTTTTTCTAATTTGTTTTAGATAATTTTTCAAAAGATTAGTTTTGGTACTCATGTGGTTAAGGTCAGTTCAATATTCAGGAAGTATTGGATGTTGCAAAGTTACAGAAATGTTTTTTGACGACATAGGTGTACAAGTATTGAATATCATTTCCTATATTTTTGCCTCGGCAGCGATTTCTCATCTGGTTTGATGTCTGTCTTCGCAATATTTGTCATAAACAGATGTCAAGATAAGTATTACCAAGTGTACAAACATACTTGGCAAGCCGAACTGCTAATCAAATTTTGCAACCCAACTATGTGACACTTTGGATTATGAAATGAAAAGACTGCCTGTTAATTACGAGTGGAGATGATTCACTTGATAGAAACCATCACTTGATCAACATCTTTTTGCAGCATGCCCTAACAGTGATCAATTAAAAAAATTTGAAAAAGTTACTTCTCTCATCTTTTGTTGGGCAATGATCACCAAAAATATTCTCAGTGTTCAAAAAACATGCTTGAATGCTGCCAGATTCCAACTAAAGGATCAGTTTAGCATAAACTTATATTGCAAATTGAAACCCCCCACCATAAACCTATTCAGGGGTAAATAAAAAAAAAAAAAGTAACAAAAAATCAAGGTATAAAAAGTGTATTTTAATCATTACATCATAAAAGTATTTATTGAGCTATGGAATGTGAGAAACTTATTAAACATGGGGAGGTCCTAATAAGCTGAGGGTGGGGTTAGAAAATTAAAAAAAAAAGGATTATATGTGCGGTGCCTCCACTCCTGGATAGTGCATTGCTAGCTATTATCAAACATGGTGACAAATCTAAGTGACTCTCAAGATAACATAACGAAAAGACTAATGATCTTAGAGATAATTATCTGTGATGGAAATGGAATTTTGGAACTGGGTATAAGGTGAGGCTTAGTTTTGGGAATGAGATAAATGGTAGTGTCTCCATCATTAGACAGTGAACATGGATAAAACACCATAAATTGAAAAGTATGTTATATGCCATACCTGTGTTTACAACTTCCTTCATTTCTATCCCTGATAATTCTGTCCCAAGGAAGAATTCTAAAAAGGTTTCCAGTTCTCTTTATGTAGAAGAGAGAATCAACTCGATTGCTTAGTGTGTATCCAGCGTAATTATCAATATGAGCTGGACCTACGGAAATTCCGCAGGTGTTGGCAACTAAGATTATCCATTAACTCGTGCTTCAGCTCTTCCCGAACCTATGCCTGTATCTTCTCATTCAATCTCCATAGCTCTTCTTTGTTTTCATCTAAATGTTATTCAAACATTAATTGTATTGTCTTACAGATATTACGATATATACCTGAAGAATGTGTTAGAAATGAATCGGCCGAAATGTGACTACATGAAGATGAAAAGACAAGGCTGAGTTGGGAATATTTTCATACATGAAACCAATTAATTTTCCTACCTTCTCAGTAAACTACTTAACTTACTTTAATCCCCTGTCTCTTGCCACTCTCTCAATAAAATCAAAACGTGAGATTTGAACATGGGAAGGAAGATACAAACAAATTGAATATCAAACATTTTTACGACTTATATAGCACATATATCAGATAAAAGAAAGACCCTACCACCTAGAATAATTGATACCCCCCCCCAATGTCCCAAATGGAAATCTAAAATAAACCAAATCATTTGCCAGTGTGCAAAATGTTTGTGTAGCAAATTCTTACTCCATTATTTATTATATATATATATATATATATATATATATATATATATATATATATATATATATAAATATGTGTGTATATATATTTATTCGTTTTTTATTTTTTCCATTTTCTTTGGTATGATATTGATAATTAGTTGCATATTTTTTTATTTTCATTGATATTATCATTTTTTTTTTGTCATTTTATATCATCCATAGTAGAAAAAAATTTTGATTTTCATTAAAAATCCCAGATGATTATTATTTCTTTTTTGTTTCTAAAGACAGATCAAGGGACAAAAAAAGCAAATAGACATTTATTATTTAGATTTGTTTGGATCGAATTTCCTCTTAATCCTCTCAAATCTTAGATTATCTTCTAATTGACATTTGATTTTGTCAAACTCCAGTCCAAATCTGGAGCTGACTTTGTTTTTCTACCATAACAAAAACAATCCAAATTAGCTCTCCCCTATCATGATTTGAAAATCACAACCGATTGTTGTCCTGTCTCTTACCAACTGAGCTGAATTGAATCTCACTTATTTACTAAAATTCAAGTTAGAAATATGCAAGGGCTTTGAATGAATAATGCATTTTTACTAAAAATATATATACTTCTATAATTTTTCATTTATTGTATATGTATATATATGTACAATTCAGTCAACATTCAATGTCCTCTAAGGTTGATACCAAAGAAGTTCCTTAACCTCACCTCACCATCTATACTATCCCTTAACCTACCCACACAATCCAACTCTAAACCACTTCCCTTCTACCCTGACACCTTATGTCATCTCCAAGACCTACTGCTGCTGCTACTTACACCACTGACTTCATCATGGCTGGGCCTGAATGTAATCCCATACATCAGGATGACCCCAATCGATGGGATCCCATTTTTTGCTCACAAAGCAAAGCATCTGATGGTGGATTTATGTTCCACAGAAAACTTAAAACAATTAAATGGTACACACACACTCATAAAGTACATGCTACTGAAGATGGGAATACCTCCTGTAACATGTACAGTTCATTAAAGAAATCATTCACGGATAGATAAACTTAGTTTCCATAAACTTTCACTCCTGAGTCTGTCCCACTTCCTATAGTTCACATTATATATATATATATATATATATATATATATATATACACACACACACGAAATAGTAATCATCTTCAGTCTGAATAGAAGTGAGAGTGGTGTTTATTCTTGCAGCATCCAGGCTTGTTTTTCTCTAATCTCTTGGTAATAGTCCATATTTTGCAATTATCTATAGGCAGCTTGCTTGATATCTCGCTTGATTCGATGACGCCCACCCTTAGCTTGAGACTGTCTTCTCCGCTTTCTAATTATCACCCTATTCTTTTGCATCTGCTTAATTCAGTGGTTAATAATTATCATACTACAATTTTCCCATCACTGTTAAAAATGGTGATGTATATGGAATATATGGATACACGCTTTATGTACGTAGATAATAAAGATATGCCTTGTAGTGAGCTCGGAGAATAGCGTTCTATTGATCACAAACAAATTTCTTGGATTATTTTTTGTTTATTATTACCTTTTATATTTTTATTATTATTTTTTGAATTCAGCATTTTTATCAAGTCATCAGAACATAAAATTCTTTTTATTGCATCCCTTTCTAATACTGTAATTTATCAAAGGGATTATGTAAAATTCAACATTTGAATTTGTCCATTATTTAAATATGATAAATTATGAGACTGACAAAACAGTAATTTAGACTGTTGACCAGAAGGAACAAATAATTTGAGTACTAACTGCCTGGACACTGTAAAATACTAATAATTACTTTTAGATTGTTATACGTACAAATTTTTATGCAGGGGTTCCTTGAGATTTTTTGGGGGGGAGGTTCCTTGATATGTGATGATTATTCCAAGGATTCTTCCAATCAAGAGAAAGGGTTTAGCAAGGTTGTTCTTGAGGGTTGAGAGGAAGTTCATCTACCCAATGGCAATTTCTTTCCAGTACATTGCTTCCTAACAGATCCATCACTCAATCTCCTTTGAGGAGAGTGGAGAAGGAGTAATGCCTTTTATTTAAAAAAAAAGAAAAGATGATTCACTTTCTGTTCAAATTTCATGCCATCATAAATGTTCATAATTTTAGATAAGATTTTGACTCAAGTCAACCACTAAATAAATCTATGTTTGTTATCGATTTTTTTTGCTGTGTTCAGTATCTTTTTTGAAACGGGTACTTTGAGTAGTGGTAGTAAGCTAGTATGGAGGGGCAGAATAGCTTTAGCGTTAATGGCGTGGGAATTGGATTTGGCAAACTGAGGTTGAATTCTGGCTGATATAGTTAGTGATCTCTTTGTAGTAATGTCTCTGGGAAAGTCCTAAATCCACTTCCTGACCCCCGAGCTATGGATAAAATAAAATTGTAGGGCTAATGGAGCCCTTTAACCCTGTGAGGCAATCTATCTAAGAGAAGGCTACTCTGATAAAAAAAAAAAAATCAAGTTGGCAGTCGCCTTGGCCATCTGGATGGGCCGAGCTACTGAAGAAAGGCACCAAGGCTGAAGAGGTTTTTGTGCATGATCCGATTTCTACTTCAAAAAGAATCAACTGGTGAAGGGATGAGGAGTGTCCTCCTTTGATCCTTGCGAATGAGGAATAAGCCAACCATTCGCTAGTGCTGTGAGTTTGATTCTTACTAAATACTGTTATGTTACATGCATTCAGATCGTTATTAATTGGGTAAGAGCCAATGCCGATCCACTATTTTCTTTTTTTTCTCCCTCTCCCCCGAGAGGAGAAACCAATTTTACATATATACAGCCTATTAGGGATCTATTCGGAGCGTTCTAGACAATGAGTAAAGTTGCAAAAAAAAGAAAGTTCAATCTGAAATCAACCATTGTAAAATGATATAAAAGATTCCACGGGTAAACAGTCATTGGTTCAGTATACATTGAAAAATTGATATTTTTATTGTTCTGATGAGGATGAAAATAGTTCTTGAAAACAATTGGAGGTAATCAATATTCGATTAATATAGTAGGATTAATTCAGATATTTCTACTTTCTAGGGATGATCTGAAGAGATTAACTTGTGAGTCAATCAAATATTGATGAACAGGGTTTCTGGAATCACTTTCATCCTTTTATATTTTAGGAGGATTTGCAGATGGCTGATAGTTAAAGGCACAGAGAATAGAAATGGCAAACAGTGTTCAAACCCTGGCTGGGCCAGTTTCTATTCACTTTACAATTTAAGGCCTTTGGGAAAGGAATGAATCTACTTCTTCCTATGGATAAATAGCAAAGCAGTTGCAGTCCTTCAGCTCTTTAAGGGATTCCATCTTGTATGTTGGACTTTCACCCTGGCCCTGTACAAACGAACCATTGCTACAAAAATGATTGAGTTACAATTCCTTATTTGAGAAATGAAGACAGAATAATTGCTTTGTATCTTGCAATAGAAGAGCAACTGGGCTTGAGCGTGTTAATGGAGTCGTCTAGGCATTACATGTTAAATGAGTGTGAACATGAATTTTCAATTATGTAGCATTTTCCATATAAATGATATTCTTTTCTACATATATAGAACAATTGTGATATGATCCATGTCCCAATTTATATTGTAGAAATATTTAAAGAAATAAACTAAGACAGTTATTTTGAGTTTTTATAAAAGTCATACATTGAATCACTAAATACTTTCTGCTCATTAGTTCGATTAGATATGCACATTCATGTTGACCCGATGAAAACATTAATGAATTTGAATTCACAGTCAAGCTGTCAGACCAGGTAAGTGCATCATACGTGGTTGATATGCAAATCTGTTTAGAATGTTAGTCAGGTGAGTTGCTGTTGACAAGGTTGATCTGGCTTCAATATTGCATGACTGGCTTTCAAAAATTGATCTATCTAGAGATTGCTAAAAATTCGGTCATCTACAGATTTCAGAACATCTATTCTGATCAATAGTTGACATATCAAGCGTTTGTTATTGATAGCTAAAACTGTCTTCAAAAATGGCTAAAATTGGCTGGACTTTCTAATTTCCAGCTAAAATGTTATATATACTCATTTGAAGCCTCTGATCAACATCCTGAATTCCTCAGATAGTCTATATCAAAGTGTTTCTATTAGTTGTATCTCCACCTTTGTTGTTTTGATCACTGACAGAAAAAGGAAGGAAGAGAATGGTGTGATGTCATTAAAAGAATATCTATTCTGATCAATAGATGACATATAAAGCGTTTGTTAATAATAGCTGAAACTGTCTTCAAAAATAGCTAAAATTGGCAGAACTTTGTACTCTATAGCTGAAAATCTTATATATATCCATTTAGAGCCCACTTACCAAATAAAATAACCCTGCGCTGAGACTTCAGAACAAATTATTGATAAATATTGTATACCTGTTTTAATTTAGGTTTATCAATTTTTTTTTTCTTTCCTAACCAGCTGGTGAACCATCCTCACTTTCCTCCTCCTCCTTGACACCGTCTGCAAAAAATGGTTTATATGGGAAGCCGTTGTGATCTATCTGTGTCCTCTCCATTAGACTCATCATTCCAATATATGCTCACGATATTCTGTAATGCATTTAGTGTTGAAAGTATTCAATATATTCTCTTGGAAGGTTTCAAGTTGCCAGGTTTTGCAGCCATAGAGCAGCATGGATATCACATTCTAATCATAAAACATCAATTTGCTGTTCTATGAGGTGACGTTCCTATGGTTGGTGTCACCTGGGGTAGTAACTCATGGTGTCACCCGTTCCTGCTTCTAGAACTTTCTCTCTTCCGAGGATATTTGATATAGGGGAGATAATTCTGCATGGATCTGCCCAAAATTTTTATCATTTTTCTTAATATCCTGTTTTCTCTTCTCTGAAAGAGTTTCATTAAAATTCATCCAGAACTTTTGGAGATATTGTATGGATAGTTATGGGCTTGTACTTGAATGCATGGAAAAAATATGCAAAAATCTCTTAACAAAAAAACAAACAAAAACTGACAAACTTGGATCCGCCCCCAAATTTAACCGACTCTTTCCTAGTCCATTGCCCAACCTTTCCACTGAATTTGATTAAAATTCATTTTGTGCTTTTGGAGGTATTTTGTGGACAGACAAATGTTTCATCAGAGAAAAATGTTTTCGGCAGTTTCACCCGTGGTGGGCCATCCACTCTGAACTGGTTCCATATTCAAGTTGAATGCTGCCTTTTTGAATCTTACATTTCAGTTAGTAGTCAAAGCCATTAGTGTTGCTGATGAAACTTCTAAGGTATGTGAAGTATTTGACCTTCTCAATCTTCTTTTGGTCAATAAAGATGTGTGTAGACACTTGATGATGAGGCCGATGTTTTCTGGATTGTTGCTGATGTCATTCACTGAAGATCTGGAGTATTTGAGTAAATAAGTGTCTTTTCATTTCATGTACCATGCATTTCCTCTGAGGAAACTTGGTGCATAGAGAACAAAAAAAATAGTTCCAAGATGTATTGTATTCTTGAAGATAATCCAAAATATAAAAACATTATCACACGCACACATTTTAATGCTGATTTCCAAGGTAAGAGTTGAACACAACAAAATATTTGTAATGTTCATTTTAAGCCATCTGGCCTTGTGCTAGACTAAGCTTTATAGATATATACACCCTCCCCATAGTTTTATTTTTCATGGGTTGTTTACCAATTATGGTATTACAGTAGTCACACAAATGGCCCAACCAGTCAAGTGGGTTTCAGATTCTTCTTCCTTCGAATGTCTATCTATTCATCTATGTGTGTGTGTGTGTGGTACATTTTGGGGGACCACAAATTTGTAAATTTGCATGTGTACATCACTAAGTGCCATCTAAGGACATGCCTTTTTTTTTTTTCCGTTTCCTTTTTTTCCTCACAAAAATTTCTATGGTCATTTTGGACCAACAATGCCTGAATCTTGCGCTGATAGCTTTCAGATAATTTTAGATGAAAGATCTATTTAATAGAATTTTTTTCTTTTCATCTTTTTTAGAGATAATTTTAGATAATTTTTTTTTCTTTTTTTTTTTTTTTTTTTTTAGATAATTACTTTTTCTATATGCACAGGCTATGGATATTCATTTATGCGAGGTACAAATATCTTTGGGTATTTTTTTTACTTGTCTGTTCCAAACAATGGACAAAAAAAAAGCAAATATATTTTGATATTCATTGAATTTGATAATTGGTTATCATAGCCACGAATATCTTTTCATCTCTCGAGTATAAACAATCCTTTTCTCTTCATTCTCTTGCCTGAGAAGCAGCCATTTTGTTTCACCCATTTTCAGTTGAATGATAATCGAGTAGAAAATGAAGTATCAACCCATTACGCCCCATGATTGAATCAATCAAATCTGATTTATGATATTTTACGCATTTTCAAAAGTAGAAATACAAATGAAAAAAAACGCGAAAAAACAAAACCCAAACTTGCTTGCATTCATTCGTACGTCTGTAGCTTCCTTTATATTTCTGGTGTTTATTTGGAATTCTGAATGTACATCGAAACAGTATTGGTAAGTTCAGCAGATGCCTGAAATCGCAGACAGCACTGAACCTTATTCAAAATCTGTCCGAAAAAAAATAGCCTATCTAGAGCAGAAGTGCTCTCTTTAGGACTTAACACATTTATCTGAGCAACACTTTCACTTCTCAAAAACAATCTATGATAGAGAAACATTGAGTTAATTGCGTTGACTATAAAGGAGATTATGTTGAAAAATAAATATTTGTTTTGTAAAATGAATGCTTTTTCTGTCATTAGGCTGCAGACTCATTGTCTCACCTTATGTACGTGATAGCTTCAGATGCTGAGGACAAACATTCTGAAAGTCGATTTTTATATAAAGGAAATAATTTGCTAATTAAACAACTCACAAATTGCTCACTGTCTATCCATATTTTGAAAAGTGTTTGAACTGTATATTTATACAACCTTGCTGTCACCAGATAAAAATGTTCTCTCTAGTTATATTTTCATCATCTTTTTCTCTTACTATTGATCGTTCATATTTGGATGAGTCATGAATGTTCAAAGATACAATAATGTATTTTGGTGTGCACTTTCTGAAACAAGATGGGTACTAGGACTTTTTTGTTGTTGATATTCTTATCTATTGGTTATTACCAAAAGAATCAATACCCTGGGATGTTTTATTTGTTTTTATTAGTTGTTGCATCCGTCAGAGCAAAATCTAAAAAACAAAAAATCTAAAGCAGTCTGCTGATATTGAGATCTTGCAATTTTTTGGTTTAAAACAAAATGGTTTTTGCTCATTTGCTGTGTTAGCTGGAATTGTTTTATTGGAATAGATGTGTATATATATATATATATATATATATATATATATATATATATATATATATATAATTTTTTTTATCTGTTGATATCTGATTGCCTACCGCAGAAACCATGCAGAATATCCCTATGAAATTTTCTATGTGTACTAAAGTTAGTTTTGGAACCCATCCCCCATATGTTCTTGGAGAGTGGTAGTTCCATTTATGGTGTGAATTCATGCTAAAATGGACACATTTTTTGTGCCCTCTTTTTCAGCTGTATTCACTGAGTACTGTGCACAATGAGTAAGGACTTTGTCTCCTTCATAGAGATAAGGAGAGTGAGAGGAAGGTATCTTTCTAACAGTAGGTATTTTAATGTCATTCATAGACATAGGCTGAGAGTAAGAGTAAGAATGTCCATTTTCTCTTAAGGGGTATGTATGTACATTTAACATTTCCTGAGAAAAAACTATAAAAGTCACTAATATAACTTTTTAAATACAAATTAAATTAAATGTTATCCGATTTCCATTTATTTTAATTCTTTTTCATTTGACTCCAATTTAATCTGCCTTTTGGGACTGGTATTCAGCAAGTGTGTATGTATGTGTGTATACATATATATATATATATATATATATATATATATATATATATATATATATATATATATATATAGTAGCCATTTCAGCATAGCCTTGCTCTAACCATCACTAAACAGTTGCCAGTATTGCAAAGGCCTTGATAAATGTTATAGCTCCAAATTCTCATTTTTGCTTATTTTAGGTTTATATCTGCTATAATATATAAATATATGATGTATGTTTTGGTGAAATATCTACAAGTTTTGTATGTATTATTCCGAAAAAAGTCTTTATTCCAACACTGCTCAAAACTCAAAGTAGAGACTATATATCTATTAAATTGATGAATTTTATCTATGACAATGGTATACCCTTGTTTTGCTCCTCAGAAATAGTTTCAGTAGCAAGTCTCATCAAAGGATAGAGTTGCTGATCCCATGCTAAAACCTCTTCCTTTACTTGGGCTTGGGACTAGTTATTGCCACTGCCAAATTATAAGTTTTCTGTCAGAATAACGTCTTGGATGGCTAATTATTGCTCATCTATAACCCATAAGTGGGAAGGTTGAGGGTGGGGAGAAATTTATTCATGCTTCTCCTAAGGGCATTTGGGTGAAATGAATGTAAACAGCCTTGCCAGTTTCTTTTTCCATGCCGGTAATTGTTACTTTGTATTTTTATCAAATCGATGCTCTGAAATGTTTGACTTGCTTTTATTGGCAACTTATTGTTGCATTTGTCAGAATATAATGGGGGGGGGAAGCAAAATGAAAAAAGCAAAATGGGCTGGTATTACCGTGATGCAATTTTCTGGTGGGAAATAAAATGGCTTCTACTCCTCTGCCTTTTCGGCTGGTATTGTTCGGCTCTGGAATAGATGTGTGTTATACTTCTGCCTGTTTCTCCTCTTTTGATTGTAGATCAGAAGGAGCAGTAAATTCTTTCTTGCTTAGATATACTTTGGAAATGATTGCCTCATTAGACAAATAGGCGGCCATTTGCTTCCAATAGAAAAAAAAAAAAAGGATTTGTTGCAAGAACATTATTGGATTTCTTTTCTTTTGTTCCCTCTGCGTAGAAGTTGGAAATAATGTTCTGTGCAGATTGCTTGAACCAAGAAATCATTCTTCAATGGTCTATTTCCATAGTTTTCTAATTGGTCTCGGTGTTGTGGCTCGGTTAGTGAAAAATCGTTGGAGATGAATTTAATCCCATCAGTAGGCATGTAAGATTATTTTAGGAACCTGCACATATCATATATCACTTGTCAGTCCATCAAAGTCAACTGCAATAAACATATTGTTATATCTGTCTAGTGTGCACCAATACATATCAAGTGTTAGATCATGCATACACACTTGCATTCATCGTCATCAAATCCAGGTATGTAGCCCTGTGTATCTATCTATGTTTCTATTGATAGATATCAATATGTATATAGCGATTGATAGATATGAATTATCATCATTGGCCTTTTAACATCCACTGTTGGACATAGACCCTCTCCAAGATTTGCCAAACCTCTATATTGTTGGCATTTCTATTATTATCTATAGATAAATGCATTACTCTATCTATATTAAGCATGAGCAACCTTTTTGATCTTGCAGGCCATTTTTCATTCTTATTTGGGCCTCACATTCACTTCAAAAATGTTGATCGTAATACAGAAAGCCTATTTCAGACAAATATGAATCACAATTATATTATTGATTAGCGAAGAGGAGAGTAATTTTCCAAAGTAAATTATTAAAGTGACTTTCTCGGAAAAATTATACAAGATTTCAAATAAATGCTTAGATTGGCCACAGGCCACTAAAACTGTTGCCAAGGGCCAAATCTAACCTGTGGCCCTGTGGTTGCCCGTACGTGATCCGTCTCTATCTGTCAGTCTGTCTGTCTCTATCTATCTATTTATCTGTCTGTCTGTCTCTGTCTATCTATTTATCTGTCTGTCTGTCTCTGTCTATCTATTTATCTGTCTGTCTGTCTCTGTCTATCTATTTATCTGTCTGTCTCTGTCTGTCTATCTATCTATCTGTCTGTCTGTCTATCTATTTATCTGTGTGTCTATCTATTTATCTGTCTGTCTATCTATTTATCTGTCTGTCTATCTATTTATCTGTCTGTCTGTCTATCTATTTATCTGTCTGTCTCTATCTATCTATCTATTTATCTGTCTGTCTCTATCTATCTCTCTATTTATCTGTCTGTCTCTATCTATCTCTCTATTTATCTGTCTGTCTCTATCTATCTCTCTATTTATCTGTCTGTCTCTATCTATCTCTCTATTTATCTGTCTGTCGGTCTGTCTCTATCTATCTATCTATTCATCTGTCTGTCTGTCTGTCTCTATCTATCTATCTATTCATCTGTCTGTCTGTCTGTCTGTCTCTATCTATCTATTCATCTGTCTGTCTGTCTATCTATCTATCTATTCATCTGTCTGTCTGTCTGTCTCTATCTATCTATCTATTCATCTGTCTGTCTGTCTGTCTCTGTCTGTCTGCCTACATCTATCGTAACTGTCTGCCTACATCTATTTCTGAATCAGTCATGAAAAATTGTCAAAAATTCCCCCACAGATAGTTTTTTAGTAGGAGGTTCAGTCCACAATGTACTTATGCCAAATGAATCCCTAGTTTAAGTATTTTTTTTTTTGTTGAAAGTTTTGACTTCAAAGGTGATCATCCTTATTTTCCAATTTTTTTCTTGTTCCACTGTACAATATAAATAGTTAATTTCTTGGTTTAAAAAAGAACAAATCTTCGTTGGTACATTCTTTTAATGGATTTTTGATCTGATATTTCCTCTGGAGACTTCTTTATTTTCATATGTGTTCTGTTTTTTTCATTTTAGCTCCAGCTTTTGGAGCTGCGGACAAACAATTATGAACTTGACAGCAAATGCAAGCGTCAAGAACGAGGTAAGAAACTTCAACTGTTACAAACTTAACATCATCAAATTTTGACTTTTTTTTTCCAAGATATGTCCTTG
This sequence comes from Thysanoteuthis rhombus, assembly GCA_963457665.1. Lineage (NCBI taxonomy): Eukaryota > Metazoa > Mollusca > Cephalopoda > Oegopsida > Thysanoteuthidae > Thysanoteuthis > Thysanoteuthis major. Next base: position 7,323,337 of record OY735215.1, read on the forward strand.
CATCTCTATTAAATGCTTTTTGGTTGGTTGGTCTGTTGGTTCCATTTATGTAAACAACAGAAAGAGGAAAGAGGGGAATGTGTGACATCATCAAAAGAAAATCTATTCTGACCAATTGATGACTTATCAACCTTTTGTTTTTTTCTACATTGTTGCCAAGTATCGTTTGTTATCAATAGCTAATACTATCTTCAGAAATGGCTGAAATTGGCTAAACTTTTCAATTTCCAGCTTACCTGATAGAAATAACTGTTATATATAATCATTTAAAACCCACTTATCCAACAAACAAACATACACCCTAGACTCCAGAACGAATCATTGATAAAAATTGTACACTTAACTTAATTTAAACTTACTGATAGGTTTTTTGATTAACTAGATTTAGGAGTGAAGCATTTTCGTTTTCTTCTTGCTTCTCCTCCTCTAGTTATGCTATTACTACTTTGATATTGGAAATCCTAGCTCTGGACATAACAATGATGGATGTATCTATTTTTCTTTTTTTTCTCGTCAAATGGAAAGAACCATCCACACCAAATTTAGGGGAGCAACTGATTGGGAATCATCTCCTACATATCAAGCGAAACTTTCCCCTTGGAATGCTAGGTGTGCAAATATTTGTGTCTATGTTTACCAGCAGTAAAACTAAGTGGTATATGAACTCCATAGGATTAGTTTCTGGGGTTTGTTTGTAAGTTCAAATAGTCTAAATTTCAACATTACTTGTGTAAGTATGTTGACGAAAATGACAATTGGAAGGTAAAGAGGAAAGCTCAAGAGAAAGCTCAAAATTTTTTTATCATTCTGTAGGCATGTTTTGGTGCTATTCGACAGGAGCCAGCCATCTTTTTCTGAGAAAATATTTGCAGTGGTTTGCAGGAAATTTTGCTGTTTACTTGTTTTGATGTTGAAGAGAATTTAATGGGAACGGGAGAGGAAGTATTCATATCTGTGTAGATGAGGTTTGAAATGAGATAGGTCTGTGAGAGACGTGGTCAGAAGGTGTTTGTTTCCCTGTTCCTGTGGGTGTTTTACTTGTCTTAGATAAGAAGGGCAGTGAAAGGAGGAGAGAGAGGGGCTAAAATGGTAATTTCTCAGGAAAAGTGTTTTTTCTATTTTTCATTATTTATCTTTTAAGTATTGAATTCTGTATACTGCATTGCAAATGAAACTGTTACTTAAAATATCAACATAGGTTCCTTTAGTCTTCAAGTTGTTCTGGCTGGCTCATGTGTACAAACTCTCCAATGGAGATTGCTGAAAATTTAAACATTTACTCCTTATGTCTTGGAAAAACTGTCAGACCCCCCCCCCCAAGGTTTTTAGTGGGAGGTTCAGTCTACAATGTAAGTTCATGCCAAATTAGTCCCTAGTTTGTGCCAAGATGCGTTTATGCTAATTTTTTAAAACTTTGGACTTTTTAGTGATCCAACAAAGGTGATCATCCCTATTTTCCAATTTTTTTCTATTGATCATCCTCAACACGGCATGCTGCCAAAAGATGTTGGTCGCATGAGAGTTTCTATTCAGTGACTAATCAGACTTTAAAAAAAAAAAAAATTTTTTTTCTTATTTTCCTTGCTTTCATTGACCAAATATTTATCAATGATCATCAAATGCCTTTCCCCTGAATCAATATGGCTGTCTGTGTTCATTGTGTAGAATAGAGACAAAAAGAAACATTTAACATTTATTTGTTGATTGAAGATGATCGTTAATTAGTTTGATGTCCATTTTGCAGTCATTTTCTTGCCTTCTATCAAAATTTGACCGTGATTTTGGTGTGTGATGGGGAAGATACTTTATTTTGCGGCATCAAAGACACTATTTTTTTCACAAAAATAAATCTCGAAAATTTACCCTCTGACCAAAGATTACTTTTTTCCATTCTTGTTCTTTTTTAAAAATCTTTTTTATTCGATATCTTGTTTGTCAAAATTTGGATGAGTCCTTGAGGCCCTCCCGGCTAGAGTATCCTCGGCGCCAGAAAATACATGATTGAACAGACTATTTTGAAAATAAGTTTTAAAAAGTTTGAAATTGACATTTAAATTTATTTTCAGATATTCTTTTAGGCTGTTTTCTAAAGTTCTGAGAAAAAAATAATTCAATTATTTCATATATTTTTCCAGACCATTGTCTGAAAAATGAGTATCTTCATTTTTATGATTTTTAGTACAAAATTCTATCCAGTAAATTTCTTCTGCTCACCCCTGGTGTGTGTTGCATCTGGTGGTCTTTAAAAAGTTGCTTCTTTTCTTCTCGTCTCCTCAACCAGAACATTATAGTTTAACAGAATCACAGGACTGTGTTAAGGGTTTGGTTTGTAGTATTAACATGAAAACAGATGAGATTGAAGGATGTTATCTGTTCTCAACAAGGAATCTGCTTTTTTTAGTTGTCCCTTGTTAAGGGAGGCAGTAATCAGTTCATTGTATTATAACTAAAAATTTTCAAATGGCCTTGCATTGACTCCTGATACAATAGGCCCTAAATTCTAAAATTTGATGGCCTATTTTTTGGAGAATTATTTGAAAATAAATAGTTTTATTTCAGCAAGGAATATTAAGAAAAAGATGCATTTCTTTGAATTTCTCTCATTCAAGACCCAGTTTCCACCCCCCTGGCCAATGTAGCGATGGATGATAAAGTTTCTTTTGAGCCTTTTTCTTTGGGAAAAGAGGTTGGGTTCTTATATGCCAATTGCAGTATTTTTTCAGAGTACTGGTTTCCATATTCACTGCAGACCACAACAGACTGGTTTAATCACTGCTACTGGGTTTAGGCTATTCCTGTATTCTGACATTTATATGTATCTATCTGGACTCTGCCCTGCCCTGCCCTGCCCTAACTGGTCCTTGTAGAAACTTGAATTTTGCACACGCACACTCCCCTCAAAAAGTAAGGAAAATATTTTTTTTGAAAATTTCCACTCTGGATAGGCTTTTATTGGAGTGTTCAATTTACAAAGAAAGTTTGTGCCTAATTGGTCCCTTTGTGTCTATGTTGAAAAAAAGAAAAGAAATCATAAATTTATGATTCAAACGATGCATTTGGTATTTTCATAACTTGATTTACTGCTTGATTTATGAGGTAAAACGTAACATACATGGGCGACAGTGATTCATGATCTGCCTTGGAATTTTAGTTCTTTTTATTATTTGATTAGTCATTTAGTTTAATACAATTTGTTGTTCTAAATTACTTTTTCAAGTTTGAACAGAAAATGAAGCAGGCATAAATGAAGCACTCGTTTTTTTTTTTTTCCTGAATCTCTTGTGAGTTGCTCAAACGGCAAATCTTGGCAACATCTCCTTGTGTTGATCTTATGGAGCAGATGATCTATTGAACCACTTCAGTTTCAATTCTACTCTTTTTATTACTCTATTAACTTAATTTGAAAATTTGCCGTTAAATTGAGCCAAAATATAATTTTTAATGGTCTCCAGTCAAGCAATCCAAATGTGTGTGCACATAAGAGGAAATAGTTTGTATAGTCCTATACTCTCAGATATACTTGCATTTAGACACAGTTTGTTGCAGGTTTGAATGATGTAATGATTGATGGCACAGACAGTGGAATTGGCAAGTCATGTTCAAACTCTGGCTGAGGCTGTTTATATTCACTTTACACGAATGCCCTTTGGAAAGGCATGAATCAAACTCTTTTTTTCCCTTGCCCCTCCTGCTATAGGTAAAAAAGCTGGACAGATTGGGCTCTCTAGCAATGTGAGGCCACTGGTCTAGGAGAAAGTCATCTCCTGAATTCAAAACCTGGTGTTGTAGTCCCGAAGGCAGTCTTGCAACCATACTGGGGCCAAGGTTTCAAGCATCAACCTTTGCCCTTCTTCTGGACGATCGGTGCATTGAGAAGGAAAATTTTCTGTATGGGTAACCGCCTATCTCCCATACACCCTCAAGAGACTGAAAGTAAGACTGTCCGTGTTAGGATCTCTGGTCTTATAAGACTGGCAGATGCTGTTGAGAAGATGATTGTTGAAAACCATGAGATGGTCACTGTTGCACTGAGCCTTATTAATTAAAGAACGGACATCTTCACTTGTTGAGTAATTTATCTGTTTTTAAAAACAATAGATTAGTCTGACTGAATAGAGCATTAAGTGAATGTCCATGTAATCTGTATAAAGAGTAAATGAAACAAAAGAATTAAGAAAACTGAATATTTAGTTGAGATGGCAGCTGGCATTGTGCAAAGTCTTTCTTTACTGTTTATATTTTTTCTTCACTCATCTTAATTGTAAATTAATTTTGTTAGTAGACAGTTCATAATCTAATCAAGCTTCGAGAGTGTTTGATCAATAAAGGCAAGTAGTGTAATTGGTTTTTAACTAAAGACATGGATACTTTTCAAGTATTATCCTGTTTGATATTTAATTGACAGATGACGGCCAACTTTTAAAATGGCTTCGAGAAGAAAAATCTATTTGAAAAAAAAAAAAAAAAGTTGAAAATGGTTTGTGCCTGAATTTTATTGGATGGGGGTATTTTGATCATTGTATGTTGTATAGTTGGACTTTTATCCTTGTCTTTTCCCTTATTTTGTCCACGTCGTTCATGGGACTTATAAATGGCATCTGGAAATCTTCCATCAAAAAGGTCACCTTTTCGATGGAGTGACTTCTGGATTTGACACAATGAAAGGGAGAAAGGTCACCAAGTCAAAAGGAAGAAACTTCGAGCTTGCTACCAAAACAAGATACCAAAATATGTGTTCAGCGTGTCAAGTTGATTATAAGCATGCGTTCCATGTTTGTGACGTGTCAAGAATACGTGCTTCGATTTCAGGATTATTTTCCTCCTTTTTTTATCTAATGTTGATTTACCTTTCAAGGAAAATAACAAAGAACGCCTGGAGAAGGTCAGAATGTATACAGTCAAAATATTGTGACAGAAATAACAGCATGGATGAAGAAATTAGTCCAACTATAACATGTACAAAGTTAAAATTGTTTCAACAACTCTCTGAAAATGTTTTGAACTGCAGTTCTCGAAAAACATTTCAGATCTTACAATTACACTAAAATGATTGATTTCACAATCTTCAGGAGATATTTTAGATTTCTTTGTTCTCTTGAGGTGTTTCGGGTTTCTTTGTTCTCTAGAAGCATTTTGGATTTATAGGTCTTCTAGAGGCATTTTGGACATCTAGGTTCTCTGTAGGCATCTAGGATTTCTTGGTTCTCTGTAGGCGTTTAGGATTTCTTGGTTCTCTGTAGGCATCTAGGATTTCTCGGTTCTCTGTAGGCGTTTAGGATTTCTCGGTTCTCTGTAGGCGTTTAGGATTTCTCGGTTCTCTGTAGGCGTTTAGGATTTCTCGGTTCTCTGTAGGCATCTAGGATTTCTCGGTTCTCTGTAGGCGTTTAGGATTTCTCGGTTCTCTGTAGGCGTTTAGGATTTCTCGGTTCTCTGTAGGCGTTTAGGATTTCTCTGTTCACTGTAGGCGTTTAGGATTTCTCTGTTCTCTGTAGGCGTTTAGGATTTCTCGGTTCTCTGTAGGCGTTTAGGATTTCTCGGTTCTCTGTAGGCGTTCAGGATTTCTCGGTTCTCTGTAGGCGTTTAGGATTTCTCGGTTCTCTGTAGGCGTTTAGGATTTCTCGGTTCTCTGTAGGCGTTTAGGATTTCTCGGTTCTCTGTAGGCGTTTAAGATTCCTCGGTTATCTGTAGGCGTTTAGGATTTCTCGGTTCTCTGTAGGCGTTCAGGATTTCTCGGTTCTCTGTAGGCGTTTAGGATTTCTCGGTTCTCTGTAGGCGTTTAGGATTTCTCGGTTCTCTGTAGGCGTTTAAGATTCCTTGGTTATCTGTAGGCGTTTAGGATTTCTCGGTTCTCTGTAGGCGTTCAGGATTTCTCGGTTCTCTGTAGGCGTTTAGGATTTCTCGGTTCTCTGTAGGCGTTTAAGATTCCTCGGTTATCTGTAGGCGTTTAGGATTTCTCGGTTCTCTGTAGGCGTTTAGGATTTCTCGGTTCTCTGTAGGCGTTTAGGATTTCTCGGTTCTCTGTAGGCGTTTAAGATTCCTTGGTTATCTGTAGGCGTTTAGGATTTCTCGGTTCTCTGTAGGCGTTCAGGATTTCTCGGTTCTTTGTAGGCGTCTAGGATTTCTCTGTTCTCTGTAGGCGTCTAGGATTTCTCGGTTCTCTGTAGGCGTTTAGGATTTCTCGGTTCTCTGTAGGCGTTTAAGATTCCTTGGTTATCTGTAGGCGTTTAGGATTTCTCGGTTCTCTGTAGGCGTTCAGGATTTCTCGGTTCTCTGTAGGCGTTTAGGATTTTTGGTTCTCTGTAGGCGTTTAGGATTTCTCGGTTCTCTGTAGGCGTTTACGATTTCTCGGTTCTCTGTAGGCGTTTAAGATTCCTTGGTTATCTGTAGGCGTTTAGGATTTCTCGGTTCTCTGTAGGCGTTCAGGATTTCTCGGTTCTCTGTAGGCGTCTAGGATTTCTCTGTTCTCTGTAGGCGTCTAGGATTTCTCTGTTCTCTGTAGGCGTCTAGGATTTCTCTGTTCTCTGTAGGCGTCTAGGATTTCTCTGTTCTCTGTAGGCGTCTAGGATTTCTCTGTTCTCTGTAGGCATCTAGGATTTCTCTGTTCTCTGTAGGTGTCTAGGATTTCTCGGTTCTCTGTAGGCGTTTAGGATTTCTCGGTTCTCTGTAGGCGTTTAGGAATTCTCGGTTCTCTGTAGGCATTTAGAATGATTTAAAAAATGATATTTTCCACTTGGGGGAGGTGGAGATGATGGTTGAGTCATTTTGTCTGGCCATTTTTCCCCTGTATTTTACTTGAGCAGTTTATTATTATTCACGGTCTGCTTGATAGTCCCTTTTGAAATTTCAATAGAGCCATATTAATAGTACATTTTTAAACACATTCCTTACTCTGTCTGTTGTGTACCTCCTACAACACTGGATGAGTGGTTAGACTTTTCCGGGCTTGAATCAAGTTGTCCGTCTCCAGAAAAGCTCAGTCTGCCCTGCTATTCACCCATAGTGGGGTAGGGTTAGGGAAGATTCATGCTTTTTCTTATGATAATTGGCGTGAAGTGTACGTGAACTGTTTCAACAGCCAATTCCATATTGTGCTGCTGACCATTAAGCCAACCGCATTTCCTTAAACTATGATTCCACGTGTAGAGTGCTTTCCTTTTTGTCTTTTTTTTTTTTTTTTTCATCCATTATTCCAAATTGAATTAAACTGAACTTATAGCTTGTCAGCTTCTTTGATCATGAGATGCACTAATGTCTTCAGAAAGTCTGTTTTTGACGTTATCAAAAATTTGGTAATGTTTAGAAATGGATGGGAACTCGGAAGCTGTCAGAAGGAATTTGAGACTTTCTTCAATTTGATTTTTTTCTTTGAGCTGTAGTTAGCTTTTAGTGGTGGCACCAAGTAATTTTGTGAATTTAGACAATTTTCTATCATTCATCGGGGATTTTAATTTACTTGGACGGGACTTCTTCCACAACTCCCATATTTAATTGAAAGTAAAAGTGAAATTTTATGATTGGAAGGATCGTAATAGCCCCGTGCACATTCAAAAGGTGCATGGGGTGAAGTTGATGGTATGTGAAACAGAGTTACCGATTCAGATGTTTTTTTTTTAAATTTTTTGTTTTTTTTGAATTTGTGAATCCAGTGTTGATTTAATCAAATTACTTTTTCATGTTTTAAAGTTCAGAGTTACCAATTTAGACGTTTTTTTTTTTTTTCCCAAATTTTTTTTGAATATGATAGTGACCTCCAGAATTGCCAAATAGAAAATCACATATAAATTGGCAACCCTAGTGTGGAACAGTTTGCAAAATTGTTGTGTAAAATGATTTTCTGTTCGTCATATAAAACTATGCCTCCCTTCGAGGTCCTTCAGTTTCTTCTCTTCAGTTTTGCCAATTTAGATATTTCATATCCAAATTTAGATGTGTTAGGGGAAAAATGTACCCTTATGAATTTCATCATCATCATCAGTCTCTTAACGACCATCATAGGACATGGACCTTCCCCAAGATTCACCACACTTCTCTATCATGGGCATTGCGGAGCCAGTATTTTCTGAATTTGTCTAGTTCATCTCGCCATTTTGTATCTTGCTGGCCCTGGTTGTGCATGTGATCTTTGGGGATCCATGTTGTGAGTCGTGATGTCCATCGATTGTTTACCATCCTTGCAACATGACCAACCCATTGTCATGAGTTTTTTAATGGATTCTATGATGACTCAGACACATGTTTTTAGCTGGATATTTTGTGCTGTCTTGTGGTCTCTCCATGTGAGGTTGAGCATAATTCTCTCAAGTGCACATTGCATGGTTCTCCCTCTGATGTACTGTGCTGTCTTGTGATCTCTCCATGTTTAGTTGAATACGATTCTCTCTTGTGCACATTGCATTGGTCCTCATTGTGTTTCAGCTCCACAGATGATTATCAAAAGGATGCATTGGTTGTATACCCTTCTTTTTAGGAATATTGGGATCATTTTGTCTTACAAGGTTAAGCTTGCTCTGCCAAAGACTTGCCATCCTTGGGTTGAATTTCTGGGTGGATCCAGGAAGTCTTTTTCAGATGACAGATTTTTTTAAAAATATATATTTCTATGTATTTTCGGTTATTGATTTTTTTCATATACGCTGGTACCTCCTGTGATGAAGGACTCTAATAACAAAATTTCACTTTATGAGTGACAGCCGAAACTGCCAAGAAGAAAATCTGTTTGTGAAATATTTTCAGTTTGTTAGAGGGAAAAAAGAAGTGAAATTTCATAAAATTTTCTGGAATCATTTAGATTTCATTCATGATTATCTAGATTTATTTCTAGTATCCTGACATTTTTACCGATAGACCACCAGATAGATGGACATTTGGTTAATTAAAAGATTATTTATTTATTCATTACATTATTTACATGTTTATTTGTATCTGTTCATTGTTTAGGTTGTAATTAGTACATTTTATCTCATTTATGAAGTTATTAAGGTTTTTAGGGTCTGATATTTTTATTTTAAATAGATTACTGAAATCATAAGTTTTATTATTCATTTGATGAATTTTCACTTAATGAGATTTGTGTTTTGTGGAATGGATTGGCCTCATTGAGAGAGGTACCGCTGTATCAAAACTGTAGCGCCCAACTTTTCCAGCTAAAGAAAATCATACATATGCAGAGTTATCTGCCCTTTGGAAAGGATCTACTTCTAGCCCCTGCATCTCTGTAGAAATGGTAAATTCCTTGTTCCTCTTTTGACATCACACAGAACTGCCAATCAGATAGCTGATTGTTATCTTTATGATATTTAAACTGTGGCGGTAAATTTCTCTCTCTCTCTCTCTCTCTCTGTTCCGACGGCCTCGACGTAACTCTGTCTCTTCTCTTCTCTCTCTCTTTTGTTTGGATAGTTAGTATAGTTTTTCTACACAAGCATCATCACATATTCATCTCAAGAACACATCCCATCTAAGTTAAGCACTCTCATCGTAGTTAGGTTGGACTTCCTAAGATAACTTCATAGTGGCTACAACTAGGATGACCAAACTGACGGACATTCTATAGACTCTATCTCTCATTTACTTAGTGACATTCCTTTCTCTTCATTCTTCTTATCTCTACATCTTTATCCTGGTAGATCCCTCCACATATCCGTGTTGGCAGAAACTCCAGTCCTTATTTATCTTAATTCACTCTTGAATTAAACCTGGCACTGTTGTTAACTTCTTTGTTTGTCTGAATGTGTGGATAGCTCCAAGATGATACATGGAAACTGGATTCAGTGTGTGAGCCTTACTGCCAAGTAAGTGAGTTAACTTGGGGACTATTCTCAGACGCTGGTAGATTCTTGACGAACAGACTATGAAAGACATAGAACATGGAGTTTTATCCATGTGTGTTTCCCGAAGTGGGGATGGTGGTTAAGATTGGATCGGCCAGTGGGTCGGCAAAACGACAATGATCTTAGGGAGAAAGAAAGAGTGGCTGGCCGCAAAGGTCGGGGCTAGAAGCATAACCAGCTAGGGGTACTGGAACTAGTGAGCATTGAACCAAGGAGAAGGAGAGAGAGAGAATGGCCAGAAGGAAAGGCCGGGGCTAGAAGTGTAACCAGTTAGGGGTGCTGGAGCTAATGAGCATTGGACCATGTGTGTCCAGGGGTTTTATAGGGGTCATAGTCAGAAGTGACGTTTTGGATATCTAGCTAAAAGAAGAGTTTTGTACTTAATTCCTCACCAAAAGTATAGGGGGCACTACAAGACAATAGTAAAAAATTGTGGAGAATGGGAACTTGCACAGGTAACTTCTCTACATTATAGCTGTCTAGTACCATTCTCCGAGTGCTTTCTAGCTGTTTTGCCTTTTCAGACTTACTATAGATACTACTGCTTCAAATAGCAATGGCTGCTTTCAAATGTTTTTGTTTTGCTATTAGTTAATTTCAATGAAAATAAATAAAAGTTGATATCATTACTGGAAGAAAAATCATTTTACTTTTTAAAATTCTTCTAAAGGTCATTTAAGCTAATGTCTTAAAATATGAAATCAATTTTGTATTATTGAAAATGTTTAGAAACTATTGTCATTTTTTTGTTAAATTAGAATAATTTTTAAAGATATGGAAAAATCATGCTGTCAGCAAAAATTGTCATTATTAACTTAGGTTTCTTCAGTTTCTAAGTTGGTTTGGCTGGCTTTGTATATATTTGTACAGGCTGCACCAACCATCTCTTGAAAAAACATTTGTTTTATTCTTTTTTTATTTCAGAATTGCTACTTGAAATAGGATTTTAGTAAGAATTCAATTTTCAATGTAAGTTTATTCTAAATTGGTCCTTTAGTTGGCATCTGGCAATGTTCCCATTTGTTTTTTGAAACTTCAGACATTATTTAGTGATCACCATCCTATGAGAGGCGAAAGTAACTTATCCATTGATCCCCTTTTTCTAATTTTCTATTGATCACCCTGAACCTGGCCTGCTGCCAAAAGATATTGGCCATGTGATGGTTTCTATTGTTTCTATCAACCAGGCATGTTTAATATTGATTATTTTTAGCTCATTGTTCATCTCTAACTAAGAACTGATTAAACGCTTTCATCCCATTGTTATTAGAAAGGAAGAATCTGCTATACTGTTCAATTTATAAGCTATAATGGACAGATCACCTTTCTCAAATATCTCACATTTTTTATTACTCTGTTCCATATTTATTTACATTGGCCTTGACGAAATAAAATTTCCCAACAATCAATTGTGAGGATCAATAGAATAACTACAGAACACTCAGAGTGCCTACCTCTGCAAATACTGTAAAAAAGCTGGATGAAAATCTATTCATATAGTGCTAGGGTGAGCTTTGAATTTTCAATTTTCAGACTATTGTCCTAATGAATGAGATAGATGAGAGAGAGCAAACCAAAGTTTGGTATACTATCATGTAACATTTATGTCTCCTCCGAATATGACCAGTGAATAGGGTGAGAAAAAGATGAAAAAAAACAAAAACAAATTAAATTGTGTATTTATCTAGTGACAACAAGGTTTTATAAATATACAGTTCAAACAGATTACAACTAGAAACCACTTTGAGAGTGTATACCTTTACCAAGGTGATATAACAACTGAAAAAACTTCATGAAAATCACTTTGTACATTGCTTTGGTAAGTTTTCAATTTTCAATTTTTGGACTGTTGTCATCATAAATGGAGAAAAAATTCTGGATCTGCATCAAAATTTTGTGAACTTTTAGAGATATTGTATGGACAGACGAACAATTGAATATATTCATTCTAACTTTGTTGGCAGAGGTAAGTTAGGAGGTAACTCTAATTAATATGGTTGATGATTCTTGTAAGTATATCTCCCCTCCCCATTACATAAAAATCTTTTGGGAGCCGAAATACCAATTACCATCAATTTGTATGGGGAAAAATGTTCTCGTACCTAAGGTATTCCGATGATGTTATGTTAAGCTGTGTTGCTGGGAGTAGCAGTGGTGGGATGTCCAGGAATCCTGGGTATAGGAAGGGTACAGAGTGTGCATGGCCTTTATAGTGACCTGCTGCAAAACAAATGCCCTCGGGAAAGGCATGTATCCAATGTCATTATTTTATGTAAAAAAATTTCAAAATTTCCTCTACTTTTCTCCATCAGAAACTAGAAATACACACTTACATGTGACAAATAGTTATGACTTCATTCTACATTTTATTATTCTATACATAAAGATTACCACAAGTTAATCTCAGAATGAAAATAACCGAGGAAATTCAAAATTTTACTTTGTATCTTTTCAAGAGCCTACCATTTGTATGTGCTGCTTCAATATCTACAGAAGGGGTTAAACTTTTTAGACCATCAACCCTTTTATGGGGTTATCAACCCCCAGGTAAGGTTGCTGAAAAAGTGATCAGACTTACCTATGACACATTCTGAAATGTACTAAATCTTCCAAAACCTACAAAAACGTACCAACTCCATAGTATAAAATTGTATAACAAAATTTGGAGATTATCAAGAAATCAATAGTAGAAAAGGAAGTAAACAAGAATATAAATCAAAAGATGGAAAATGAATCAATAGACCTCTCCCGGCATTCATCAACCTCTTTTTGACTCCCTGGCATTTATTGTCTTCTTAAATAGTACCATCAACCCCCTGACCTCTTACAGCCACAAACTTCGAACTGTGGTTCCCAAACTTCTTCATTACCAAGGACCCCTTTTATTCAGATGAATTTTCCTATGGAACCTAGGATTTTAAAAGGTCTGTCAACTCAACAAGCTCATGGACCACAGGCTTTTGAAAGGTCTGTGTTGACCAGCTCATAGACTCCCAGTAATATTTTTGTGGACCCTAGGTTGGGAATTACAAATTTGGTAGATTAACTTGCCTCAATGTTTCCCATTCGTTCGTAGCTTGGAATTCATGACCACAACTTGTAAGAGAGGATAGTAAGCTCATAAAATGGAGTTACAGCTTTGTCATAAACCATAATCCAGGGTTGTTTTAAGCTGCAAGGTAAGTTCTTAAGTACCATGATTATGACTGGTTGTTATGTCAAATGCAACCAATTCTATTCTATTTCTGTTCATTGATAATAAAAATCAAAGCGCAAGAATTGTCGGCCTCTATTCAAAAGTCAAGCTGCCAGCGGAGTTTTAAGGTCACGTCATAATGAGCTCTCATGAATATGGTTTAAGTTTGCTGACATACTTCTAAAGCCAATTTCTGCATGGTTCACAACTCTGGGGATAAAGATAAAACCTGAGATAAAGAGAGATTGTCTTGACTCTTAAATTCACACACCGCTTGTAACCGCTTGGAACTCTTTAATGGATAGAAATAAAAATGATGGAACTCTTCTGTGTATTAAATAGGAAAACAAGACTGGTTGCTTCAGGGTCCAATTCCATGCTTATAAGTTTTGAAAATATTACGATTTTTATGAAAACATTTTTTGCTCTTTTACCTTTCTTTGATGACGTAGGATTAGGATTTATCTTTCCCCTTTTCTTTCTCTCTTTATTCATCATCTTAAATTTTTCACTTTTTAGTCTTGATGGAAGTCTGAAATTATCATTGTTGTTTCTCGAGTTGAAATTGAGAGTTTGACAGTAAAAAAAATTGAAAAAATTCACTTGATGGTCTAAGGGAGATAATTTCAATCAGGAGTTATTTCCCTTCAATTAGGATAGTCAGTATTTTTATTTTAATGAATGTAAGAGGTAAAAACCAATCCTCCTGACGTGTTTATGATAACGAAAACTATTTTGAGTTCCTGATGAAAGGAAGTAAAGTAAAGTAGTACCTTACACTGGCTATGACATCAGCTTCCCGACTTCTTCTGCTAGTTCTATATGGTTTGTGAATTTTAAAATAAACTTAGAAGTGATATCAATCACTTCACCCTATGAAGGAAATGTCTAAATTAGTTCACATGAAATGAGAAACGTGTCTAGTTTGTCACTCAATAGAAACCATTACATCATAGTGCTTTTTTAAAAAAATACTGAACTTCACTCTTTTTTAATATGGAATTTTTCTTTCATGAATTCTCTTTTTATTTATATACTTTTTTTAACATTGGATGTATGTGGGTGTCTTTCATGAATTCACTTATTCCTTTTTATTTATGCAAAATCATTAACATCGGGTGTGCACAGTTTTGTTTACAGGAAAATTATTACCAAATGCATTGAGACGTAACGTGACATCAGAACAGTGAAGAGACAAAATCTGTTCCATTCAATTGATTCAATTTTGAGGCCAATCAACTGTCATTGAACCTCAACCTCCCATTATGATCATTGTCTATTGTGATTCGGACATTTTTGAATGAGTAATCATGCTTTTTTTTTTTTTGATTACATGTTACTAATTCACTATTTTTTGACTGTGTTGCCATTCAGCCCTTTTAGAGTTAGATCTAGCTTCTTTTTGGTGCATTTAACTTCTTTTACTCTGTATCTAGCCCTAAGCTTCTAATCTAGTTCCTTTTCAATTTTTCCAACTTTTTGAAAACTTTTTTCTTTTTCATTATATAATTCATGAATATTAGGTAAGTAAAATTGAAATTATATGTAAAACAGAATGAGATTTATTCATATCTTAATTGATTCTTTTTTTTATTTGTGGTTTTCTGAATGAGTGGGCAATATTCATTATTCATAGACAAAAATTTGGGGGTCCAGAACCGATTCCGTCTTATATTGCAAAAAGCGCTATTTTATTTAGTTTCATTTTTTGTAGATCTAGCTCTGAAATCCATAATCGAGTTTGCAACCCTTTTTTTCCGATATGATAATACTTCCTGCAGAAAACATGTGTATCGAGCCATTCAATATTAGCAAAAAATATAGTCTTTCTAAGCCAATGAAGTCTTAATCTCCTTCGAAGCACTTATCTTGAAACCTCACACTCATATCCCAATGTCCCATCCACTTTTCAAAAATGTCTGCTCAGTCAATTCTTTGAAATCTCCTTCCTTTGAATGATGAAAAGCCAGAAGTTACAGGGAGCAAAATCTACGCTGTAGGAGGGGTTTATATTCTTTGCTGATGCATTTTTTTTCCATAAAAAACCCTTCACAAGAGTTGAGGATCGGTCATTGCAAATGTGACGGTCACACAGTACACACACTCACTCAATTAGTCTGAAGGGGGCGCCAGTAAGCCCACAATGAAGTGTTTGCCCACAATGAAGTGTTTGCCCACAATGAAGTGTTTGCCCACAATGAAGTGTTTGCCCACAATGAAGTGTTTGCCCACAATGAAGTGTTTGCCCACAATGAAGTGTTTGCCCACAATGAAGTGTTTGCCCACAATGAAGTGTTTGCTCACAATGAAGTGTTTGCTCACAATGAAGTGTTTGCCCACTGGTGCAACTGGTTCTTGAGATATTGTAAATGGCTGGATATTTTCCTGATGGACTTCCTATGGATACCATGCTACACATTATAATTCTGTGTTGCAGGAAGTGTATATAATTACCCCCCCCCCATTGATTTTTTTAAATCCCTCTCCCCCCCTTGATTCTTCCCTCCCCATCATACTTTTTAAAATTTTCCACCCCCAACCATATTTTTTCTCTTCCCTGCAAAGTTTTGTTGAAGTACACATTTGGCGTGCTTGATTAGAATCTGAATATACTTCTACTGTAACAGCAATATGTATTCCTCTCTTCCTTTCCCTTTAGATTTTCTTCCTCTTCAATTTCGCCTTTGATCCCCTCTCGTGGGGAGATGAGGAACAGTCGACTATAAACTACTGCTGCTGCACTGTTAAGTTCAATCACCAATGGAATCATGTAAACCCATTATATCGTGTAATCTTAAATTTATTCACAATTCATTATGAATTTTTGTCACTTCCAATCAATTTTAGGTTGGGACATGACATATTGTCTGTTTTCCTTTGACATCTATCTAAGCATTGCAGTAAATAAACCTTTTTGTACTAAGTCTAAATCCTACTGCTGGCTCATTTAATTCCTTTGAAAATAAACATTAGTAGGTTTCACTGCACTTTAAATTTGTCTGATTCTACGAGATCAATACTTTTGGTATTTTGGTCATTCAGCTTGTACATTAGATTCACTTCATAGTCACTTTGAATTCAGTCTGTAGATTTGGCAGTGAGCAAAGCCATGGAATTCTACCCCCCCCCCCCCCGCCATCTGACCACTGATTCTTTCAAGTGCAAATGGTTGCTTTTAAAGTGAAAAGAAAACTTTGAAGTCATCATTCTTGCTGAACCTCTTTTTATTAGAAACCGTCGACCAAAACTGCCGCTTCAGTTTTCAACTCAGTCAGGCTATGTGTCGCACATATACCAGTGGACCTAGATGGTTGAAAATGTCAACATTGTGCTCGTTATTCTGACTAGAAAAAAGTTTCAAAAAGAAATTCCTTCTCTAAAAGGGTTTTTGTGGGGGTTCTATTTACAATGTAAGTTTATGCTAAATCAATCACTCAGTTTATATCTGGTGGTGTTGATGCTTGGTGACTGCTCAGGACAAGTGAAGAAAAGTAACTTATTAATTGACCACCCCCAACTAGACATGCAGGCAAAAGACAATGGTCATGTGATGGTTTCTATTGAGTTTGTAGCCAGACCTGTTTATTTAGTTGAATTTTCATGAGATGATTTTCTTTTTCGAGAAAAGAAATTACTGAATTCCTGTAAGTAGAAGAGTTAATTGTTTCAAGAAGTGAATAGGAGACATTTTTATCGGCAAAATTGTCTCTGGTAAGTGGAAGAGTCCATTGTCATGGACTGAGAAACAGGAAAGGTTACATTGTTCATTGTAAAGATAGATTTGTTCCGTTTTCTTTTCCTAAGTTACTCCCGCATTGTATCTTTCCTCTTGTTTTGCTTTCATTTTCTTTCTCTCACTTGATCGGGATTATTGGCTTATTGATTTTCTCCCCCCCCCCCAAAGCCCTCCCCACTCGGTGGATGGTGGTTGACTGTTGTATATCAGTAACCCATCTCTGCATACATGTGCACCACTGACTTGCCAATTCATCGTCTAACACTAATGCTTTGTTTCACTACTACTTATGTATCCTCCTCATTCTCTGCTTATGTCGCGAGGTTAGGTACACTTGGGCAATCGTTAGACCCACTTCTAGCATGCCAGGCCTATCAGAGGTTCGTTCTGCTCACCCCACCTGGTATTCCCGATGGTCTTCCGTCTAGATATTGATCATGTTCGACATTGCTTATCTCTAGTGGTCAACCGAGAACTCGTGTATCCAGGGTTGCCAATTTAGCACTTTTCAAGTTAAATTCAGTGGGTTTCTTGTTTTGGCCATGTAAGAAGTGCTAAATTATGCTTGAACATTTTGACCGCTTTTTTTGCATCTTTTTCTCTTTGTGATGGTTATTTTAAAAAAAACTTTCTGCTTTTTAGCAATCAAACCTGCATAAAAATATTTTTTGAGTAGGCAACACTGCTTGGCCAGAACCCCCTTAGGCATGAGGAGAGGCTTCCTCAAAACTAATCTTATTACTGCTTATGACATGAAAATCTTCTTTCTTGGTTTAGAAAAATACTGACGTCTTCATTATAATTGAACAATGTTCAATCCGTCAACATTTGGACGTGGCCATTGCAGGACCGCATAAAATGCCTGGATTACAGAAATTGACCCTTAATATTCTAATAATCTAGAAAAAAAGAACTATTTATTTTTAATATAATTCGTATGATCTAAATTACAGTAGAATAAATGGGAATAATTTCTGTTAGCTTATGCTTTTCAATCGGTTGTATTAAAAATAGTTTATAAGATTCAGAAAAAAAATTGAGAGATGCATGTCTGATTTTATGCTAAAATAAGTATCAGAGCTTGTTGAACCTGGAGTTCTTTGATTTGGTTAGTAACCGCAGTAAGGTTTTTACATCTTTTAACATGCCAGGTTATAAACTGTTAAAACTGTGGTTTGAATCAAAATGGATGAACTTTAGTTCAGATCCATGAACCAATGACAGCAGATTCAAAATGTAAAGGACCATGGGAGTTGCCTGACCCCAGAGTGCAGGATAGAGAGGTACAACCCATATTCTGGTTTACTTCTATCATTTAATGCTTGAGTGTTTTCTTTTCCAGATTGGAAAAAATGTCCCTCTAATCTGTTTGGTCTTTCTTTTCCCAGATCCATATTGGGGTGATCAACTAAAAAATTGGAATAAGGCCAATGAATTTTCTGAATTTAAAAAAAAAAAAAAAACAGCCATAAATGCTGCTAGACACAAGCTGAGGGACCAATTTAGCATAAGATTACATCGTAAATTTTGGAGGTGAATTTAAAAAACAAAAAACAAAACTTTTTTTCTAGTAAATGTTCAAATTTTCAGGCCTCCAACCCCATTGGTACAACCTGTATCCTCAACATATACAGAGATAAATATAGCCGACTAGCATCATTTGAAAACTGGAGAAACCTTTGTTGATAGTTATGGTAACTGTTTCTTATGATGACCACAATTATTGCATCAGTGAGTTAGTAGGTTCATAAAACTAAAAACATTTTGATCAAGTTTAACAAAAAAATTAAAAATGGATTGTATCGTTCAGACTGATTTGACCCAAGCTAACATTTGTTAGATTTGAACTTAGCATATGAGTACGATGCTATCTCCAGTATAATTTTGGTAGCCAAAAATCAGTAATATATTATTTTACCATTGTTTTTTTGCACTTGAGTATGTTATTCTACCAATTTTGAACTTGATGTTTTATATTGAATTTCCCACATTGTACACAAGTGAATACAGTGATTTTTTTTTTGGTTAAAAAGGTTTTCAGAACTTCAATAGAATTAATATAAAAAATATATGACCCATAACAATATGAAATATCTGATTAAAATCTATTTTTTTATTCAATTATTTATTTACAAGCTGTAATGAATCATAACAATATGAAAAAAAAGTCGGTTTAACTTTACCAACATTTTTATGTATGATAATTACACAAACCAATTTGATCAGAAGCATTTGAGTTATAATGATTTTCAAAAATAAAAAAAAACAGAAACCTCCACTTGTACTGAAGGTGATGTGGGGAGGTGGAGATAGCAGTTGTTATATCATCTGTCCACCCATTAGAAAAGCAAAAAAACAAACTTTTTTTTATTTTCCTTTTTTTTACTTGAGCAATTTACTGTAATCCACTTCTGGCTTGCTAGGCCCATCAAAGCTTTACCAGAGTTCTGTTAACTATATATTTCTCTATCCATTGCCTGCTTCTCATGACACTTGACAAAGCATCAAACTCTCCCAATTTGCATTCAGAGTTGTCTGTCTCTTAGACTGGTTGTCAACCAAGGTTGAAAAGCTCATTATGTCCTATTTACCCATTGCTGAGGTGGGGAGAGATAGATTCATGCCTTTGCTGAGAGGATTAGTACAAATTGTCCACAAACTATCTCATTCTTTTTTTTTTTTTTTTTTTTGCTGCTTACCATTTGGCAAAATTATTCCTTTTTTGATTTTATATATCAACTCACTTTCCTCTCTGCCTCCACCCCATTGTTGTCAAACTCCAGTTCAAATCTGGAATTGACAACAAGAACAATCTTCACCAGCATATGAAATCACGACTGATTGGTAGTCATGTCCCTTACTGACTGAGCTAAATTGGTAAGTCTTATGTATCTACCAAAATTAATGCTAGAAATATGGTTAGGCTTATTTCAATAATAAATAGTTAGATACACCTATAAAATGATATTTCCCTACTGTGATTCGAAATCATGACCAGGTGATTCATAGGCTGGTGTCTGATAGACTTAGCTGAAGTTGCAGAAATCATCTTCAGTCGGAATAAAAGTAGAAGTGGAGTTTAACCTTGCAGCAGTCAGGCTTATTTTCAATTTACTTATTTGTAAATCTAATGGTTGACTTGAATACTTATTTTCTCCTTCAAAAATAATTGGTTGTGTAAATCAGTATTTCTCAAAATGGAGAATGATTCACCCAAGGGTAACTGGAATTATTTTGATGGGTTGTCAAGAAATGTTGAATAAAATATGAAGGCTGAAAGCTTTAATTTACTTTAGTATTTCTATTTATTCTGTTCTCGATAAAGCAATTTTTGTGCTAAACGCATACAATAAGAAAACATTTCTGGAAATCTAATTCTAAATTCTGCTTTTTTTTAGATATATGTAAACTAGAAAAATTGAAATAATTTTTTGTGTTAATTTTTTTTGTCGCTCCTAGTTTTCCTCATATATTTTTAGGATGTTCAAAAAAAAACATGAATGAAATATAGACTTAGGGAATTTGCTATCACAGTCAATAATTGAACAACTGTAGTGTCTAAAGTTGAAGTCATGTGAAAAAAAAATCCATTGAAGAATAAATATGGTCAGAATAAAATCTGTTTTTGACATCATTGCTATTTTTACTGGAAAACATCTGATATATAATGACGGTAACTCCTAGATTCACCAGAATCTACGTGTTAATAAACTATGAGTATTGGCTCTGTGATGCCCATGATAGAGACGTTGGTGAATCCTAGGGAATGTCTATATCCAACAACAGATTCTAAAAGGCTGATGATGATACCCATTAAAATAAGGCCCCCCAAAAGTGAAAAAAGGTTCTTCTCCCCCCCCCCCCCAATCTACAAAGAAAATTTTTAGAAGGGGTCGAGTACTTAAGCCAATTTTTAAGTCTGTAGACCAAACGGTATGGCCAGGAGCTCTGGGACACACACACACACACACACACACACACACATGCATATAAATCTACAGAACCCTTCACCAATTTTTGTTACTATGGCTGTTCAGTGAATCAATTTATGCTTTTTACTCTTGATACAAAATAAAATTATGTGTAAGGAATGAAATGGAAGCAATCAAAACCTAAAGAAATTTAGTCATGGCTGAATGAGATTTTATAATAAAGACTGACAGTGGGATAGTTTGAGGAACGGATCTGGATAGGTTGTAAAAGCCATCATGTGTACATCCTTTGGCAGCATGCTGTGTTTGGGGTAATCAATTTAAAAATTAGAAAAAGGGGTGATGAACGAATAAGTTACTTCTCCCACTTTTTGATGGGCAGTGATCTCTAAAAAGGTATGAGTTTCCAAAAAAATAAGTGTGAAAGCTGCTGGACTCAAAGTAGGGACCAATTTAGAATAAACTTACATTACAAATTGGAAACTCCCACCGCCATCACCACCACCATACACACACACACACACTCACTAAAAACCTGTTCAGTAGAGGATTTCCAAAAAACAAATGTTTTTTCTAGATATAGCAAGGAGTAAATGTTGGAATTTTCAGCCCTTTAGCTCCATTTGTGTATCATGCGTGATACATACATAGCCAGCAAGACTGCTTAAATACTGAATAAACGTATATTGACAGTTTTTGTTTACGGTCTCTAATACTAAACATTTAATAAGAACTTGAACATGGTGAACCCCCTAAAATATGCATCAATGAAACGGTACAAATTCATGAATTTTTAAACTGTAATTCTGATTAATATTTAATAAAACCATATTAGAAACCTTTTTAGTTACTCCTCTTGCCTTTTTGTTGGGCAGTGATCTCTAAAAATGTCTGAATTTTCAAAAAATGAGTCTGAATACTGTTGGACACAAAACCGTTCATTGCTGATTGAACCCCTCACTAAAAACCAATTTGAACGAGAGGAAAAAAAAAGTTTTTTTCCTTCTATAGACGTAATGAGTAAATGTTCAAATTTTTAGTTCTTCAGTTCCATTGGTGCTGCCTGTATGCATAAAACATACATAGCCAGCCAGACCAACCTAAAAACTGAAGAAATCTATGTTGACAGTTTTGGTTGATGGTTTCCAACAATGGTGTTAAGTTTCTGAATATGTTGAAATTGCCAGAGAAAGAGTGCGGAGATCAATCTGTGGTCAGCTGTGAATTGCAACAACAATTTGTGAATGCTCACTGGTTTTTTTTATTGAATATTGATTATCTAGAAGATTTATTATACACTGATTAACCCAAGTCGACAGTTCTAAGAACGGAGAAAATTTCATGTTGAGATCCTATTTGAATTGGTCAACAAGGTTTGTAAGGAATTAGGCACCCGAAGAGAGAGTAGTTTGAGAAAGATAGACAGCATTTGTAACAAGGAAAGAAAGCCGTTATCTCAGTAAGAGGGTGAATGATAAGAATGAGTGAGAAAAAGAAATTATTTTTTTTTTACATCACACTTCATCATGTTATTTCTTTTTGAGAATTAATTCTTGAAATGGAAAAATAAATTACTAGGAAGAGAGAAAGAAAGAAGACTGAACAGTGTTTATAACTAATGGAGACACTTCATATATACATATATTTAGAAACTTTTTCCTTTGTCAATGAATTATTGCATTTTAGACGATATTTTTCCTTTTATTTTTGATAAATGATTATTAGTTTTCATTTCAGACATTTTAACAGGGATTAACTTGGAAAATCAATTGGAAACAAATATTTTTTTAATATTATTGATAAATTTATAACAAACAAATGTTGCCAAATATTGTATATATTATCCCACAAGTTTTGAACAGTCTGTTAATTTTCTTTTTTAATCAAATATTGATTATGTAAAAGAATTATTATACACTGATTTGTTCAAACTAATGTCCTCATCTTAGTTATCATTTTGGCCGATGTATCATCTGGCCTTTAGGTGTCTGTTGTAGTTGGAAGACTTCTGGAAATTTTAAGCCCAGCCTCTTGTTAAATCTATGGGGATAATTATTGCTGTTCTGTTGAATAGAAGTATTGTCAAATTCCTCTTCAAACCTGGAGATAACTCTGTTTTTGTACCGTAACAAGAATGACAAGAACAATCCTCACCAAATTTACCAAGTAATAACATATTCCCCCATTGTCATTTGAAAGCATGACCAACTGATTAGTTGTCGTGTCTCTTACTGACTGAGCTAAATTGACAAGTCTTGCATATCTACCAAAATCAATGCTAGAAATATGCTAGAGCTTATTTCATTTTGGTAAATAAAAACATTTATAAAATGAACATTTCCCTTACGTGATTTGAAATCACAACCAACTGATTGGTAGCTGGCTCTCTTACCAACTGAGCCAAGCAGAAGTGTCACATATCTACAAAATCTATCTTACAGATGTGTAAGGGTTCGTTTGACTCTAATAAATGAATATATTTTCTTGCCATGTACAATGGATGTGTAGAAGACAAAGACATCATGATCAAAATTGAAGATACAGAACTGGAGAAAGTAGACCACTTCATCTATGAAGGACAACGAATCTCCATGAAACCCTCAAAAGAAGAAATCAAGCGAAGAATCACACTAGTTGTCAAGCTTTGAGCAGGGCAAGCCCAACCTTCAAATTCCGGTAGTGCTAAAAAAAGGGTATATAACCGATGCATCCTACCGATGGTCACTTATGGAGTGGAAACATAGAACTTACCTAAAGACTGACCCTCAAACTGAGAACCGTGCAATGTGCATAAGAGAATACCATGCTCAACATGTCATGGAGTTAGCACAGTATATAAGAGGAAAGGCACGAGTCTGAGATATTATAGAATCCATCAGAAAACTTAAATGGCAATGGGCTGGTCATGTTGCAAGAATGGCTAGCAACTGCAGGACATTATGACTCTCAATGTGAATCGCCAGAGGGAAGGTCTGTGTCCAACGACAGATGCTAAAAGACTGATGATGATACTGAAAAATATTTTTTTTGTTATTTTCAATTTATTATATGTACAAAACATAAGTTGCTGTAATTATCTTCAGTTGGAAAAGTGGACTTTGACCCTATAGCAGCCAGGCTTGTTTCTACAATAAGTTGAAATAGTACACTAAGGTATTATTGGTCTTGTAGTATCGAT
This sequence comes from Thysanoteuthis rhombus, assembly GCA_963457665.1. Classification (NCBI taxonomy): domain Eukaryota; kingdom Metazoa; phylum Mollusca; class Cephalopoda; order Oegopsida; family Thysanoteuthidae; genus Thysanoteuthis; species Thysanoteuthis major. The sequence goes on from OY735215.1 coordinate 7,347,209, forward strand.
TTTTTATCCAGTTGCATTGTGGTTTCTCCAGTCTTACTCTTTTGTTGCAGCTCGACCAAAATTACCTCAAGGGATGAGTCGTGTCACAAAGGCCACCGGCAATCTTTTTTTATTGACTAACCCTCTCTCCTTCACAAACTGTAGTGTGCACGGAAATGAACTAACATAACCTGTCAAGATGTTAAAAACTATCTCCAGATCTGTTATCATTGGTTTCTCCAGTTTTCATTTCAACATTTAAGTCTTGTGTCTTGACAAAAAACAACTTGTTTTTTCTCTTTATAGTTTTTTATTTTTTTTTCTCCCTCCCCGCCCAAGTCTGCCTCAAAATAGGTGTTTTGTAGAAGGTTCAGTATACAATGTAAGTTTATGCTAGTTTGTGGCTGGCAATAATTTTTTTTTTCTTTAAAAAAAAAAAAAAAAATCCGAACTTCCTAATGTCCAACAAAAGGCAAGAGAAATAACTTTTTCATTGATCACCTCCAACACAGCATGCTGCCAATAGATGTTGGTCTTGCGACTGTTTCTTTTGAGTGACTAACCAGATCTGTTCTCGTTTTAACTCATGTTTGATCTATTTCACCTCTTTCTCCACAGGAAGTTGTTGGTGATGATTGGTTTCTTAACAGTTCAAAGAAAGAAAGAGGAATACGACTATGTTCTAAAAATCAATAAAATCAATGCTGGTTGCTTTTAAAGTGATTCCCCATATTGGACATCCCCATCCCCCATGAAAGATGACAGAAGTAGAAACATGTCCACTTGCTACCAAGCCTGGGTTTGAATCAGCGTTACTAACTGAAAATTTCCCTGTTTTTAGCTATGTTTTGAGTTAGCTATAAAATAAAACTAAATCGACTAATCATTAAAAAAAAAAAAGAAGAAAGGGCCAGATTTTTGGATATCTGCTATTGAAGATTTATACTGGCTAAACAAGGGAAAAATGGGCTATATCTTGTTGCGGAATGGCTGATTTGGCATCCCTGGCTTGAACTGATCAGTGAATCTATATTTTCTCAAATTTCCTTATCCCAGACTAGCCACACCTGGATTTGGAGTTATAAGTATCAGCCAATCAAATAGCAACACCTGGTTATACCCCTAGCCAATCTAACTTTAGGTCAGCAGAATTCTGGCCCCTCTCTTTCTTTCCTTTTCATCTTTTTAAAGAAAGCACCCCCCCCCAAATTAACGTTTATTTTGTACCTGACAGGATCCTTGTATACTTTTACGAAAACATTTGATACCCGCAGAGTATAATTCATGTAAAATCCATAAATGCAATTAAAGGGTGTTAATAAATATTTGGCTTTTATAACATAACAATGAATAATATGCCATAGAAGTGCTTGATGTTAGAACTTTAAAAAAAAAAAAGGGTTTAAGTGACTGGAAGAAATATCTGTTGTTGAGTTGAGACTTGAAAAAGAACTTTTAAAATTAGGATACTTATATTATTATAAATAAATAAAATAGCTTTAAACTCCTTAGTGTCGAACAACACAGAAATGATCCTGTCATTTTTTATGGGTATAAGCTAGTGTTATATAAAATCCTGTCTATTCTTTAAGAGAGAGGGATGTTCTATCCTGTCTCTGCTGCCCTGGTTAGAAGATATCTTCTACCTGTCAAACCTTCATAGTTTATTCATACTTGTCATGTCGATCGTCTGCCTTTTCCTCACTGAACCAGATTACATGACTTTTTTGCTCAACCCCATCCAGAGATTGAACTCACACCTGCTTGGTTCATAGATATGTTTATTTAATGCTTTTATCCACTAGGCCATTGTCCCATACTATAATATTAATTGCTCATCTCGGAAATTCAGACAAAATCTAGAAAAATCTTCATCAGAATTACTTCTATGCTTTCACATTATTTGATGAAGTTTTTGATAACTATAGGGTATTAGACAATGTTCTCACTAACTGTTTAACAGCTAATTCCCTTTAGAAAACTAAGCTGATCATGTTTTGAGCCACTTATGGTCGTTTGGCAATTTTTAGTGTTTTTTTTTTCTGTAGCCATTTTTCTTCTGTAGCAATATTTGCTCTTTTTTTCTCTTTTTGGACATTTTTAGTTTTTAAAAAGATATAGAATATGAAGACTATGGGGAAATCAAATTCCTGGCTAACACCATGATCTGTTAGCCATTATTTTGGCCAAAGTTCAAATGATGTTCAAATTGTTTTGACTAAGTGCAAAATTGAACTGACAATCCATTCTTTTGTGATATGTTCCAAGCCAGTTGTTATCTTTATAACTGAAAAAGTTTTTGATGCCTAACTTGCTTTTGTTTATTGTCTGTCTCTGGAAGAGTAATTATTTTTTGATTTTTTTGTTTCCTCTCTTCCTTTCTTAGTGTTATTCAGTGCTGTATGTGATTTATTCTTAGATAACTTCTGATTGAAACACTGCAGTAATTTGTGCTGATGAAAAATGAGTTTCCAAATAGAAATGGCTTTCTTCGTTGTTGCAAAACAATTTTCTTATGACGCGGCTAACGATCAAGTGCATTTAAAAACAAGCAAGCAAAAAGATAGACGCCATAGATCCGTTTATACTGTTATTAAGTATACATCTTGAGATTTTGCTATTCTCCGTTGGGACAGATTGGACAGAATTCTTACCCGGGTCTTGCCAAAAATCTCAATCATATCTCTAAATATTTTGGGAACGAATTACATTTTTCTCTTTTCCGTTTATTATATAGCTGGTTGTATTTTTTTGGGTAACATTTCTAACTAGCTGAAAAGAGCGTACATCTCTGACAATGCCATTTTCACTAAAGACTATAATCAGGTTATAGATCTCAAACTATGTTATCACGAAAGCTTGTAAAAGTTATGAGAAACCATCAACCAAAACTGTCACCATAGGTTTTTATGTTGGTCTGACTGGCTGGCTATGTATGTATTATGAATACAGGCTGTACTAATGGAGTTTGAGGGTTGAAAATTTAAACCTTTACTCCTTGTGTCTCAAATGTTTGAAATCCCCCTTACTGCCACTATGTATGTCAGTTAAGCCTATGGTGGTAACTTTGACGGTTGCATATTTCCAATGAGTTATCATCCTTTTTTCAGAGAACCTTCACAATCTCCAACTAATGCTAGATGAACTGAATGAAGAAAGCAAGAGAGTCAGCCTTCACATGAACTTCAGCAAAACAAAGGGCATGTACAACAATCGTGTCGGAAATAAACACACAATGATCAGAATCAAAAGCACAAAACTGGAAAGAGTAGACCACTATATCTACTTTGGACGACAAATCTTCATGAAATCCTCAAAAGAAGAAATCAAGCCAAGAATCTCCCTAGGATGGCAAGCCTTCAGTAGAGCAAGCTCAACCTTCAAGAACAAGAAAATCCCATTAGTCCTAAAAAGAAGAGTATACAACCAATGTATTCTCTCGATAGTCACCTATGAAGCTGTAACATGGAACCCAGGCAAGAGACTGACCCGCAGACTGAGAAGCATGTAACGTGCACTTAGAAGAGTCATGCTCAACCTCACATGGAGAGATCATAAGACAGTAAAATATATTAGAGAAAAAACAGGAGTCTGAGTAATCATAGAATCTATTAGAAAACTCAAATGGCGATGGGTTGATCATGTTGCAAGAATGGCAGACAATCGATGGACATAATGACTTGCGGCATCGATCCCCCGAGATCACATGTTAAACCAAGGGTGGCAGAATATACGATGGACAGACGAACTAGACAAGTTCAGAAAATATTGGCTCGGCAACACCCATGATAGAGAGGTGTGGTGTATCCTGGGGAAGGTCTATATCCAATGATAGACGATAAAAAAACTGATAATGAAATGCTAGGTTTCAAGGCGTACATGCTATGCTCGTCTGGAAGATTGGTACAACGTAATCTGATTCTTTTCTTCGTGTTTAGCTGCATTCACGCTCCTCTTCCCCATTGTTGTGAATTGATTTCTAGATAAGTCTTAATTTTCAGAAAACAATCACGAGTGCTGCTTGACAGAAATGAAGTGACCAATTTAGCTTAAACTGCCCCCCCCCCCTCAAAAATGAAATTCGCTATTTTGGTGAGTATTCTCAAAAAGCAAAAAAAACAAAGGTGTTTTTTTTCCAGATATATTAAGGAATAAATGTAAAAATTTCCAGCCTTCTAGCTCCATTGATGAGGCCTGTATACATGCTGCATACATGCGTGGCTAGCCAGACCTACTTGAAATCTGCTGTAACTTATGTTTACAGTTTGTAATGTCTCAGAAAGCCAGCAAGTAGAAAAATTCTTATACACTAAGAGTACTGTGATTTGAGAATGACAGGACAATGACAAATATGTCTCTCTTCTTAGTTGACCATTTTTTTGCACTTTCTGGTTCCAGCATAATATATGACACTATACAAGTACTACCCATCTTTTCAAAAGGTAACTTCATGCTACTTTTTTTCATTTCTATGAAAAAAGGAATAAAGCAAAAACAGCTCTTAATATTTGTTAGGCAGTGAGCCACATGCTGCACTCTCTTCCTCTCTCCCTCCTATACTCCAGTCTCGTGTACCTATCATCACCAAAATCACTGACTCATCGTCACTATTTTTTGGGTCTGGGAATGCTCAAACAATTTTCCCCATATAGATTAATTGTAATAGTTTCTTTGCTTTATGCCAAATGTGAATCCTTCTGGACACAAACGAAGGGATCAATTTAACATAAACTTAGATTGCAAATTAACCCCCCCCCCAGCCTATTTTGGGAGAATTAGAAAAAAAACCCCAACTTTTCTCTTGACCTAATAAAGAATAAATGTTGGAAATTTAAGCCCTCTAGCTCCTTTAGTGTGGCCTGTATGCATGATACACACATCGCTAGTCAGTCAGTTGGACCAACTTGAGAACTAAGAAATCTATTTAGACAGTTCTGGTTGACGGTTTCTAATAGTACATGAGTTTTTTGTGTTTCAGTCTCTTTTCATTCTTTGTGAAAAAAGAAAAAAGAAAAGAAATACTATTTTATATCCTTTGATAATAGAAGAAAATTTGATTACCCTGTTGGTAATTGCAAATTGTGCATTATTCATTCAATTATAACAAGCATTCTGCTTCCATAATGTAAAAAAGATATTTTTTCTGTTGAAAATGATCTCCGTTCAATTCTGTTGTTCAATATTTTCTGCTTCCTGTTATTTGTTGTTAACTTGCTTTTAAGAAAATAATATAAGTGTTTTTAGATGAAAATTGCAATTCCATGAAGTTTACCCTATACAGATATTTACTAAACTTTGTCTGGCACAGGGCCAATTGGGGGCACAGGAAAATTAGATTGCACTAATCTTCCTGATGAGGATTGTCTGTATGCCTTGAAACCCAGCATTTACAACTGCTTTAACACCAACTCATTGGAAATATGCAACTGTCAAAGTGAGCATGATAGTTCCAAGTCGACCCAATGTATTTTCCTTTGGTACATTCTTTTGGTAATCAGTCTCTTTTGATTTTTATTATAATAAAAAAGAAAATGATGGCATGAGTTGGTTGAATGATCATAATTTGTGCAATTATCTTGTGGAAGCTACTTTTACTGTCCTGGCTTTCATACATCATTTTCAATGGCCGCCATATGCAACTTCCCCTTCTGACTATATTTTCGTATGGTAGACAGACAAAAAAGAACTAAAAGAATAATGAAGTTTGATGATTTCTTTCCTTTGGACTTCATAAGAAGCCATAATGTTCTTAAGAAGACATGAAAATCCACAAAAACAGCTAAGTGAAGTATGAACTAAAATCATATAAAAATGATATGATAAGGAAGCTATATTAATGATAATGAAGAAAAACAAAATTATATTTTTGTTGGAATAATTTGTCTACATGATCCCAATTTTATCCTGATTTGGTATTTTCAAGCATCTATGTAGCAGATCTTTGCTTCAGCGTAAACATTATAACCCTCATTAGAATATTCACACAACAAGAAAGCCTTTCATGTTTTATTCATTCTAAAATATTTCAATGAGTAAGAAAGTGATTTGAATCTGATTCTATCATTTGTGACTCATCAGCAAGAAATAAAACATCCTGCTTGAACTGTGGTACCTTCTTGAAGGTATTCTTCATAATTTTAACTAAAATCCATAATTATTCTAAAAAATTAGTCTCGGCTATTTCAAATGAATGAGATTACATCTGAAGAGGAGAAAAAAACTAATAATATCAGCATTTCGGTTTGATACAGTGATGTCATAAATATAATTTCTTCTGACCATATTTATTCCTTGATGGATTTTTTTTCACGCGACTTCAAATTTTGACGCTCCAGTTGTTCAATTATTGTTATCAGGTAGTTTTGAGCTAATAACCATATTGAAATATAATAGCAAAAGTGTCTTCTAGAAAGCACTTTTCTGTATGAATTATCCATAATATTAGTTTCAGAATACTATGTTTATAAAAAAGTTATATGGCTGGTTTAAAGTCCTGAGTCAAATTCTTTGGACAATTTAGATCTGGAGTGAAAAAATGAAGGATGCAAGAAGACCCGATTTGAAGCAATTGAAGAATGGGCTATAATACCTTTTGATCTGTTTTAGAAGCTCATTGAAAACTACCCTCACAGACTGAAAAGAGTTATTAGGCAAGATACAAGATACCCTATTGATTCTTAATTGTTGAATATTGTTGAAGTGTCAATAATTTTGAACCATCCAATTATTCTATTTTTCTATTTTGCTTGATTTGAATAATTTTTGTAAATTTAATTCCTGTTTAGGGTTCCTTAAATACTTGTGTGCATATTGACCAAAAATTATTCATCTAGACTGTCTGAGTGACTATTGATTTTAGCAAGAAATTTAATAAAAAGCCATTTTTGGAGAGTGGTGCCAATAATTGTGAGCATGTAAATACAGCGATCTCTTGAATAGTACGTTTTGGGTAAGTGTGGGTTTTAATATAGTATGATTAAGGTATTGCTGTACAAATGACTGTAACTAATTATAAGCTGAAAACAAAAATACATTGTTCAAGGTTTCATAATAATTCAGTGTGGTTTTGAACTGTGCAGAAGATTTTGGAACCAATTAACTACACTATTTAAGATATACTTGTTTATACTGTATATGTGAGACAACAACTTGCTACAGAGGACATGACCATTATTTCAGAGAAGATGAAGTGACTATTTTATGAATAAAACAGCATTGCATATGTCTTGGAGTTGGTATTACTGCTGGGAGTTGGAAATGAGCTGTAGTCTGTTCCCAATTGGTTGATATGATACAAATAAACTTCAATTTGATGGAAAAAATTTGATTGAAATAATTTTCATTTTCTAATCCTGAAATCACACCCTGATAAATTCATGACAAACACTGCATAAAGATGCACTTGAATGCTTCGTTGATGATGAAAGCTTATAAATTTAAAACAGTTGTAATTTTCCATGTGTTTATTTTTGGCATTTTTCAAAGGGTAAAAGTATTGAGGATACCAGTTAGTTCATCTATTTTGTTTTCCAGATAAATGCTGACTTCCTCTTTTTTAAATTCTGACTTTTATAGTGAGGAACCCAAACTTGAATCTATCAAAAAGTAATGGAAAGAATCATGATAATCCTTTAACTTGAGAGGGGAAGAAAAGGGTGAAACATGTCTGGTTAGTCAGTTGATAGAAACCTTTCTCGTGACCAACATCTTTTGGCAGCATATTCTGTTGGGGTGATCAATAAAAAAATTAGGAAGAGGTCTAATCGATGAAAAAGTTACCCCCCCTTTGGTTGGGAAGTGATCACTAAAAATGTCTGAATTTCCTAAAAACAAGCATGAATGTTACTGGACACAAACTGAGGTACCAATTCAGCATACACTTGCATTGTAAATTAACCTTCCCCACTAAAAATTTCTTCAATGGTGTGAATTTTCAGAAAGACAAAAGAAACAAAACCTTTTTCTAGACATAAGTGAATGCCTATATTTTCAGCCCTCTAGCTTCATTGCTGTAGCCTGTATGCACAATACATACATACATGAATACATGTATGATAGTAAGCCAGCCATACCCACTTTAAAACCTGAGAAACCTCTGTTGATGTTGGTAGTTTCTAATTATTCTCCTGCTGTAAGCGAAAAAATTGTCTTGTTATTTCTAAGATATGTAACTGATAAAATTTCTTCCTTATTCTATTTTTGTTCTTTTCATTTCAGATTATTTTGGTCTCAAAGAGAAGTTTGAGGAATGCGAAAAGGAATTACAAAGAGCCAATAAAGTAAGTAATGTTGCATGCATTAGGCCCCTCCCCCCAGAAATTGAAAAAACACATTCTTATGCAATTGATTTGATAAGCTGATATTGTGGCTTCAAATCAAATTTCGACTACCAGATGTCAGCTCAACGTATGCAAATAATCCCTGAAGACACGGCAGATATTGTCTGAAGTAAAAGCATTTTCGCTTATTGAAAATTTCCATCAAGATATTTATTTATATTTTGAACTTAGCGAGCAAATTCAAAATGAAGCCTGTCGGATTTTCCTTTCTATTATTTATAAACTGTCAGTGAATAGTTTGATATTAGCCTCTTCAGAAATTCCTGTTCTGCTGATATTTTGAAACATTGTATTTCCTGGCATTGAAGATGTTATTGTTTTCCCCAAACAGCCATAAACTAAAAATTCTGACCTTCACTGGCATTAGAACATTTTTTCCGAGTGAGAGTAGCAAAAGCATGGAACAACCTAAGTGAAAAATCGGTCCCATCCAAGAAAAAAGTTTATGAAAATAACCCTAACTATAATATCGGTCAAACCAAATTTGACTACAAATTCTCGTAAGTTTGATCTCACCCAAACTCAACTAAAGTTGGTTTAATGACACAATTAACTGATATCAAAAAAAGCTTGGTTTAGGTATTCTGAAAATTCCCCCTAATCCCACATGTAACTTTTGTTCATAAGACTAACTTATTCTTAGTCATACGACTAATGTGTTAAATATTTTACTGCTGAAGTCTGTTTTATGTCCAAGTGCAAATTTACTGAGATTTTTCACCTTTAACTCACTGGAGAGAAGGAAAAGTGACTGTAAAGAAGCTTACTTAGCTTTCCACTTGTAAAATCTGCATCATTAGGTATACGATGACTTGTATTCATGAATGGAGATCCAGGAGGGTTTTCCACATGTTTTTTAGGTCCTTATTTGGCTGGGCCTCTATGGGAATAGCCATAAGGCCTGTACAATGAAGTTTTAAGATGAGGTGCGGGCTGTATAATCCAATAGATAATGAGGAGAAATAACTCTATTCCCACAGGCAATGAAAGAGTTCAAATGTCTGAACAGAATTTAGTTTTAAAAATCCTCTAAGCCTATGATATCACCGTAGTTGTTTTTACTTTTTGTTTTTATAAAATTTTGTTTCGTAACTTGGTTGCCTCTTTGCTGGGTTTTAAAAGTGAATATTTATTTTACTTGGCTAAGTCTGGCACAAGGCCAAATGAGGGAGAATCTGTGGATATTAGACGATTTTGTTGTGCTGATCTTCCATGTTGTGAGGGCTTACTTACCTTGAAAAATCAGCATTCAAAATCCTAGTTTTTAATTGGGTTTGAACAAATCTTGCTGATATTTAGGTGCAGGGTGGTGTAATGGTTGCTGGCATGGAAAACTGAATTGGTGAACCAGTTTGAGTTTTGGCCAAAGCCACTCCCGTTCACCTCACACTAATGCCTTTGAAAGAAGCATGAATTCACCTCTAACCCCATCCATAGCGAAGCAGTTGGTACCCTTTTTAACCCTGTAGGGCATCCCAAATTCCCCCCCCAAAAAACCAGGAGTGAAGCTTCTAAGATAGATTGATGGTAAGCTCTTTCTGAAAGGCTGCCAATTCCAATATCTCATTGCACCACTGGAAGAAGACCTTGGAGGCCAAGTGGATGAGATTGTCCCTGTGCAATGACCCTCCCACTTTGAATAAAACATTCATGCACAGGTTTTTATGTAAATGTCTGCACAGCCACAAGTATCATTAGAATGTTGGTCAACCAACAATACAGTCACACTGATACGTTTTTAATCACCTCCATCAGGCCAACTATTTTGAGATCAGTCGGAGTTAATCTAGGTAGATTATGCTTGGAAAAAAATAGATGCCCTTTTTTTTTGTTTTAGTATTAAGTTGTCAGTTAAGTAAATAAAAAGTAGATTTATCTCAAAGTAATGCCTGTTTGATGTCTTTTCTGCATAAGAACTCAAATTCTGAGGAGACATCCTTAGGCGGGAATAGAGTTGTGTGGCTCTGGCTATCAGGATTTTAAAATTTCTTGGAAATGGGTTAACTTACCTGCTAAATAGTTTTCCATGGTTTTTTTTGGGAACATACTTTTTTATCTAGATTTAGTCCTATTCTCGACCAGACTTGAAACTTGCAAGAATCATTAAGTTGTTGCATGCAATGGAAATGAAGACTTTGTCACTGACTATATACTCCAATGGGAATTGTTTCCTATGAGACGGACTATTTACTTTTTTATCTAAACTAAATGAACTCGTCCAATAATAACCTTCTACAAAGCATGGTCCCCATTCATTGCTTTGCACTCAACATTTGCAAAGCTATTGTTTGTGTTTCTGATGTTGGTGACACCAGCATTTTGTATCTGCTTGGGCAAGTTTTTATATAAGTAATAATGAGTGAAAATGAAATTCTGTGAGCCCTAGCAAGGCTGCTGGGGAACCAAATGGTTAATGGTATAGAGAATTAAATTTGCGGGCCGAGTTCAAACTCTGGTTGAGACAGTTTGTGTTTACTTTGCACTTATGCTTTTTGGGGGAAAAAAAAAGCATGAATCCATCTCTTCTTCCTCTAGCAATGGCTGAATAGTAAGGCAAGCAGTAGAGATGGACAACTCAGATTCCAAGAACAGTCTAAAGAAGGATGGGTTCTGTCTCACCATTGACACACCCATGATGGGTTAGAAGGCCTCTTTTGGTCTTGATAGACGATAGAATGATAGAATGATACTGGTGACCCATCCAGGATTATAAGCTTATAGAGATCCTGGGATGTTCTCATGAATTCTTCTCTTGGTTTTGCTGATGTGGTCCGAAGGAGAGTAGAGTGCAATACCTTTAGTATTGGCTGCAAGAGATGCTGGAAGCACATTGAATTTGCATCCAACTTTCTTGAGAAACTCCACTCCCTGGTTTAGAGTTGAGAGTTGTCCTTGTTTGCCTCTGGTTGCCTTCCCAGGGGCTAGAGAGCCTAGTCTTCCATGCTATTTCACCCATAGCTGGGGAAGAAGAGTTGAATACATGCCTTTTCCAAGCAAAGTGAATATAAACAGCCTTGACCATTGTTTGAATTTAGCTTGTTGATAGCATTGATCTTTTATTGCTATACCACTCATACCTCAAGGGTTTAAGAAAAAAAAAGAAAAGAAACATATCTGGTTAGTCACTCAATAAAGACCGTCATGTGATCAATGTGTTTTGGCACCGTGCCATGTTGATCTATAAAAAATTTTAGACGAATGAGTGATCAATGAATGAGTTACTTCACTTGTTTTTTGTTAGGAATAATCTTTAAAGAGTCTGAATTTTCGAAAAACAAGTGAGCACAAACTAAATAACCAGTTTAGCAGAAACACACTCTGCTAATCGAGCCCCCCACTAAAAACCCAATTAGGTGAGGAATTTTCAAAACAAAAATGTTTTATTTTTTTAAAAAATATTTTTCACTTTTTCTAGACATAATAAAGAGTAAAAGCTTAAATTTTCATTCTGTCAGCTCCAATGGTGTGAGCATCATGCGTGATATATTTTTAGCCAGCCAGCCAGCCAGCCAGACCAACTTAAAAACTGAATAAAACTGTTGACAGTTTCTAAAAACAAAATATAACACTGTTTTTGAAATTAACAGATGTCCCTCCTCCCTCCACCCAATTCATTTATTCAACAAGGAGGATAAAACAACCTTCAAAGTTGACGTCATGCAGTAAATATATTTTGATCATTTTATTACAGGGTGGATATGGAATTTAAAAAAAAAAAATTATTTCCCATGTTGAAGGAGTTACAGACCATGTGACAATGCATAAAATGTATAAGGAAGACGAAAGAATATAGATTTCTATTCTCTCTCTTTGTCTCTCTTGCTTCCTTGTTCTCTCGCTTCCCCCTTCTCCTTCCCTCACTTCTTTCTTATCTTTCTCTCCTCTCCCCTCTTTTCCTCTCTTGTTTCCCCTCTTTTCCTCTCTTGTTTCCCCTCTTTTCCTCTCTTGTTTCCCCTCTTTTCCTCTCTTGTTTCCCCTCTTTTCCATTCTCTCTTCTCTTCTTTTCTTTTCCATTCTCTCTTCTCTTCTTTTCTTTTCCATTCTCTCTTCTCTTCTTTTCTTTTCCATTCTCTCTTCTCTTCTTTTCTTTTCCATTCTCTCTTCTCTTCTTTTCTTTTCCATTCTCTCTTCTCTTCTTTTCTTTTCCATTCTCTCTTCTCTTCTTTTCTTTCCCATTCTCTCTTCTCTTCTTTTCTTTTCCATTCTCTCTTCTCTTCTTTTCTTTTCCATTCTCTCTTCTCTTCTTTTCTTTTCCATTCTCTCTTCTCTTCTTTTCTTTTCCATTCTCTCTTCTCTTCTTTTCTTTTCCATTCTCTCTTCTCTTCTTTTCTTTTCCATTCTCTCTTCTCTTCTTTTCTTTTCCATTCTCTCTTCTCTTCTTTTCTTTTCCATTCTCTCTTCTCTTCTTTTCTTTTCCATTCTCTCTTCTCTTCTTTTCTTTCCCATTCTCTCTTCTCTTCTTTTCTTTTCCATTCTCTCTTCTCTTCTTTTCTTTCCCATTCTCTCTTCTCTTCTTTTCTTTTCCATTCTCTCTTCTCTTCTTTTCTTTTCCATTCTCTCTTCTCTTCTTTTCTTTTCCATTCTCTCTTCTCTTCTTTTCTTTTCCATTCTCTCTTCTCTTCTTTTCTTTTCCATTCTCTCTTCTCTTCTTTTCTTTTCCATTCTCTCTTCTCTTCTTTCTTTCCTTTTTTTCTTTCTTCCTTTCTCTTTTCTCTCCTACTCGTCTCTCCCCTCTTACTCAAGCCCCACCTAACCATAATTCCAGTATGTGTGTCTCTCTTCTGTTTTTTCAACAGCAAAATATTTTCAAACTTAACATGCCAAAATAAAAAAAATAGATTTCACTTAAAATATGATTTACTCTCAATATGTATTTATGATATATACCTATATGGTTAAACATCAGTTTTTAAGCTGAGAGATTAATTTTTCAGTCTGAATACAGATTAGGTGTCATTTGTTATATGTCTGGGAAAGAAAAAAATCTGATTTCTGACTCCACAAAACTCTACTGTAACCGTGTTACCTATACCTGGGGAAAAATCAAAGAACATATTGGCTGAAACCTCATGATAAAAACCGCAAAGATGTAGATACTGGTCTGAACAATTTGTGGAATAATGAAAAACTTTGTTTTAGCCATTAAGAGTATTGAGACGCTCTGAACTCTTTGGAAAGTATCAGACCGTATCAAATCTGGAAAAAAAATTAAAATATGAGCAGAAAGAGTAATGATGAGTTCACATTGCTTTCTAAGCGCTACAATCCTCAGAAAGAAGGAATTAAGTGTTGAGTATCGAGAATGACTCATCACTCTGAGTGTTTTTTCTTTTTCTTATGAATAGATAATCATGGGGAAGGGAGTGAGACAAAGTCATTTGGAAACAAAGTTTACAGTAAATTTTATGAATGTGAATATTTTGTTTCTGGTTTGCTGCAACTTGATCAAAGAACATCGCGTTCAGAATGGTTGGATTCTTTTGTTCATTATTGCATTTTTCATTCTGTGACCCTAATCTAATACTGGGGTTGCACAATTGGTTGATATCGACCCATGGGGTGGGGTGAGGGAACTATTCAAAGGGTCATTGAATACTTGGTAAATACCGGGTGGGGTCTATTGAATATTTTGTGCGTTTTACGTCTTCTGAGAGATATTCTTCTTTACTTTGTATGTTACGATTGATTTCTGGTTAATCTCCCACTTTTGACAGATAATTATATACTATGGATTTAGTAGGTTTTAGAAGGTTTGGTATATTTCAAGGGTGTGGTATTGGTATGTTATATTCTTCTTTTGGGAGCTCTGCGTGCGAGGTCAGTGAGGGAACGAGGATTTCATGAAGGGTTCAATGGTCTAAAAAGTTTGGCAACCTCAGTCAAATAGATGTTTATTTTGTATTTTCCATCTCTGTTTTGGTGAAATATATAATGGCTTATCTTTTGAGTCACCATAGTCCCACGAATGACTGCCCAAACAATCTGCCAAGGGGGCTATTGATTCTTCTCTCTTTGCTTGTCCGTGTAAGTGTGTGTCTCCAGATACTCATGGTCACATTTTGCAGCCTACAACCTTGACAATTTGCATGACTATATCACTAGGCACCATCTTCCCTCCCCCACAAAAAGCGCTTTTGGGGGTCAGTATGGTCATTTTAGATGAATGATAACCAAATCTTGTGCCAGTATTTTTTAGATAATTTTACATAGAAGATCTATTTTTTAGATAATTTTACATAGAAGATCTATTTTTTAGATAATTTTACATAGAAGATCTATTTTTTAGATAATTTTACATAGAAGATCTATTTTTTAGATTATTTTACATAGAAGATCTATTTTTTAGAAAATTTTACATAGATCTGTTTTTTAGATAATTTTACATAGAAGATCTATTTCTTAGATAATTTTACATAGAAGATCTATTTCTTAGATAATTTTACATAGAAGATCTATTTCTTAGATAATTTTACATAGAAGATCTATTTTTTAGATAATTTTACATAGATCTATTTTTTAGATAATTTTACATAGAAGATCTATTTCTTAGATAATTTCACAGAGAAGATCTATTTCTTAGATAATTTTACATAGAAGATCTATTTCTTAGATAATTTTACATAGAAGATCTATTTTTTTAGATAATTTTACATAGAAGATCTATTTTTTTAGATTATTTTACATAGAAGATCTATTTTTTAGATAATTTTACATAGAAGATCTATTTTTTAGATAATTTTCTGATTGATTTTTTTCATAATTGATTTTAGTACACTATGGCTATGATGATTCATTTACGCACGGTACTTTATGTGAGAATACTTATAGTATTACTTGGTTGTTACAAGAATTCTTTCTCCTTGTAATCAGCTCCTCATTATAAATTAGTTAGCTGGAAATGTTGCCGGCTGCAGTATTTTGTCCTGATGAAACTCTTGTAGTGTGCCATGTCTTTTATCTTTTCTGCTTCTGCCTAATTGATAATATTGCTGCTGTACAAATTCAATCACCAAAAAATGCATTTCTGATTGTAATAAAAAACGAAAAAATTCAGCATTGATCTGCTTAGCCTATCATTATTTGTACTTAGATCTAATATCAAATTATTCAATCCAATATTTAAATTTAAATTCAACCATACATCTGTGTTTCAAAAAAACAATTTGTTGATAGATAGTACAATAATGAATGAATTCAGGCATCAATCAAATGTTCAACTTCAATAAAATGGTGCCAAAAATCAATAAATTGCCTTCCAGATAGTACACTTGAAGATGACCATAGAACAGATCAGCTGAAACATTGTGTTAATGACACAAAGAACAAGAAGTTCAATAGTCTAAAAAACTGTATGAATGTAAATGACTCTTCCCTAAACTTGAGACTGCAAAGATTACTCAGCTGGGAATAAAAAAGTTTCCATTTTTTTTTCCCTGTTATGATTGTCTGTTTTATATATTGTATATTTGGACAAAAGCTACTCGGTAGGAAAGTAAAAAGATGAAATATACACTTTGCTGAAGTAATTTACTTACATCTTGTAATCAAGACTAGAAACATACTCGATTGATCTATCCGCTCGCAAGATTCTGACAGATGTTGATGGCATTATTTCTAGTAGTTGGCGCCGTTCCTCGTGCAAAATGCTTGCAGAATATGGTACTGGTGCCTGTGATTGTTGCTGCTCTTGATCAACAGTTTTCTCTCTATGGAGAATTCTACAATATTTCAATGAATTCAATTCTGTGTCTATTGATTCTCTTCAGATATTCTTGCACTTTTTGTTTCTTACAGAAGTCATGAATATTTAGCTTGGGTTATTACAAACTTGGCAATTTTTTTTCATGTTCTAGCTTACATGGTGTTGCTTTCAAACTAAAACTATTGACAACAGTATTTTTTTTTTACTAGAATCAATCTCACATAGTGGAACTCTTAGTGAGGATCAAACTCAATACCATCATGATGGTTCTCAATTAGCCCTTAAATAACTCTTAAATCCATAGCCTGTTTGATACCATTTGTAATTGACGGTTGAACTCCTCAATGAATAGTATAAAAATAGTGGAACACCTCTATGAATCGAATTGACAAAATAAAAAAGTTCATCAAATAGTCAATGGTAGATTATTTCAGACAGAAGTTTTCTTTGTACAAATTCAAGAGTCAAGTCATCTGAATTGAACCTTTATTTTGTCTTCTGTATATTCCCCCCCCCAAATATTCAATAATTTAACTTCTGATGAAAGTTTCAGTTATAAAAACTGAAATGATCTCACTTACTACCATGTATGCTAGACTATCAGGTGGGACATTTTACAAAACTTTTAAAACCTTTTTCAATTGTACAATGTTTTTGCAGAAAGAATTTGACACTTTTATAAACCCAATTTATTGAGTTAATTACTGTTGAATCCTTGATACATGAATCTTCACAGAAAGGAAATAAGATTGGATATATCCATACTCAGCATAAACAAATCACCATAGCCCACGCATGTATCAGAACTAATTATCTAAAATAATAGATCTCTTATCTGAAATCATCTAGAAAAAAATACCAGCCCCAAAAACAAAAACGTTTTCTGATGGTATCTAGTGGTGTACTTATGCAAATTCTCAAGGTTGTGAATCCCAAAATGTGACCGGGGCACCCCGAGACATAGATAGACAAGCTCACTTGGCTGGCTGCTCTGTGAGCCATTTGTGGGGCTACAGTGATTTGATAGATTTTCTTTCTGACTGAAGGTAATGAAGCATTAAGACTGTATGTTTTGCTTCATATTAGAGTATATCATTATTCAATGAATAATTCATAAAATAATGACAAGACTTTATTTTCAGAGCTTCAGACAACATCTATCATCAGTGTTTATGTAAATACAATGATGGATTCTGAATTTAGTACCTTTTTTTTTCTTTTTTTTCTTTTTTACTCCTGAAAATTATAAAGATGTTCACGTAAGAGTTAATCGTGGTTTTATGGCTACCACAAAAAATGAAACGTGTAGTTGGCAAATTTTCCAATCTTTATCTGATGAACGCATGAAATATGATACCCCACAAAAGAGAGAAAACATTTTTCTATTTTCATAAGAAACACAGACAGAAATTTGCGCATTAAAAAAAAAAAGCATTTCTTTATTTGTTGGCATCATTTTCATGCTAGTCATTGCTTTCTTTTTCGATTTAATCATTTAATCCTGTTCATCCCGTTTGGGACACAAGGCCGCAATCATACTGCACCATTGAACCCTGTCTTGCACTTTGGTCTGTGCTTCTCTCTATGAAAAATGTTGTGTGAAATTGAATCTTCTGCCAGTTCTAGGGTTCTCGTAGCTTAAGTGGTAGAGCAGCTGATAATGATAACAAGGTTTTCCTTTGTAAAAAGGGATGCGAGTTCCTCACTGATGGCCCTTTTTAAAAATTTTTTATTCTGCACAGATAAATCATGTCTCGATGATTGTAGTAATTTTTATGAAAAGCTACTGAAATTGAGGAAAAAACATTAATCATAACTGACAACGCTTCAACTGATAAAAGATGAAATCATGATGATATCGTTACTGATATTGTATCCTGTTTGAAAAGATTGTGATTTATGATGAATGGAATTGTTTTTTTTAAAATTTTTTTGTCTTTCAAAAGAAATAAATAATATTCATTAGCAAAATGCTAACAAATGTAATATATTATTTAATAAAGTTTTTTCACCAGCAGTTAGATTAATTGGAAAATGTTTTGTCCATTATGCATTTCTTGATGTAGGATGTTCGGACTTTATGAAAGCATTTTGAGTTTTCTTTCCTTAAAAAAATTTTTTTTACAAAATCTATGGAAGCAGAATCAAAGCCAACATTGATAATAGTTAAAGATTTGAATGAGAGAGCCATGTATGGACAATTGTATATGATATAGTCTGATCATTTCCTACATCTATGTTTCTCAATTTTTCATATCGTTTCAGTGTTCTGAAATGCAGAATTACTTCTTTGAATGCATACTCCTATTCTACCTGACATCTTGCATTCATTTTTTTCATATGCAGATAGATTCCTATATTTTTGCACTATGTTAGAGTATCATGAATATATGTAAATATATATATTATCAAGAATAATATAATGCATTCATAAATATTCTGTTGAATTATATATACATTTCTTAATTGTACAATTGTCCATGTTGAGAAACAACAGTGCAAATGTGGACAGTGAATGAAAAAGATGAAAAGAGTGGGGATAGAGCAGTCATTTGAGCCTTCACCTTTCCATTGGGCTGTTTAACTTAATGGGGAGAGCGATGCTATGTTGAAGTTGCAACCCAATTTTTCTCTGCTTATTCTATTTATGCTGTCTAATCCAAGTGACTCGTTCTCTGTGTAATAACAGGAGGTTATTTTAATTAGAGTTTAAATAATATAACACACACACACACATGTATGTATGTATGTATATATATATATATATATATATATATATATATAAAATGGATATGATTTGTTTGGGATGAAATTCAAGAAAATAGAACATCTGAAGAAGTCTGGTGTGTATAGAGCCAAGTGTGAAAAAATTAACAATTTTGATGAGGGAAATAATCTGACCATACCATATGCAATGATCAAAATGAAATTCAAACAAGAACAGTCATGTATAGAGTTTATATGCATTGGTTCTAAATCAGCAGAGTTAGAGTGAAGGTATTGATTTCTTTGTTGGTATATTGAGTGAGGAATGAAGACAATTTGCCATTGTTTCAATTCAGTTTATTGGGAACGTGCCTGGTATGGTAACCCAGATGGAAAGACAGATAAGCAGAGAGAATGTGCATGGTACATGTCAAAACTGGAAATGTCAAACGTTTCTGAATCTTAAAAAGAATAACCGAGAAGGAACAATGGGAAAGATTTGAGAACTAGATAGAAAAAATTTGCAAAACGAACAATGAAGGGGACTTGAACGGAAATCAACTATAGACCCATTAAACCTGAATCTGGATCAGGTGTGTAAGAGTGGGGGAAACACAATGCGTAGATTCAGATGAATTAAGATAATGATTAGAAAATTAGATGAGCCTTGAACTATGGAGAAAGATTTTGGGAATGTGAGGTTGACAGTCATTTCCCAAAAAGAGATGTCAAATTGAGTGGGTCTATGATTTATTGCTTTTGTCTAAGTTCTCAATAGAAATGAAACACCCAACCAGCTCAGCAGCAATCAGATCTTGGCGTTCTTGTGCATTGTGTCCCTACATGTTTGGTTGCGATTATGATTATGTCCTGTGAGTTGTTTCATAAAATTGACCTTTCTTTCTATAAAATGTTTCAGCATAACTTCTACTGACTTTGGTGATTTTGAAACACCTTTCTGTAACTGTTTTGAAATTGTAGAAGCAAAGAACCTGTATGTATATGTGTTGAAACCAGTGCTTTTTAATTGGGGAATGATTCATCCAAGGATAGACAATGTTATTTTTGAGGTGAATGAAATTACAGGAGTAAGCAAAGAGTCGAATGAAATATAAAAGATGAATAACTTAATTTATCTAAATACTTATATTTTTCTAAACATGAAAGGATCATCTGAGGGGTGAATATATATAATAAGCAAACATTATTTCTAAAAATCTAATTCTTGATTCTAAGACTGTTATGCGAACTTTATGCAAACTAAAAAAATTCTTCTGTTACATTTTCTGTGCTAGTTTTCTTTACATATTTTTAGGATGTTGAAAAAGCATGAAAAAAAGAAGAAATTAGTTAATTTATGCTTTTTGCTGAAGACTCAAAATGAATTATGTATGAAATCATACACAAGAGAAAATAAAATGAAAGTAAAAAAACAAGGAAATTGAGTCATGGGAAAATGAAATTTTGTTATAAAGACTTGAAGTTAAATGAAATTGAACTGCATTATGGAACGCTGTGCTAGACTTTCATTATAAAATGTTACTTCAAAGAAAAAAGTTCAGTATCTTCTCTAATTAAAGATTTAAACACATTTATCTTCAGTTTTCTTTCTTCGGTTTTTTGTAACTCTGTAATTTTGATTAAGTATGAAGAGGCTATGCAATTTCTTTATTCACCAAAAAGCTCACGGAGCTTCATATTTTTCATTTTTTTCATTTAAAAAAAATTATATATTCAGCATAGTACCCATAAAAAATGATGGAATTATTTCGCATAAGCATCAGTACCTCTGCTGATGATCAGAGTATTTGTGTGCTCTGTCTAGGATCAATGTTGCTCTCTGGCCCTCTACCTAGGATCAGAGTGTAGTATCTGTGCGCTCATTGAATAGTGTTACTCTCCACAAAAAATATGCATGGATACAAATTGTGTTTTATAATTGTAGATATGTTTTAAGTGAATTGTGGAAACTTTGTGATGCAAAGAAATTTTGGTCAAGATTTGCTGAACATTTTTCCTTTTCAGAATGAACTGCTTTAACTGAATCTGACCATAGTTTCTTGGAAACTTTTTTCGTAAAGAAAAATTACCTTTTTTAGGGGAAGTGAGGGATTTGGCTCTAAAGTGGGTGATCAATTAACAATGTATTCATTATGTAAAACTAGACACAAGTCAATGTCCAGTTTTCATAAAGTACATAAATTAATCGCCACTTGTGAATCATTTTACTCGCTTCCTCTAAAATGTCACTTTTTCTCAAAAACAAAAAGTCTCCTAGAAACTAGTCTGAATCGGTTGAAACAGTTCATTCTGCTTGGGGAAAAAAATATTTTTATAACAATTTCATTAATATTAATTTAATGCATCGTGACCAAAATTGCAATTTTTTTTTTTTTTTTTTTTCAACACTTATTCATATTTTGACATCTTGGGTGCATGTGTATAAGAATGAAATTTATAACCCCCGAATTATAAAAGGGCAAATAGTACAGTATTCAAATAAATTGGAAGAAAACCGAAGCAGTTATGGGCTGCAAGTAAGTCTCATGTGATATAAGTAATTTTGAGACTGTAATTTGATCTACATATTAAATGTGATATGGTTTTTCTCTTCAAAATGCAATTTCCTGTTGCTGACATCAATGCCATAAGGTTTGCGGAAGCTCAGGAGACATCTTATCTAAGTCTGTTTTGTGAATAAGATTGTCCTGATGTCTTTCATCTATACTAGTCCATTAGTCGTATCTGTACAACAACACACCCAACTGCTGGCTGCTACTGATACTAGATGTGTGACTGACATGATGAGAGAGGAGAAAAGAAACTTAAGTAGTTTAATGAGAGGATAGGAAGGGGAAGGAGGAGGAAAAGCACTTGAAGGAGAGGGTAGGGAGAGAAAGGAGAGAAGGGAAAGTTAGGTAGTTCAAAAAAGAGGACTATCTTTCCAGGATATCGAGAGTTTGAAGTTGCAGATAGCCACACTGTCTGGGACTGAGCGTGAATCCCTAGGACAACCATACTGTCCTTATTCTCTTTCAAAGGGATGATAGAACCCTATAGCTAACTCAGGCATCTACCATTCTGTGGTTTAACCACAAGTCAGATTTACAATCAGAACACTCCTGTGAAACCTCTGACATTGGAGTTCTGCATCTATGTATGCTACCTTGGTGGTACGTAGGATGCAAACCCTGAGCTTGCAGAGGGCCAACCCCATTTTTTAAACTAGCTCAGGCTGGACGGTTCTTTTGCATGCAGGCTCGACCACCTATGGTCCGACAATCTTCATTCGTGAATCCAAGCCATTTATGAGGGGAGAAAAAAAATGGTGTTTTAATTAGAGAGTGGGAAGTGAGAGGGGATGATGGCTGCTACCAATACTATTAGTATGACAGACATGGCTCATTATATGTATGGTGATAAATATACTGATCAAATGTGTGCTTCTTCTGGAGTCTTTCTTTTGACTTACTCATTATCATCTGCCTTTGTAAAAGTTCACTATTCTTTTCTTTTTTTTTTCATCTTCAAAGTCTGGTTTGTCTGCAAACTTCTGATACGATCATTTCTTTATTGTTATCCTCCACTTAGTGTCTCGTCTTTTGCAAGGGTGTGCACTCGGTATGTGTGACTTTCTGAATTGGTGTTTCTTTCATTAACTATCAGTGAGCCGAGATCGGTATGAAGCAAGAATTTCAAGGATTGGCACAGATTGCCACTCACTCATTGAAGTGACTGATCATCAAGATGTGCCCGTTACGTCAGTAGAGTCACCATCAATATAAACAAAACATTACTTTGTTTCTGGCTGCTATAATTAAAATGTAAAACAAGGCTTACTTATTTTCATCATCTGCCCACACAAGATTACTTTTGCTGGTTTTTTAAAATATTGTTTGCCATGATTTTACGCCGGTCTGATTTACACTGATTGACAGTAAAGCCTATTCTTTTTTCTTTTTGTGATTTGGTTGGTATTTTATTGATCAAGATATTATTTATTTTTATATATTGAAAATAACAAATAGATGTTTACTAGTTCAGAGCTTTCCAAACTGTGCGTCATGACAATGTCTCGGAGTGTCATTAAGTTAAATATAATTAGAAAATGGCAATCAATCAAAAGTGCCAAAATGGATTTCTTCAGTTTTTAAGTCATTCCGGTTGGCCATGTATGAGTGATGCGTATGGGCCATACTAATAGAGCTGGTTCTCAACCAGGATGCAGTTCGACGACTGGGGTAATGTTAGGGTTTCATGGTGTGTGTGGGGGGGGATGACACTAAATATTGGCTAATCCATTATGTTGGAATCTTTATATTTGGCACTCCTTGTTTAGTTGAATTCATTTTCCTTTCTTATAAGTAATCATGACTAGTTAACATGAGCTAATATAGAAAAAATAAAAGATTTTCATTATTATATATATATTGTTTGGAAGGTACCATTAGAGTCAGACAATCTTGAAAGCGAGGGAGTGACCTATTGTTTGGCAATCATCTTGGCTGATCCCAATCCAGGGTCGGGAGGAGTGTTAGGCGTCTAGCTATGTACTCCACAACGTAAAAAACCTACTTACTACTGAAACCGCAGCCGAGTGGTTGTGGCCCTATGCTCCTATAAAAAGTCTAGAGGAATAAATAATTGAAGCAAACAAAATTGATATGTATAGATTTTTATTTTGTATTATTGTCCTCACCTCTGTCCATTTTTTGAACAGAATGTTTTGGCTGTTTTATCCAACAGCCTTCTTCAGTGAGTTGTAAATGGAGAAGGATAGGAAGAAGGACGTCTACTGGAGCTTAGGGGCAGAGAATCCCATTCTGCTATCTATTTTCTTGAAGGTGTTGAATGATTTTCCCTTTCTATGAGACATTCTAAGGTTTTAGTCATGTTGCTGGTCATTTTTGGCGCCATAATCATGTCGATGTCCAAAACTGGTGCCCAAGAAGCATTCTTCTAATGGGTTATTTAAACAAAAAAACATGTTCTTAGGAACTGGTAATTCAGATTGAAACAAAAGTACATATTGCATGAGATTCAACTTATGAAAGTGAAGCAAAAATGTTGTTTTTGAAAAGTCAATGATTTTAATAAGATTAGTCCATTTTACAATTCGCATGTTTGCCTTTGAGTGATTGAACGAATATAGTTGTGGAAATAATTTAATTACTTTTTGTAAGTTAATTCTAAATGTAAGCAGCAAGAATTGTCCAAATTGAGTGCAGCACAAATAATTTAATTGAATAGATGTGATACATATGCACTCAGAATTTATGAACTAACTATTGAGACGTCGTCGAAATGAAAGTCAGGTTCAGTCATGTGAGAAATATTGAGCTTTAGATTTAGGCGAAACCGTTCATTGGAGCATTCAGAAAATAAACACTATACATATATATACTCGCCTTCATTGAATAACTGTCGTGTTAAAATATGAAGTCACATGAAAAAAATTCTATTAATGAATAAATATAATCAGAATAAATTCTATTTATGATATCGCTGAAATTTTTCACTAAAAAACATCTAGAAATTTTTTTTTTTTTTTACAAAAAAAAAAATATCCTTTTTCAGAATGGGTCTAGAGGAGTACTGATACCAATTTTCCACTGAAAAACATCTAAAATATTGTAAAAAAAACGAAAAAAAAAACAAAACATTTAGAAATCTGTAGTTTCTAGAGAATCTAGATGTTAATAATATAACCTGTCAAACTGAAGCCTCTAAAAAGCTTTTTCCAAAAATCAAAGTAACCATTTTAAAAAGGGGTCTAGTGGAGTACTGATTCTAATCTTAGTCTATTTCTATGCCTGTAGACAAAAAGGTTAAGCCAGGAGTGCGAGAATACTCAGACATATAAAAAAACACATGCCCATTTAAAAAGAAATAGGAAAGAATCCTTCGCTCCCTTTCAAGGCTATGGTTGTTCAGTATTAAAAGTCATGCAAGGAGAGATGTTGGAATGGATTTGTCCAGCTCCGAAATTCCATCCTCTGAAAATACTTGATTGCTCTTTGACTGTATATGAGTGAAAGCAGGAGCTACCCCAGTTTTTAAATGTTTTTTTTTTCCTTTCTTCTTATGAACTATTCTGTCCGTTCCTTGGTCATTATGGAGAGTGTGTTACCATGGATAATTACCATACACACACGCCGGAAGAGCCAGACAATCTCACGCAGTTTGTCTCAGCGTGGAGCAGCTTTGGAACTAGTTTGGCAAATGAACTTCAATGCTTTAGGGCTAAACAAGCCAGACATCTTTTCTTTTAACAATTTAATTTCTTCTCCCCATCTTTGATCTTAACACTACATTTCAGGTGATTCATTCTGTGGCCTTCTGCAAGTGTGATATGTAATATCTGTAAGGATTGTTAATATATCAATGAATATAATCTTTTTCCTCTGCTCAGTGGAGATATGGGATGGAATTCTTCAAAGAGAAGAAATGAGAACTTCTCTAAGCTTGAAATTATGAAACAAGTGATACTACATGCGTTGCTGATGAAGAGAATTAATTATTCACAAACGTTGCAGTTGAGAAAGTTTAAATTCTGTGTTTGACATTGTTTTTTCACTTTGCATCACCAGAGATACTTTTTCCTTATGGATATTATATATTACACCTGGAAAAGGTTGTAGAATGAATGGGCCAATACTTTGTATGAACATCAAAGATGGGAAGAAAAGAATATGTTGTCCGAACAAATGTTGGCATGTTGATGACTCTTCTCAAAAGTATAGATGATACTCTTTCATCATTTTTGTCCATTAACAATCAGAAATGTAAGTTCCTTGCTTGGAAAATGGTTCATTTAATGTATAGAACTTTTGTATTGGAAATACTCAAAATTTCTTCAGCTTTTGTTAAATTTGTATTTTATTTGAATCCATGGAGGTTGTGTTTCCAGTGGAAAAAATATGCAATTTACAAAGAATGTTGTGTGTGCACAGAAAAAAAGTCAAAATGTTTCTAACTCCAGTCGGGTGCTCTGAAAGTGTACCTATTTGCTGGTGAGTAGGAAGAGAGAGAAATTTGGCAGACTGCGGTTTACATACTGGTGGGTTACCAATGGCAATGCTAGTAGTCATGCAAGGTAGTCAACATAGGTTTCTGCAGTTTTAAAGTTAGTCTGGCTGGCTATGTAGACATCATGTCTACCGGCCCCACTGATGGAGTTGGAGTGTTGAAAATATACACCTTTACTTCTTATGTCTACAAAAGTTTTTTCTTCATTTCATTTTTTTTGTTGTTATAAAATCCCCCTGAAAAATAGCTTTTTAGTTATGGATTCAATTTGCAATGTAGGTTTATGCTAAATTGATCAAAAGTTTGTATCCGGCAGTACCCGGTCGTTCTTTGGAAATCCTGACTTATTTATTGATTTCTCCCTAACATAATGTGAAAGAAATAACTAATTTACCCTTTTTTCCAATTTTTTTTTATTGATCATCGCCAACACGGCATGCTGTCCAAAAAACTTTGTCTAGTGATGGTTTCTATTGAGTTATTATTTGCAAATAATATTATGTCAGAATGAGTCTCCCTCCTACTTCTCGGATTCTGTGGTTATGTTTTCTGGCATTAAGATACCTGGATGATTATGAGTTTTGTGGTTTTTAAGTCCATGTATCCAACAGGCTTTTCAAGTTGTGCATGGACCAGAGGAAAATAAATAAATAATCTGATTTAATCTAGGATAATTCATCAGATGTAATCTGAAGGAAAACATTGTTGTGTCATTTTGATTTTCATAATCTCTGATTGCCTCTATAAAAAGATTTTATTATCTAGCTTAATTTGCATTTAAATTGCTTTTCTGTTATTTTTCGCAATTTATAAAAGTAAATTTAACAATCTTAAAAAAGAAAAAAAAAGATATCTTTACTTTAGAATGGGCTGAAAAATCAACAAATATACTACTAAGTAATACAAAAGAAAAGTCTGGTTATTCACTCATTAGAAATCATCACATGTGCAATATCTCTTGACAGCATGCCATGTTGGGGGTAATCAATAAAAAAAATTGGGGTTGATCAAAGAATAAGTTACATCTCGCATTTTGATGGGCATTGATCACTAAAAAAGTCTGAATTTTCAAAGAAAAAAACAACTTGAACTCTACTGGGCATAAATTTGGAATCAATTTAGCCTAAACTTACATTGTAAATTGAATCTGCCTCTAAAAACCTATCTAGGGAGGAATTCTCCAAAAGACACAATGTGTTTATTCTAGATATAATCAGGATTAAGTATTCAAATTTTCAGCCCTCTAGCTCCATTGGTATGTGTAATAGATACATAGCCAGCCAGGCTGCCTTAAAACCTTGAGGAACTGATTTTGATGATTTTGGTGACAATTCCATACAGATTAGACAAAAGCATTCTGAAAATGGAATCAATGAGACCGAGTTTGAGTTTCAGCCAAGACTGCTTTTGTTAATTTTGCATCAATGCCCTTAGGAAAGGCATGAATCTACTGTTCTCCCTATCTATAAGATAATAGTTGGGCATTTGAAGCCCTTTAACTCTTTAGAGCAGTCCAACTGAGAGAAGGTTACTCTGACAAAAAAACAGAAAAAGACCTTAGCTCATTGAAAGGAGAGTTAGACATGGCAACTGCACCCACTTGTGAATGACTCTGCTAAAAAAAATGGCCCTATGCTCCACAAGGAGTCGATAGGAAAAAGTGAAAACTGTGAATTTCTGAAAGAATCTGAGAAGTATAAAAAAATCAAGAACCATAAGTTAATAATGTGTTCACCATCCATGGTAGCAGGAGGAGGAAGTGGAGCAAGTAGTCTTCTTCTATCTCAATTGATTCTCATACTTGTAAAATATTGCTGTATGGAAATATCCTGTGAGTATTGTTTTCCATAAAAACTGTAAATGGCCATTTTTTGCATTTAAAATACGAACATGCAGCCTTGTTATACCTTCTATTATGACTACATAGCAGCTGCGTCCTTCCTTCCTCTTTCTGTTGATTAATACAGCTGGAGCTGACTGGCCAAAAAGCATCTTATTGATATGTGTGGACGCATAAATGAGTTAATTGTTTTGTTTTTCTTTTGATAACTCAAAAATGAATCAAAGGTTGCATTTACGCTGCGTAGGGATGAACTGGACATCACAAATAACCAGATTTCCTCACTAACCCTCTTGCTCTATCTTCATTTTGGAGTTCTCCAAGGTTTGTGATTTATCAAAATAGACTGATAGGTGACTAAGAATCTGCTTCACTTGCTATTTTACCCATTGCTAGAGTGAGAAGCGATGGATTAGTTTGAAGTGAACGCAATCTGTTTCGATCAGTGTTTGAACTCAGCTGCTCATTCCATTTTCTGTGCAGTTGATTGTTTGGCCTTCTGTACTTTTCGATAGCTGCATGACTAAAACAGGAAAAAGAACGGACTCTGTTTAAAAAATGCATCTCAGTACATCATCCAACGGCTTTGGTCTACACTTGTATCCCTAATGAAACTATCTGTTTCCAATTGAGTTCTCAAGCTAATCCTTGTTGGAACAAAAAATAAAAAAAATAAAAAATAAAATGAAAAACATAATCCAAAATGCAATAGTTATATACACATAACTGTCTTGTTGAAAAAGACGAATAGACCGAGAATGAACGGGATGAGAATTCGGGTTGAAAGCAGTTGTTTGGTCTTTGCATCACCGGCGACTATTTAGCTCAATGGTAAGAGCATTGATGGCAGATTTAATTCCTGCAGCAGCCCTATCTTCTTTGACCATTTATTCTATTTATATTCTCTGAATTGAGTGATATATTAACCGTGTAAGGACGGGAGATCATTTATAAGTTTCTATATAACATAAAAGTAATATATATATATATATATATATATATATATATATATATATATATATATATAAACACTGTATAGTCTGCTTTCTTTTTTTTCTCCTTTCTCTCTATTTTTTATCTCGAGAATTGATCTAAAATGGATGAATAAAATGATGTAGCAATATGTAAAAAAAAAAAGAAAAAAAAAAGAAAAATATATTCATCTTTCTCCGTCCACGCTTTATCACTTAATTCTGTACAAATGCTGTTAACCGATTTGAAAATTGGTCTCAACAGGTTTTTTCCCCGTTCTGAGAACTGTCGACTTTCGTTGTAGTTAAAAAAAAAAAAAAAAGGTGAGAGAAAAGTGCTCAATCATAATGCGTAGTTGCTTGAGGCATGTTGGACTATCAGTGATTAAAAATTCATCATTGAGAAAGACAGTAATCTTGAGAGGTTTGGTATTAATGGGAAAAAAATCTAATGAGGTTGGATCGGCTTACAACCCTGGTGAAGGGTAATGTTTCCTAGAGGAGCTCTGCTTTGAGCATTCTGACTGAAAGGGGAAGTTAAAAATAAAAATCCTTCTGGTATTCAGTAATATATTTATGATTTTTGCATTCATTTGATCCTTGGAATGACAAACACTGACTGATCAATAGACATCATGGACAAATAGTCATTCTCCATTCTGTAAAATGAACGCAACCAATCATCATTGGAGAGCGAGGGAGAGAGTCCGGCCTATTTGGAGCATGAGATAGTAACCAGGTTGAAAAAGAAAACTCAGTTTTAGCATTGGATTCATTGATTTTTTTTCTTTTTTAATAGGGGATATTTCATATCAACTGTCAAATTCATTTTGCGTTCACACTTATTTATTACAACTGCCAATGTAGTTGAACAGAGCTCATATATTCTGCCATATCTGTCTGTCTGTCCACTTAATATGTCTAAAAGTTCTGAATGAATTTCAATGGCCTTCTATGGAAGGATGGACAAAGGAACGATATTTTAGATTCAAACTCTTTTAACTGATTCTGTTTTCTATGTGAATTACGGTTACACCACTCTTTACTGCATATCAGCATAATCGAGCTTTATATTTGTGGAAGGCATAAATTCACTCCCCCCTTGCCTCCAGCTATGGGTAAATAGCAGTGCAGTTAAAGCCATCTTTCCCTTCATGGCACTCTAAGTAAAGGAAAGTTAATCTGACTGACTGGTGGTGAACTCTACCTCCTTTTTGGCTGCCAATTGTGATGTTTTATCATACCACTGGAAAAATGACTTCGGAGTCCGAAAGAACGTGCTTGTCCCTGTGAAACAACCTTCCCACTTCAAAAAGCACTACTGGACTGTTTGCTATGCAAATCTCCACACAGCTACTAACATCATTGGAACAAACATCAACCGCAATGAGCTTATAACATAGCATTGAATGGAGGTTCATTTTTAATGTTTATAAATACTTGTATACATAAATTAACAGTAATAAATATACAATGAGCATGTGAATATATATATATATATATATATATATATATATATATATATATATATATATAAAATCAAATAGATCTTTAATTCAAAATAGTGCTCAATACCATCAGTGGTTCATTATGGATTGTACATTCTGTTTTACTTGAAGATTTCCATTTGAAATTCTTTTTACACATTTATACCCTTCAGAAATTCAAACTCTGCTCACTTTTTCCCAGGCTGACCCACAGTGTTATTGGTCAGTCTAACCAGGCTGCCTTGTTGCGTGCTATGGGATTTGAAATTTGGGTGGGGGATAAAAAGGAAAGTCAGATATTTTTGTATTGAAATGTTTATAGAATTCGAGATATTCCATCTTTCCCTAATTGATTTGATTTCTATTTCTTTGTGAATTTTTTCATCTAAGCTATTTCCTATTTTTATAAGGTATTTTTTTGGTAATTTGCGTCTTTACGACCTCTTTTTTGTCAAAATCTACAGTTGACATTGTTTTCGTGTCCTAACAAGTTTCTTTCACCAAAAACTGATTCATTCTCATAAAACAATGACACACACAAAAACTGATGAATCAAACAATAACGAAAATGACTGTATCGAATTTCTTTTGTATGATGAATAGAATATGTTTTGTTTTACAAAACAAGTTCAAATTGATTTTTGCATATCTATTCCTATGTAAGGAAACTTCTGGATTTTGATGCAAAGGAGTTTGACCATAGCACAAACCAAGTTTGTTATATATTTATACTTGTCTTTATTTTTCAAAATTTTATTTTTTTATTCTAATTTAAAAAAATGTTCAACTTATAATTAGAATGTTTTTTTTTATGTTTGAATAAATATGGATGGAGAGAGTACTTGAATATTGTAGTTCTTGCAAGAGTGAAGATAGACACCCATTTATTTTGATCAAGTGAGGTTGTTTGACCCTAGCAGAACCAAGCTTATTACATATTTGTATTCATCTTCATTTTTCAAAATTTTGATTTTTTTACCTTCATTTGGGGAAATATATATATATATATATATATATAAAGAGAGAGAGAGGGAGCACTTGAATATTATAGTTCTTGCAAGAGTTAAGGTGGATACCCATTTATTGGTTCAGACTAAAGTCAATTATGTACTTATGCTATCCTGCTTTCTAGGAAAACATTTCTCTTGAAACACTTGAGCCAAGATACACATTCTGAATTATGTATTAAATGTCTGATTGGAAACTGCGCAACATTCTCTTGGGTTTGTATAATGGGAGAGTTCAATCCTGTTATGATAATTTCCGATACAGCTGCAAGAAAATTCAATTAAAACCAGACTTTCTTTCGGCATCTGAATCTCTTCTCTTTTCTTTTTCAGGCTATCAATAAAAGTAAAAGGGCGAAGGTAAGTAACAACATTTTCCACTCGATTCTTCAAGTAAATTCTCTGAATGAACCATTTCAAATACTCTTTGCCAGTATATGTGCCACATTTAATTTCTGAACTCCTACCTTGATTACTCGACAACTGGCGATCGTACTTAGTCGACATTTACCTGATATATTGGAGTGTGCACAGGGCAGTGGGGTGCTGAGTTAGAAGTTTTTTGGAGCAGTGGTTCTTGAGAAATCTAATAAGATAAATGAATTAGAAGAATCAAAGATTACAGACCTTTCTTCATGATTTCTTTGAATCATCTCCCTTGATTTCTGCTCTTCAAATTATCTAAATTTAGTTATATATATCAATTAGCAATACTGAAGTGAAATAAATAAAATACTTCGAAGCAGTAGTTTTGTACAATAGATGAAAAATTATGGCAGGCTGCTCCACACACCTTAGAGTATAGCCACTTCCAAACATGCACTTTTAGAATGGGTTCTGCCCCAGTTTAGATAAATGTGGGATTGGCTTCTGTCCTTTAACTAAATTGTAACTTATTTTTTATACTGTTTATTGAAAATATTTTTGCATGAACTTTCTAAATATACATGTGGTCTGTCCAGGGGATTCCAAGCCAAAAAAGGATCAATGAAAAAATAGCCTTCTTAGGGCAATGTTGTAAGTTCACACACTCCTGCCAACATCCCTCCCACTCCTAGAAACAGTTAGCAGGGCCCCCTCACGGGGTTGCCGTTAACTGACTCATCCCATTCACCTTAATCTCGTCCAGTCTGAAATCTCCATTTCGGCAGCGATTTAAGCTTTGAGAAAATCCAGAAATTGCAGGGAGCCAAATCTAGACGGTTAAGGGACTGACAGACCTGGTTGTTGCAATATTTTACCAAAAAGATCATTTATATATCTTATTGGTTGACCTGTAAGCCTGCAATTATGGTCTTTTATGATTATAAATTTCGGTATTATCTGTTGAATATTTTTTTTCTGTTCATTCCTTAACTCTGGCAATGAAACTACATGAAAACTACATTTCCTCACAGATGTGTCATAACCATCTGTCTTGTAGCTATGTGGGGGATATCAATCTGTACTCTCGATGTTGTTCACCAATGCAAGCTATTACTCACCAGTGTAAAGAGTGGGGGAGTCCTCAGCCCGACCCAATCCCCAAATTCTGAGTGTTATTCTGTCACTCTAGCTGGAAATATTGTAAAATACCAACTAGCTGGATCTTTGAGCTTTTAAAAAAATTGTATATAAATGATTCCGTTCTTGCTCATTCCAAGAACTTTTCAGCGACAACTCAACTAACTCCAGAAGGAAGCTCAGCAACAAGACCAAATATTTGTCAGATCATCGTCAATTTTTGTCTCGTCTTCTGTCATCATCATCAATAGGAAAATTATGAAAGAAAACTGCCCTCTTTGGTTGTAAATCAAAGGATTGTGATATTAGCCGATGTTTGATATAAAAAAGTGATTGTTTTGCTTAAATCGAATGTATCTGAAGGGTTACAGATTCTTCTCCCTTTGCTCATCTGTGTCTCTCTTTGTATATGTCTCCTGACACAACTTGAAAATTTGCAAGTGTTCACCTCTAGGCACCATCTAATATGGGTTTTTTTTTTGTTCATTCTAAAAAAATACGTTTTAGGGTCTCTCTGATCATTTTGAACCAACTGTGGCCAAGTAGTGAAAGATCTGTTTTTTTAAAGATAATTCTAGATGAAAGATATTTTTTTAGATAAATTTTTAGATGATTGGATTTGGTATGTGTGCAGGCTAAGATGATTCATTATACAAGGTTCGGATATCAATATTAATGCCATACTGTAATTAATCAAGTGGATGATGGAAAAAGGGTTAATGATCCTATTAAGTCCAAATTTTCTCCTCAGATCCGTTGATTGCAGCCAAGATCATTCCCATGGGGCGAGGGGGGGATAAAATAAATGGCTCTTCACTCCATCAAGGGAATTATTGACTTCAGCCAACAAAGTTGAGGGAGAGGTTCATGTATTCACATGTGTACGTCCCTCTGTCCTTCCATCCTCCTCCTATTCTCCTTCCTTCCGTATGTCTGTCTGTCCACACAGTGTCTCCCAAAATTCTAAATGAGACTTTGTGGAAGGAGTGGACAAAAGGTTGTAGAAGAAATGATTGAATTCCGGGACAGATCCATGTTCAGTTACCTCCCATACATCATAGATATATGTCTGCATTACACAATATCTCCAAAAGTCTTCAATGATTTTCAATGATGGATGGGCAATGGGCTACAGAAAGAGTGTTAAAGTTCTGGGATGAATCGATGTATAGTTACATCTCCTGGATTGTAGTTCAAAGTCCATACCAAATGGTATTTACGCTCTGTGAGTACTTTTTAAGTATGCTGGCATCTATAATGGTGATTGCTGTCACTGACTGACTGACAAATTGACCTTGCAAACACCTCACACCATCTGCGTGACATAGCAAACACTTCACTCAACTCTATCCATGAATCTGATGTCACTTAAGTAACATTTCATTATCATGTTATCAGAACATGGAATTCTATTTTACTACATCAAAAGACAAATGTGTGTCAATTGCATGAACAAAATTTTATTTTACTACAATGTTAGCATTTAATGTCGATGCTTTCAGAGGAGGGAGGTTTGAAAGGAATGAGCTACTAAGGGAAGGGGCTTTAAAAGGCACGTCTATGTTTTGTATTCAGTGATGCTTTATTTGATCAAGCTTGTCTGTTCAATCACTGAAGCCACGAATGCTTACAGATGTATCACTTGATTACCTCTGCCCACTGAGTTTGACATGGGTTATATATTCAACCATATTTGTGGTGTGGATGTGAAGTGATCTGACAGAATATTGATGAAAGTGACCATCGGAAGGTGAAGAGAAAAAAATCAAGAGAAGAGCAAGTTTTTTCATAACCCTTTTTTTTATCAAAAATATACAAAATAAAGTTGTCCCTCAAATTTTGTGGCATTGAAGTTGGGGGAAAGAACCTCATGAAATAGGAATTCTGCAAGTAACTTTTGAACATCCCCCCCTCCAACTCACTCACTTTGCTGTACAGTTAGGAAACTTTCACAAAATCAGGCATACTGACTGATTCAGCTCGATGGAATTATAACCATTTAATCATTTATTTTGTGGATTTGGAGAATAGGAGGAAGAAATGAACAATAAGACATTAAGACGAGTAACCTCTAGCTCAACTCCAGAATAAAAATGGTAAAGCCTAATTAAACATATTATGTACTATTATTATCATCATTATTACTAATTTTAATTAACTATTTATTTTCAAGACTCCTTTTTATCTTCATCATAACTTTGTAGTTGCTTACTTATTTTATTAACCTGCCTGAATAAAAGTTACAATGAAAAAGCAACTAAAACATGGAGATGAAATTTCTTATCCTATGGATTTATTTACTTTTTGTTCCCTTCACTTCGTAGATTTAAATGCTTTTTCCCTAGTAAATAAATGTGTTAGAGGAGGAAAAATACTTTACAAATGACGAGTGAAGGGAACAAAAAGTTACTGTCGATATCTAAATCTGCAAACAATGAGTGGAGGGAACAAAATAAATCGGTGTGGGAAGAAATTTCATCTTTAATTTTTAATTGCTTTTGTTTGTAAACTTCGTTTGGGCTGGTTGATAGTCAATGTTTAATTACTCTTTTGACCACTATTTTTTGAAAAGCTTGTCAATGTGCTCTCCACACCCATTATTAACGTTTTGCCGGTAAAATTTGGAATAAAAACAGAAACACTGAATTAAAACTGCCTGATTCTATTACTAATCATGAAAATTTGTTTGTTTATTTAACAGATATTTGGATGTTTTCTCAAAATATTTTAAATTCTTTTCTCAGTCTGTGTGAGTAGCTTCCCTTTATGTATGAGAAAAAAAAAACCTACGCAAACAATCAGCTGTGGAATTGGAAGGACTATTGTATATGGTAGATATGAAATATTTTCTGACAAGTCTACCACAGGCATCTATACATTTATCTTTTTTTTGGGGGAAAAAAAACATTATAAAATCAGTGAGATTTCTTTGATAA
Source organism: Thysanoteuthis rhombus (assembly GCA_963457665.1). NCBI lineage: Eukaryota > Metazoa > Mollusca > Cephalopoda > Oegopsida > Thysanoteuthidae > Thysanoteuthis > Thysanoteuthis major. Next base: position 7,382,708 of record OY735215.1, read on the forward strand.
AGTCTTTTTTTTTTTTTTGGCAATATCATAAAAACACCTGTCAACCAATATTTTTGATCAGAATTGACAAAGATATTTCATCAGACATTCATAACACAGTTCTTCAGGTGGAAAGAAAGTATCACAATGAATAAAAACTTCTTTATATCAAGGTCTTTTTTTCCTGTAGAACATGTTAAATATATTGAATACATTTAAAGAACAGGTGAGTTCGAAGTATAGAGCAAATATACCTTCAATATGAAATCATTCTTCTACAATATCTTTCTTTCATAAAGTTTTCTATTCACTTTGAGTCACATTTATTTGAACTTCTGGAACCAGAAAATCCCATTCTTCCGAAAGAGAAGAGTATACAACCAATGCATCCTCCCAATGAAGCTTGAACATGGATCCTAAACAAAAGATGGAACCTCAAATTGAATGCAACATGCACAGGAGAGAATCTTGCTTAACATCACATGGAGAGATCACGAGACGGCACAGTGAATTAGAGGAAAAACAGTAGTCTATAGAAACCATCAGGAAACTCAAATGGCAATGGGCTGGTCATGTTGCAAGAATGGCATACAACAGATGGACATCATGATTCACATTGTTGATTCCTGGAAATCATATGCAAAATTGTGGCCGATAGAATGTATAATAGCATGACAAGTTTGACAAATTTGGAAAATAATGGCCCCAAGATGTCCATGATAGAGAGGTCTGGCAAATCTTGGGGAAGGCCAATGTTCAATGATGGACACTGAAAGGCTGATGATTAGTTGTTGATGTTTGAATAGCCGCTTGAATTAAGATTTGCTTTGAAGTTTCGAGGAGACTTGCTGTCACTTGACCTCTACAAAAAAATTGAAGAAAATAGTGATGAGAAATTCAATAATTTGTTCTAAAATCAATTTTTGAATAACTTTTAATAATATACACTGATTCAATATTCAGTCATTCACACTTTCAAGTCCCCTTGGACAGAAATGAAGAATAAGCCTGGGAATCAATTTGATTTAAGAAAATACAAATAAAACCAACCTGCTTTACCAATTGAGCTATTAAGATCCAGCCAGAAGTTCAAATAACATAATTTATTTTCTATTCCTGATTGTTGCTGCCAAAGAATTATCAGCCAAGTTGCATTACAAAGCAACTTATGAATTCAAAAGTAGTCATAAAATTAAAAATAATGATAATTGATGCTTTGTCTAATAAAAATGAAAATTTCTATGAAATATTAAATTCTTATTGACCTTTCACTGTGTAATTGACATTTTTAAAGTAAACATTAAACTTTTCCTTTGAGTGTATTGATAATCTCAAATTAAATATCAACAGTTTTCACTGAAATCAACTTGACATTTTCGATTGAGTTACAACATTGAAAACCAATATTCTGCTAATGGTATTTGGCAGGAGATGAGTATTGAGAGATGTCTGTTAGGCATCTTGGACAAAGTTGTCACCATTTCTGAATCTTAACTCTCAAATTCAAGAAAAAAAAATACTTGAAGTCATCATCAAGGGAAATAACTCCTAAGTAAGAGTTCCATTATTAATCACCGCCGTCCACAACGCTGGTATAGGGTTTAGGTTATTCGTGTGTTTTGACATTTATATGTATCTATGTATCCGGACTTGGGCCCTAACTTTTCATAGTTGAAACTTGACATTTTGCACTCACACATTCCCCTCGATGAGCAGGGAAATGTTTTTTGAGATTTTTAAAATCCCCATGAGTTTTCAGTGGGGAGGGGAGGTTCAATTTCCATTCTGAGTTTATGCTAAATTGGTCTCTTTACGTCCACCCTTGTTATTTGAAAGTTAGGATAGTTTTGTGCCTAACAAAAGGTTGGGGAAGTAACTTATCTATTGATCACCCCTTTTTTCAATTTTCTAATTGATCACCCAAACACAATGTGCTGCCAAAAGACATTAGTCATTGGGAGGTTGTGAGAAAAAACACCTCTTCATATATCCCATTTAACTGTTATTGTTGTTGCTGTTATTAATCCCCACTACCTTCAACAAACCGGTTTAAACACTTTTGCTGGGTTTAAGTTATATATAATTGTGTAATATATGATATAGTTATATATTCATCTGTGTCTATGAATCTGAACCTCACCCACCAGAGTTGAAACTTTAGATTCTGCACACACATTATCCTCAATGAGTAGTGAAATTTAAAAAAAAAAATTTTTTTTGAAAAATCCCCTCCCAGTTTTCAGTAGAGGGTCCAATTTACAATTCAAGTTTATGCTAAATTTACATGATAATATGTGCATATATTGGAGATGGTGATTCATAATTTCCCTCGCAACATTTCAATTCTATTTAGAGTTCCACAATAAAATTACAATCAGTCTATGAAATTAGGCAATAAATGAGTTGAAGAGGCTAAGGATATCTTTGCTGGCAAAAAAACTTATTCTAAAATATTGTGTATAGTTTAGAGATGGGCCATTAACATTTAAAGAGTTTTTCAGACAATTGAACTTACTACAAGGAGTTCAATTGTCCATAAAATTCTTTGAATATATTCCAAAATGCTCATGAACCATCGGGATAAGAGCTGAGATTTATTTGTCTTGCTCACTAGGGCAAAATGGGACACAATATCCATTTTAATGTGGGTCCCTTCATGAGTTTGTGCGAGTAGAGACAAAAATTCCCCTCCTCTGGGCTTTGCCTTTCAGAGCATGCCATGCCCCAACATTACTCGTCTTTTGGATCTGACTTCATTATATATGAGCGCCTTGCCATGAAAGAGTAAAAAAGAATGATTAATAATACTTTTTAGTTATTATTCTCATTATATGCTCTCTGTTATAATGATCATTGGGTAATGATAATTTGTCTTTTACTGATAGTTTACCTGCTCAGTTCTGTACGGTCTGACACCTTTGAATTTTGCATTATGTAGTGGGGACAGCTGAGTGAGTTACCAGAGTTGAGCCTCCAAAACACCCCGAGTACGGTTTCTAAATGTTGATGAAACAGTGGTGAATCAAGTGAATTCTGTATATTTTTATGTCAGCAAGCAAATAGTAAGAAATGATCCATTCTTCACTTCTGACACCAAAATTAGAAGAGGTATATGTATTCAACCATGTTTGTTTGTCCATGCAATATCTTCAAAAGTTCTCAATGAATTTCAATGATATTTTTTGGAAGGCTGGGCTTGAGGAAGAATTGACTAAATTTTCGGACAGATTGAGAAATTTTTCTCCTCTTTGATTGAGTGATATCTTATTCATACATCAAGCCAACTATTTGAAATTAAAATGTTACATTTTCTGCATCGTAGCTACATATAAACTGATTTTCACTGAGGTTTAAATCAGTGTACGGTGTTGACAGAGAGATATCTGTTCTCTGAGTACTTTCTAGTTTGTTTGTTTTTTGCTTAAAATCCATGAGTCAATTGCTGCTGAAAATCCAATATCATGTATCATCCAGATTGCGTAGGTATTTCTAACCTAAACTAGGGAATTGTGTCATGGTCCATTATAAAGCAAACATTATTGCTAACACTTGCAATAAAGTGTAGCAGATAAGCAAGGCTATAAATTTACTTTGGTCCACTTACAAATTCATAAATCTTCATTTGTAAATGGAAGTTGGGGGCCATATTGTCCAGATAGCATCACAGAACTGAATTTTCTCCTATTTTGATCAGTTTACTGTCTTAGTATGCTTTCTGAGTAGAATTTGTTTTTGAATCTAATGCTATAGGCTTTATTCAACTCTTAAAATTATGGATGGCTGAATACCGCTCGAAATTATTAGTGTAACTCTTCTGTGAAAAAAAAAAAAAAAAAAAAATAGAATAGAATTCTTTTATGAATCGAATACCAGAAGAAAATGAAATTATCAAAAGGTCAAAGAGAAGTAACTTTAATAAAAAGTTATTTCTCTTGACATTGAAATCCAGTTTTAAATGGGTGTAATAATGCAATCATTTATTGAATGATTCCACTTGTATAAAATGAAGATTATTTGCCCCAGTTAGTATCAAATACAAGTGTGTATATATATATATATATAATCATTAAGGAATGAAAATATAATCCAACAGAATATTTATGAATGTGTTATATTTGGAATATTAGGCTGCAGCAGGGATTGAACCTGCAATAAGGTAACCACTTCAATTTAGCATCGCTCTTCCCACTGATCTAAACAATCTGATAGGAAAAATATTATGCATTAATGGATATTTCATTAGCTTATACATTCATTTCTTAATAATATAATTGTCCACGCTAGAAACAACAGAGCAGACATTGACAGTGAATGAACAAGATGAGAAGAGTTGAGTCTTTGCCTCTTTGTCGGGCTGTTTAGCTAAATGGTTAAGAGCAATGCTATGTTGCTATACACTTCAAACTCGTGCAACTGAAATTGCTTGAATTTGCTTCTTTTCCAGCTTTGATTTGACAGCCTCAACTAAATCAGAATGAATAGTGAAAAGAAAACTTTCTGCTTTAATGAATAACAAAATTCACATTGTAAAATTGTGTTTCCCCTGATAATAGTTAAATACATCATTCATAAATAAGCATCAAAGTTCAAAATAATAAAAACCATCATTCTTTTTGCACCAGCCATATATGTTTAGTTTGAGTGTTGTTTGAATTCCTCTCCATATAGTGCTTTTGACCTTGTGGTGTATTAAACTAAGCTGCGTAAATATCAATGACAGCACATAAATATGTTATACCTATTTGAATATTTATTCAGACAAGCGTCTTCATTGCTGTTGATTTGATTACTAAACTGGTGGGCTTTCCAGCCTTCTTCATGTGTATATTAAATTTGGAAATCTTTAATTTTCTCTTCTCTTCAACATTCGTTTTCCCACTGGTCAAATGGCAAGGATTTATCTAGTATTGTCAGTTTTTCACTTTGCCATAGCTGACAATGTTGGAAGAGGTATATGTTTTCAATCATGTTTTTCTGATCTTCAACGCAATATCTCCAAAAGTTCTCAATAACATTTTGTGGAAAGGTAGCCTATGAGCTGAGGGAAAATTGATTAAATATTGGTACAAATCTAGGATACATTTTTTTCACTCATATACAAATCTATCACTCACTCACTCACTATCTATCACTCACTCACTCACTATCTATCACTCACTCACTCACTATCTATCACTCAATCACTCACTCACTATCTATCACTCACTCACTCACTCACTATCTATCACTCACTCACTCACTCACTATCTATCACTCAATCACTCACTCACTATCTATCACTCAATCACTCACTCACTATCTATCACTCACTCACTATCTATCACTCAATCACTCACTATCTATCACTCACTCACTCACTCACTATCTATCACTCACTCACTCACTCACTATCTATCTATCTATCTATCACTCACTATCTATCTATCTATCTATCACTCACTATCTATCAATCTATCTATCACTCACTATCTATCTATCTATCTATCACTCACTCACTATCTATCTATCTATCACTCACTCACTATCTATCTATCTATCACTCACTCACTATCTATCTATCTATCACTCACTCACTATCTATCTATCTATCTATCACTCACTCACTATCTATCTATCTATCTATCACTCACTCACTATCTATCTATCTATCTATCACTCACTCACTATCTATCTATCTATCTATCACTCACTCACTATCTATCTATCTATCTATCACTCACTCACTATCTATCTATCTATCTATCACTCACTCACTATCTATCTATCTATCTATCACTCACTCACTATCTATCTATCTATCTATCACTCACTCACTATCTATCTATCTATCTATCACTCACTCACTATCTATCTATCTATCTATCACTCACTCACTATCTATCTATCTATCTATCACTCACTCACTATCTATCTATCTATCTATCACTCACTCACTATCTATCTATCTATCTATCACTCACTCACTATCTATCTATCTATCTATCACTCACTCACTATCTATCTATCTATCTATCACTCACTCACTATCTATCTATCTATCTATCTATCACTCACTCACTATCTATCTATCTATCTATCTATCACTCACTCACTATCTATCTATCTATCTATCTATCACTCACTCACTATCTATCTATCACTCACTCACTATCTATCTATCACTCACTCACTATCTATCTATCACTCACTCACTATCTATCTATCACTCACTCACTATCTATCTATCACTCACTCACTATCTATCTATCACTCACTCACTATCTATCTATCACTCACTCACTATCTATCTATCACTCACTCACTATCTATCTATCACTCACTCACTATCTATCTATCACTCACTCACTATCTATCTATCACTCACTCACTATCTATCTATCTATCTATCACTCACTCACTATCTATCTATCTATCTATCACTCACTCACTATCTATCTATCTATCTATCACTCACTCACTATCTATCTATCTATCTATCACTCACTCACTATCTATCTATCTATCTATCACTCACTCACTATCTATCTATCTATCTATCACTCACTCACTATCTATCTATCTATCTATCTATCACTCACTCACTATCTATCTATCTATCTATCACTCACTCACTATCTATCTATCTATCTATCACTCACTATCTATCTATCTATCTATCACTCACTCACTATCTATCTATCAATCACTCACTCACTATCTATCTATCTATCACTCACTCACTATCTATCTATCACTCACTCACTATCTATCTATCACTCACTCACTATCTATCTATCTATCTATCACTCACTCACTCACTATCTATCTATCTATCACTCACTCACTATCTATCTATCTATCACTCACTCACTATCTATCTATCTATCACTCACTCACTGTCTATCTATCTATCTATCTATCTATCACTATCACTCACTGTCTATCTATCCATCACTATCACTCACAAATTAATCAGTATCATATTCAACCTTCTGGTGAGTTTCTCTTGTTTTCAAATGTCGTCCTTAATATCTGGTATGAAAGAGTGTATGAATTTTCCTATAAACAACAATACAACAGCACATATATCAATTATAACCTAAAAAAAACATTTAATGAATTGAATATAACCACTTTCCACTAGGAACCAGAGTGACGTAGGTAACATCAGATAAGTAGTTAAAATTTGAAACTGGAACAAACGACAAACCTTGAAAACCAGCAATAGTTGAAAGTAGTAGTATAACTAAAAAACAACACGTACCACATGAATTTTGGAAAATTCATATCCTTTCAAACCAGATATTAAAGACACCTGAAAATTGGAGAAATTCACTGGGAGGTCGAATCGACAAGAAATGTTGGTACTGCATAATGTAATATATATAAACTATAAATTGCTTTATATCATATAGAAGCTTATCTGAAATGATTTCCCATTGTTCCATGGTTAATATGTCATTCAAATTAGACAACGTAAATAGATTAAACAATAAAAGAAAATGGGGCTGCTGCAGGAATCAAACCTACAGTTACTTGGCCTTTGTATTATTGGTGGACTGTTTAGCACAATGGTAAGTGCATCGCTACATTGGAGCAGCTACCTATCAGTGGCAGGTTCGATTCCTGCAGCAGTCCCATTTTCTTTTATTGTTTAATCTATTTATGTTGTCTAATTTGAATGATATATTAACTGTGTAACGATAGGAAATCATTTCAGATTAGTTTCCATGTAGGATAATGCAATTCATAATTCATTCTGTTGGACCAAATATGTCCATTTCTTGAATACACATGCACACACACACACATATATTTATATGTGTTTTTGTCTGTTTGTTCACACAAATATCTCTGAAAGTTTTTGATGAATTTCAATAAAATTTTGTGTAAGGATTGAACGATTGACCAAAGGATTAATCAAATTTTGGCATGAATCCAGGAAATAGTTTTTGATGGAGAACTGTTTCTACCTATGTTTAGAAGAGATAGACAATAGTCCTGGATATGGAAAGTTTGAACACATTTACCTCCCCTGCATTGCTTTATATGAACTTACTTTCATCCAGTTCTTAGTTAGTGTGTGGCATCAGCAGAGATTATTTGCTCCCTGTGTACTTTCTAGTTATTTACTGTGCCTGACTGAAATGGCATATACCTGGAGAAGGCTGGAGAATTCACTGGTTGAAATTTAGTGATACCCCCCCCCCCAAAAAAAAAACACTCAACTACTTAGAGGTGAGAATATTAGATGGAATAACTCATCAAATAATGGAAACACTTATCTAATCTTTACTTTCATAATCTTAGTTTGTTTAGATCAGCGGTCCTTTGCCATTTTATGCTTCCAGACCCCAGGTCACTGTCCAGACCCCTTCACCAAACATTGAAATCATCACCATCATCATCATTATAAAGAAATGCCATACAATAAATCAATAGATATAACAAAACAAACTTATTTCTAACTTTGAATAGAAAATAGTGTTTCAATCTTCTCCCATCATGCACCATTCACCAAGAATTCGCTTCCTGTATCCCAGGGGGAAATGGATGACCCAGGTTTAGACAGTTTTATCATTGTTCATTCCTTTTAATATAATAGAGAATAAATAAAGATAATTTATTTTCCAAAGTTTCAATTAATTCTGTTGGCAACTTTTCCATTTTTCTTGATGAATCTTGTAGATAAGGTTTTGGTGATCTAATAAAACTAGTTATGATCATCATTTATGTTGACGTTGAGGGCTGTAAAAACTTTAATTGCACAAGAAAATGTGTTTAGAAAAGAAAAGCAGTAGAATATGGTAGATACTGCTTCAGAAAATGGTGACTCGTCTCGGTCACTCAGAAATGTCTAGTAAAATGGTTGGTTATTATGTAATCTGTGTTCAAACGTTTAAAGGATAAGACTAAAGGGAAAACAATCCTCCTAAAAATGAATCTATTTAACCCTTCCAAGATTAATTTTTTACGGTGCTTTGTGACTGGATTTTTTTGAAGGTTTTGAAAAAAAGCTGAGAATGTATTAAATTTGATTTAATCAAAAATCCAAGATTCATCAAGGGATGGATTAAAAACATGGAATTAGTTGATCATCACTTGATCCACTATTTGTCTTTCCTTTTCGCTATGGTTATCTCCCCCATCACCCTTCCTATCTGTCTTTCCCCCACGGTCTTCCTCTCTGTCTTTCCCCCACCGTCTTCCTCTCTGTCTTTCCCCCCACGGTCTTCCTCTCTGTCTTTCCCCCCACGGTCTTCCTCTCTGTCTTTCCCCCCACGGTCTTCCTCTCTGTCTTTCCCCCCACGGTCTTCCTCTCTGTCTTTCCCCCCACGGTCTTCCTCTCTGTCTTTCCCCCCACCGTCTTCCTCTCTGTCTTTCCCCCCACCGTCTTCCTCTCTGTCTTTCCCCCCACCGTCTTCCTCTCTGTCTTTCCCCCCACCGTCTTCCTCTCTGTCTTTCCCCCCACCGTCTTCCTCTCTGTCTTTCCCCCCACCGTCTTCCTCTCTGTCTTTCCCCCCACCGTCTTCCTCTCTGTCTTTCCCCCCACCGTCTTCCTCTCTGTCTTTCCCCCCACGGTCTTCCTCTCTGTCTTTCCCCCCACGGTCTTCCTCTCTGTCTTTCCCCCCACGGTCTTCCTCTCTGTCTTTCCCCCACCGTCTTCCTCTCTGTCTTTCCCCCACCGTCTTCCTCTCTGTCTTTCCCCCACCGTCTTCCTCTCTGTCTTTCCCCCACCGTCTTCCTCTCTGTCTTTCCCCCACCGTCTTCCTCTCTGTCTTTCCCCCACCGTCTTCCTCTCTGTCTTTCCCCCACCGTCTTCCTCTCTGTCTTTCCCCCACCGTCTTCCTCTCTGTCTTTCCCCCACCGTCTTCCTCTCTGTCTTTCCCCCACCGTCTTCCTCTCTGTCTTTCCCCCACCGTCTTCCTCTCTGTCTTTCCCCCACCGTCTTCCTCTCTGTCTTTCCCCCACCGTCTTCCTCTCTGTCTTTCCCCCACCGTCTTCCTCTCTGTCTTTCCCCCACCGTCTTCCTCTCTGTCTTTCCCCCACCGTCTTCCTCTCTGTCTTTCCCCCACCGTCTTCCTCTCTGTCTTTCCCCCACCGTCTTCCTCTCTGTCTTTCCCCCACCGTCTTCCTCTCTGTCTTTCCCCCACCGTCTTCCTCTCTGTCTTTCCCCCACCGTCTTCCTCTCTGTCTTTCCCCCACCGTCTTCCTCTCTGTCTTTCCCCCACCGTCTTCCTCTCTGTCTTTCCCCCACCGTCTTCCTCTCTGTCTTTCCCCCACCGTCTTCCTCTCTGTCTTTCCCCCACCGTCTTCCTCTCTGTCTTTCCCCCACCGTCTTCCTCTCTGTCTTTCCCCCACCGTCTTCCTCTCTGTCTTTCCCCCACCGTCTTCCCTCCCTCTCTGTCTTTCCCCCACCGTCTTCCCTCCCTCTCTGTCTTTCCCCCACCGTCTTCCCTCCCTCTCTGTCTTTCCCCCACCGTCTTCCTCTCTGTCTTTCCCCCACCGTCTTCCCTCCCTCTCTGTCTTTCCCCCACCGTCTTCCTCTCTGTCTTTCCCCCACCGTCTTCCCTCCCTCTCTGTCTTTCCCCCACCGTCTTCCTCTCTGTCTTTCCCCCACCGTCTTCCCTCCCTCTCTGTCTTTCCCCCACCGTCTTCCTCTCTGTCTTTCCCCCACCGTCTTCCCTCCCTCTCTGTCTTTCCCCCACCGTCTTCCTCTCTGTCTTTCCCCCACCGTCTTCCCTCCCTCTCTGTCTTTCCCCCACCGTCTTCCTCTCTGTCTTTCCCCCACCGTCTTCCTCTCTGTCTTTCCCCCACCGTCTTCCCTCCCTCTCTGTTTTCCCCTTGCCCCTTATCTCACCTAAAACTCCCTCTCCTTTCTATGCCCCCCTCCTCTATTTTTCAATATAGAATCCTATTGTTTGCTAACTAAAGATAGATGAGTAAAAAATAATTACCATATATTTCTTTGGATAAGACAGCACTCTCCCCATTGCTTTTTTGTTTGGTTATGACTTGGATTATTTCCCATAATGCATGTGTGTTGCAGAAAAACATTTCATTGATTTTTATTTTGTCTTTCTTTATTAAAAATGATATTTATTGTCCATTTCAGGATGTTGAACTGTTGATTCAAGAAAATGATGCTTTACAGAGAAAACTGCAAAGTCAAGAGGATGAATTTCGGTTACAGAACGAAACTCTTATTCAAGAGTTATCACACGTGAGTAGTTCTCTCGTCTTTTGATCTTTTCATCTTTCTATCATCTGAATGAAATATTTTAAAAACAAAACAAACAAATAATAAGCCTGGCTGCTGCAGGGTCTAACTCCTCTCCAACTTCTATTCCAACTGAAGATGATTATTGTTTCTTTTGTATTGTACGTAGGAAAATGAAAAATTATGTCATCTTGTAGAGACCGTTATTGTTGGTAATTTTTTTAATTACCCTGACTCACAAACTTTGCCATGAAAAACACTGGATACAAATTTTTACTTTAAATTTGATATAACACTGTGCACACTTAAACCAAAGAAGTGAATTACACCAAACTTCCTATATACACTTAATTTAACCTTGCAAATGTTTTTTCCTGAAATAAACAAAACAATTCTAGACATAAAACTAGAGTTTGGGGGTTGGAAATGAAAAAGATTTTGAAAGTTAGGCTCAAATGATTTATATTCAAGAATGAATTATTTCTAGTATATATGTCTCCATAACACAGTTGGATAGTGGGTTTATTTTGCAATCAACAGATTGGTGGTGTGGAGCCACCATACTTATTTTTTTTCCTTCTTTTTAAAACAATAGTAGTCATTGTTAAAGGTGTCATATATATGAAAACTTGAAAAAATATAGAACAAGAATATTTTAAGATAAAATAGATGAAAAATGGCAAAATTGAACAATCTTATTTTGCAAAATTCAGTTACATATGGGTACATGCCATTATAAATAGCTATTTTGTGCCACTGTGTTGATATTTCTTCTCTGTTTATGCTAAAATATTTTTGTTCAGTATCTTTTTAAAGGTTTTATGATTCTATTAAAACACTGAGCAGGTACACATTTTTCTTACTGATAAAAAAATGGGTCAATGATCATAAAAAGGCTATGGAAACAGCTTGTTTTCTTTTTTCATTACTTAAATGCTTCTCATTTTAGAAATATATGTGTGTGTATATATATATATATATACATTCTCATGTACTGTCAATCAAGGGGAACCATGAAATCCTTTTTGTGGGGACAAAATATTGTTAAATTGAGGTTCAAATTTTATGTATATTAATAGGAGAGTGAAAATTGGATTGTGTTGAAAGATTTTCAGCTATAAAATATTTGTTCATTTGAGGTTACTGTAAAAATGAGACTTCAGATCTTGGTTTGAAACTCTATTACGTTTTTCCATTAAAAAACATTTTTTTTACATGAAGCATTATAAATATATATCATTTAAAATCAGTCATGAAATTCAAAATCAAATGTTAATAGAATTCTATTGTTCTCTAACTAAAGATAGATGAAGAAAACAGAATTTTTGTCAGCCAACTTATGTGTTCAATGCTTCTGACAGACTGAATTAGGCCATGGGCCAGATTTAGCCTGTTGGCTACGGTTTGACTTATGGCTGTGAAAATGGCTTCATGAAGATAATGATCGAAAACGCAGAGCTGAAGGAAGTAAACCACTGCATCTACTTAAGACAATGAATTTTCATAAAAGCACCCAAAGAAGAAATCATGCAAAGAAACACTCTAGGTTGGAAAGCTTTCAGTAAAGCAGGCTTAACCTTCAAGATCAAGAAAACCCTATTAGTCCTAAAAAGAAGGGTATATAATGCATCACTCATATAGTCACCTATGGAGCTGAAACATGGAGCCTTACCAAAAGAAACTGACACCCAGGAGAGAATTATACTTGGCATCTCATAGAAAGTTCACAAGATAGCACAGTATATTAGGGAAAAAATAGGAATTAGGGATATAGATTCCCAGAGATCATGTATGAAACTGTGACTGTCCGAGAAAAAAATGGCGTGACAAACTAGACAAGTTCAGAAAGTAATGGCTGCATGACAATCTTGATGGACGTCTTGTGTATCCTGTGGAGGGTCACTGTCCAATGTCAGATGGTGAAAGGCTGATGAAAATGATGATGAAGACAGGAATGATGTTTGATATTAGGAAAAGCTGGATCCTTTGTATTCACTTGAGATTGCAGTTGCATTTTATATCTAACCTGGACCGTTACAATTCATTTCTTTAGTATGATTTCATTGATTTTATAGATATCTAAGTAACAAAAAAAAAAAGATTTTCCTCCTTGGATTTGAATATGCTTATTTACAATAAAATATGTTAATCCTTTTGTACCTTAAGTAATGTGAATAATTATTATATATTCTAGCAGATAAGACCACACTTGATTCAACCGAAAAACTAAAGTGACTAAATCGTGCTAAAACCATGAAATTCAGCCTGAATTCAGGGTACTGTCTTATCTGAAAGTTGCCTTATCTGCTGAAACATACAGTTTCTGGTTTATGTAAGCCAAACTGATTATGTCGCTAAAAGACATCTTATGAAGGTTTTCTTGTGAAAAGTTGATAAAAGTAGACAGTTTTCATTGCATGACAAAAATGTTCCTATTTCCATCAAAATCAACTATACAACAGAATGCATAAAAATTCAATATATATATATATATATATAAATTCACCATCACAGTCAATAACTGAACAACTGCAGCATCAAAATTTGAAGTCCTATAAAAAAAATTTCCATTGTAGAGGAACCATTATCAGAACAAATTTTATTTATGACATCAATGACGCTTGCCTCTGAAAACATCCAAAATTGAGTCAGAAAAAAAAAAATCTAGAAACATCTAGATTGTAGAGAATGAAGATAAGGCCTCCAAAAGGTCAAAAAAAGCCATTTTTTCCAAAAATCAATATAATCATTTTTAGAATGGGTTTAGTGGAGTACCAATGTCAATTTTCAAGTCTGTAGAGAAAACTGTATGGCCAGGAGCGCTGAAACATAGAAACAAATAAACACATACAAAAATAAAAAAAAGATAGAGCCCTTTGCCATTTTTGATGGCTACAGTTATTCAATGTTTGTAGAACACTATCGTAAGATTAGTTATCTTGTCTGTGGCACTAGACTGATGTCTTGCTAATTTGGGTTACACCATCATAACGAAGCATTATTTATAGCACGGTTTGAGTGTGGACCCTAATTTCCAAAACCTCATATTTGACTCTCAAAATAATAGCTGAATACAAAAATAGAAAGAGCTCTAAGAAATGTTTTGCACTGTTGAATTTTGAGCTTTGAATATGTCTCGTATATTGACCCGACTTCTGCCTCAAAATATTTTTTTTTTAATCTCAACTTTTTTAACGGCAGATTAGAGGGAAAGGGGCAATCAGTTTCATTTATTGACTTATTTAATGTTTTCATCTAATGCATTTCCTTGGCTAACACACTTGACTCTTGTTTTTTTTTTTCCTTTTCGCTTTCCCCTCTCATTCGTCGGCTTTGTCCAAATGTGCCATGATTAAAAAAAAAAGTTTTGAACATTATTTTCTGTCTCTCTGCTCGATTAGCTTCTCTCTATCCCAACCCCCACAGTCTTCTCTTCTTTTCTGCACAAATTATAAGGGTCGGCTCCATCAGAGTATACTACATACTTACAGTAAATGATATGAATAGATCACTCATTTGACACCTATTTTCGCTTGCTGTCAGAAATGACATCCAACATCCTTCATGCAGCAAAGAGGAAAATTTGGATCAAGGTTTGTAAAATTGGAAAATTTGTTGCAATGCAGACTCACTTATAAACATGACAGTGAATTATGGACCTTGACTTCCGCGTTAGAACGGTATTGGTGTATCTCGTCTGTCACACTGGACTGATAACTTGCTATGAGTTATCTCTTCTGCGGCCATGAACTGACAACTTGCTAATGTGAGTTATCTCGTCCGTGGCAGCAAATGGGTTAGTGGCACCGAACAGTTTTATTATCAAATGTCGAAATGCAGTTAAAGGAGGTTGCTTTGTGATCACCAAGGCTATGGAAGAAGAGTCTCTTGTAAAGAGTTATCAGTGTACAAACAGCCACAGAAATGTGTTGAGAGTAATCAAGTGGCCAAACAATTAACCTTTGATGGCTCCTTCCTCAAGGAGATAGCAGAAGCACCCACACTGCTACCTTCAAAGAGGAGAGTGAAAGGGAGAGGGAAAAGTCAAGGCTGAGGAGTCAACATCATAGTTGTGAGTTCTTTTCTTCAGTTCTTCCTGTTACAGACAAGTATCACAAAAGGACCGTGCTGAACATATAGCTATCAAACTTCTCATTGTACTTAATAAAGTTGTTGAATTGTTAAAACATCATGAACACCTGTGTACTTGAGCCAGCTCCTTGATGTAGGTTTGTGCTTTTGTGTTTCTTGAGCAAAACACTCTGCGTAAAATGAAAGATAGAATACAAGGAAGAGCCAACTAGTAGCATCAATTGTGTGGGAACAAAATCAAACATTTTGTTTCCTTATATTGTGAAAATCTTTTGTATAAGGAATGACTGCATAGAGGGATTAAAGATGGTGGTTCCACTTTATATCCATAAATCCTTCATTATCTTATTGGTCAGCCTTCTGTTTTCAGCCAGTAGGAATATGAGTAATATATATATATATATATATATATATATATATATATATATATATATATATATATATATATATATATATATATATATGTGTGTAATGGAATGAGGATTCGCTACACAAACACATTTACGTTTCTGCCCTGTTTGATCTTTTTCAGGCAAATGATTTGGTATATTTTAGATTCCTGTTTGGGACAATTTGGGGGGGGTGTCAGGTATTCAAGCTGTTAAGACCCTACCACCTAGAATAGTTGACAACCCCCTCCCACCCAAATGTCCCAAACAGGAATTTAAAATGTACTGAATCATTTGCCTGAAGAAGCCCAAACAAAGCAGAAACATAAGTGTTAGTGTAGCGAATCCTCATTCCATTATATCTTAAGCTCTGCTCTAAACCAACCCGATACTTGGAGTTGAATGTATTGAGCCCTTTATTAAATAAACCCATCATACATCGGATATTGCATTATATCATATATTGCATCCCTGATTTGTATTGTGTGTGTATATATATATATATATATATATATATATATATATATATATATATGTTGTAATGTACTGTTTTTATATGATTTTGTTTAAAACTTAATGCACTTAAAGGACTTGCAGATCCTCTGAATGCATTGATTTTGTAATATATATACAATGGCTTGGCTTTGCAAACAAAGATTTTGAGAGGGTTTTCCATAACTTTAAGTAAGTAAAACCTGTGAGTGGAATAGCCCACCAGCCAGTGCAATGAAGTTTTAAGGTCAAGTGCAACATTTTGTTTATATTTATACAGTGGAATGATATTTCTGATAAAATATATATTTATAGTGGAATGATATTTATAAATAGTGTGTACCATTAAATTGTACACAGCACATACTACTGAAGATGGGAATACCTCCTGGAACATGTCTAGACCATCAATGAAAACATTTACGGGTAAATAAACCTAGTATACATACACTTTCACTCCTGAGTCTGTCTCACTTCCTATAGTTCAAATTTATATATAGTCAGAAATATCATTCCACTATACAAATGTTATGTGGAACATAAGTCCACCATCAGGAGCTTTGCTTTGTGAGCAAAAAATGGGATCCAATCTGCTAGGGTCATCCTGTTGTGTGTATATATATATATAAATATATATATATTGGAGTGATATTTCTGAGTATATATATATATATATATATATATATATATATATTAGTGGAATGATATTTTTGAGTGTATATATAATAATTGAGTTATCTACAGAAAGCTGTTTAACTGTATTACAACTCTTTGGTGTGGTTATAGACTATCTATTATCCTATCCAGTACTACAAGGTAGGATCGAAACCTTCACTTCAGACCCAACTTACCTCTGCCTTACACTGAACTGGATGGTCAGTAAGGTTGAAATTAAGCAATATATTTATTTACACTTATATTTCCCATCCACTAGAGTGCTCTATTCCTACATTGGAAGAGCATTGCATAAGCTTATAATGAATGAATTACCTCACAAGAGTGCTCAACCCTGAATAGTGTTATCCACAGACAGCTGTTTGGTGGATTACAACTTTTCAGTGTGGCTATAGACTATCCATTATCCCATCCAGTGCTTCAGACCCAGAAGCTGGCATCTTACCTCTGTGCCAAGCAGAACTGAACAGTCAGTAAGTTTGAATTTTGGCGATATATTTATTCACGCACAAATTGTCCATCCACCAGAGTGCTCTACTCCTGCGTTTGGAGAGCATTGCATAAGCTTACAATGTACATGTTACTTCACTTAAAGTGTGTTCAACCTCGAATAAGGGAGTGTTATATGAATATATATATATAGTGGAATGATATTTCTGAATATATATACATATATATACACATACACACACACACACACACACACACATATATATATATATATATGTATACATATACACACACACACACACACACACACACACACACACACACACACATATATATATATATATATATATATATATATATATATATATATATAAAATGTTATTTGATGAAGTGGAAAGAATAATTATTTTCAGATTTATTTTGAAGACGAGCAAAAATATGGAAGCGATCTGAGGAAGTTTGCTAGTTATCATTGATATTAAATATATGAAAATAATCAGTTTTTTCTAATTGTCAAATCATTGTACTTTCAAGCAGATCTTATCTGAGAACGACATGTATTATTTTATCAAATTTTTTGAAAATTTCTCCTATTCCCATGCAAGGTAAAAAATGTGCGAATCAATTATGTACAAGAATTATCCTGGAGTCCTTGTGCTTTCAATCATTCTTTGGGTATGTCCTGGAGGGGCTCGTGACAATCTTTTTCCATTACCTACTGAGATAGAAGGAAGCCTTTTGTTAATCTCTCCTCTTGCCTGATGAGCTCTTCTTCTTACAGTTGCCAAAAGCATTCTCTACCTCTCAGCTAAGTTGGGCATAGAATGGAATGAAATTGGTGAAATTAGAAACCATCAACCAAAACTATTAACATAAGTTTCCAGGTGGGTCTGGCTGGCTGCGTATCATGCGTACGGGTCTCACCAATTGAGCTTGAGAGGGTTGAAAATTTCTTTCTTGTGTCATGAAAAAACGTTTTTTTTTGTACTTTCAAAATACCCTCCGCCAAGTTTTTTTAGTGGTTCAATTTGCAATGTAAGTTTATGCTAAATTCATCCTATTTGTGTCCAGCAGCTTTCGCACTGGTTTTTCTTAAAATTTTGATTTTCTCACTGCCCATGAAAAGGCAAGGAGTAACTTATTCATTGATCACCTTCTTTTTTTTTTTTTTTCCAATTTTTCAATTGATCACCCCTCCCCCCCAACACATCATACTGCAAAAAGACGCAGGTCTGACTGTTTCTACCATGTAACTTACCAGACCTGATTGATAATGTTTCTTGGCACAAATCAATTTATTTTCTATCTTTTTCCAGCTGGTTGCCAGCAATGAAGCCTTTGAAAAACGGTTGAATAGTTCGGCAGATAAAAAAGAAGAACAGGCTACAACATCCATCTCCAAGACAGAAGTAGCAGAACTTGGGGATGAAGTCAGACGGCTTCAGGCCCTCAACGTGGCTCTACAGAAAAACTTGAAAGGTATTCACATTTTTCCATTCACTTAGTCAGAACAAGGAGAGCAGACTGTGTTGAAAACCTGCAACAGTGTAAACACGATTTTTCGTCAACATTTGTTACTGTAAAAAAAAATATTAATAATAATAAAATAATGTTTGTTTCTTAGTGATTTTTCAAGTTAATACCTGTTAGAACATCAGAAACTGAAATAGATGTTCATTGCATCAAAAATGAAAGGAAAAGAATATCATCCAAAATGCTATTTAATTCATTTGCAAAAGAAAGGTTATATATATATATATATATATATATATATATATATGTATATAATGTGTATATATGTATATAATGAATTGTTTACATTAATTATAAACACTGTTTAGTCTGCTTTATTTTTTTCTTTTCATTTTCCTTTCTTGTGTTCTATTTTTTTATCTTGAGAATTGATTTTTGATAAAGGAACACGATGTAGAATAATTAATGATGTACAAGAATTAATTTCTTTTCCTTTCTCTCTCTTATTATCTCCCTTCTTACTAAGATAGGTTTTCTTTCTTTGTTATGAATGCTGTCTATCTCTCTTTTAACCACTTCCTCTTCAGGGTCACTTGAATCCTTATAAATGCTGTCAGCAAACTCAAATCTGGTCTTGACATGAAATTTTTCCCGTTCTTAGAACTGTTAATGTCGCAGTTAAAAATTAACCAATTGAGTAGTTAAGATTATTTTCAGATATTTGGGAAGAAAATTTCCTTGAACAGACTAGTTTCTCCACCTTTGTTGTTTTGATCACTGTATAATGGACTGAGCCGTCAAGTCCTCCATTCTGCCCGCCCTTTTGATACTAAGGACGATTGTGTCTGATTGTGTCTGCGGTGGATGACAAATCCAATGTGCAAGCAGCCTAGGTATTGGCAGTCTGGGTTGAGAAAGTCGTCTCCAGGTTGCGACTGGTCTTGTGCTGTGTTGTACTCTGCATGTTGGCGTTGCTGCTTCTTCACGATTCAATGTCGTTCAAAATCTGACAGCCTTTCATGTCAGGTCTTCTGCCACCCAGCCCTGTTTGCCTCCATATTATATATTCATTTTACAGTTCTCCCTCTTTAATCTGACAAACTTAGGACTTGGCTATTGCCAGATCACATAGAATGCCAGAAAGCAAACAATTTTTTTCTTTATTTATTATGTAATAAATTTCATTGGTTTTATTGATCTTTAATGAATTTTCTAATAGCTTGGAAAATAGAAAACTCTCAACGTAGGTTTCTTCACTTTTTAAGTTGGGACAGCGCGTACAGGTTGTACCCTTGGAGTTAAAGGGCTAATAATTTCAAAATTTACTCCTTATGTCTAGAAAAGGCTCCCCCCCCTTTTTTTTCTTTTTCCCCTGAAAATTACCCAACTATATAAATTTTTAGTGAGGTGAGGTTCAATTTGCAATGTAAATATTTTGCTAAATTGGTCCGTCAGTTTGTGTCTGGTTGTATGGATGCTTGATTTTTGAAAATTCCACAGTCCCCACCTGAAGCAAGATAAGCTACCCATTGATCACCCTTTTTTCAATTTTTCACCATTATCATGGCATGCTGCCAAAAAACATTTGTCATGTGACGGTTTCTACTGAGTGACTAACCAGACCTGTATATACCTGTTATGATAATGGAAATGATTTGTTTGCTTATGCTTTTTGATTGGTTGTATCAAAAATAATTTAGAAGATTCAGAAAAAATTGATAAAAACCTGTATGTATAATTTTCTATTCGAATAAACAGTGAAAGTTGTCTAATTTCAAATTGTTGTTATTTGATTTCAAATCAGGGTTAGGTTTTTGCACTTTTGGTTTAGTGAGTCTGTCTATAAACAACTAAATTATGGTTCAAGCCATGGTTGAAAATTGGTTTGAAGAACTCTTGTGGCAGATCCATGAACTGGTGGTGGCAGATACGATAAGTACTGACCATGGAAGTTACTGAACCACAAAATAGCAGGTTAGAGGGGTGCAACCGGTCTGTTTAGCCAATTTAGCACTTTTCATGCTAAATTCAGCACATTTCTTGTTTTGGTGAATGTACTAAATTAGTGTAGATATGCTTGAACCTTTTGGCCATTTTTTAGTATGTTTTTACCATTTTAAGCAGCTTTTGGGTGTGTTTTGGCCACTTCTGAGGTGTTTCTTTGCTATTTTTAAAAAAATTTTGTGCTCTTTAGCAATCATACTAGAGCAAAAATATTTTTGTGCTGATTACATTGCAACCAGCATTTGTAAAATTTCATTAACAGTTATACATTTTCTGCATATTGAATTTTAAATGTCTTTATTAGAGTTTTCAATTTATGATAGCTGAAATCATGTTTATACAGGATGGCAACAGAAGTTGTAAAGGGGTTTAAAACATTGATGTCTGTTTAGTTTTATTGATTTTTAATATTTGGTTTTAACAAATGAAAGGTATACAAAAGAGGAATCTAATTAACCTATGAATCAAAAATTGTTCCTTTCAAATGCCGGCCATTTTCAACTTCAGATTCTTGATCTTTCAATAACATTCTGCTTTATGAGGATATTTGCTCGTGCACATGCATACGACTTTCAGCATTTCTGACTGAACATAATTTCCCTGTTCGTGATTGATCATTAACAGTCCTATTCTCGGGAACACACGAACAATAAATCCTGGACTCCGATGACAGTGTCGGCATGATCAAATATTGAGAATATGCTTTTTGGTTAACATATTCAAAGTTAGGTTATGGTATTCGGAGAAAAATGCTATTATTTTAGTTTGTCACTCAGTGTACCTTTCCATGATGAATTTTTAGGGATTCCTTTATGTATCTGAAAAAAGAAAAAACAAAAAATAAAAAAATCTATGATTATTTAAAATCCCATTGCGACTTTTACCGTTTATAAGGATTCAAATTTTGACAGGTATGGGGGAATATGAGAAGAAAAATTGAAAATGGAGTTGAGTTGATCTTGTTTTTTTAAAGTTGGCCTAAATGTGTGTTGTTTTTTTTACAATTTTTTTTCAGGTTGCCAGGAACGATATGAAAAACAAATATTGAGCTTGAAACAACAGTTGAAATTAAATGGTTCTTCAACAAGTAGCAGTCCGCCCCAGGAAGAGAACGACAACCATCAAGTAGATGGTGGCAGTGGCATTTCCCCTCAGTAAGTGATACTCCTAATTAAAGATCTCTCATTAATTGGTCATTAACAATTGTTATAGCAATAAGGAATAATATCAGAATGGGTACCCACTGCCCCATTTCCAGGGGTGTGTGGTGTACAAAGCATATATTTGTGAGGGGAGGGGGCAAAAGGGTATATTTGGCAATCCTATTACACCATAATCATTCTACTTGTGCTGAAGGTGCTATGCTCTCTGCAATTTTGATTGTAAGCTTGTACGATCAACTGTATGATTGAAATGTCAGATGGTACTGTTAATGGGTGACAGTATCGCATGACCTGACTCCAATGTGATATTGAGTGAGCATCGGTGAATAATATTAATGATCATTTTGTACGGTTACTTCAAGTAGGGATTACATAAAGCTGTCGCACTGCTCCATTATAGTTTATTAGCTGTAATTTTCCAACTTCCAAACTCTTCAGCCTCAGTGAGAAGGTCTTATCAGGGGTATGTTGGGGGGACAAATACCCTATTTGCAATACCCAGTAATATTGATAACCTGTAGCAAAAAATTACAATGGCAGCTTTTTTGCTTAACCCTCTTGAGACTCCTGGGACATGAAAATCCCAAGGTTTCTGTGACTGCTGGGATATAAATATCCTGTAGATTTTCTAGAAGTCTGCTGAGTCTCGAAAAATAAAATAAATGAAATTTCCTTGGCTTTATATCAGCTGACAATATTATCATCAGAGCATAAAACTTGTGTTAAATTTGTTGATATTAAATAATGGAATAAACCGAAAAATATCATTGTAAAATTCCAGTTTCTTGAAATGTATTTTATATCATTTATAAGCAAAAAATATTACTTATTTTTCTTTAGTGAAAATAAAAATAGAATTAAGAATAAGTTCTCTAGAAAGAACATATATTAATTTGGAACTTGATAATAAAAAACGAACATAACCATAAACCTTTGTGTCTGGACAAGGATCTAAGCTTCAATCTTGTCTGGGCCTCTCTGGCTGCCAGAGGGTCCACAATTGAAAGCTCTCCTAAATCCTCTTTCACGTAGCCAAGCCATGATAGTCTATCTATATATGATAGCATGTACTTGTAAATCAATGTTTTCTTGGACAACATTCAAGACACGGATCAAACTGATTTAATGATGGCAATTAATCTAAATCTGATGTGTTCCCCTTGCTATCTTTACCTTTTCTTTACAATATTTTAAATTAGGTTGCCAGTCGTGTCTTACCGAAGTCAAGTTGGTGGATAAAGAAAGAAGTTTGAGATTGAAAATGGCTGCAGAAGTTCTCGTTTTTTCCCAATAGTTAGAAATATTTAGCTTTATTGATTGGTTGATGGCTGGCTACGATAGGATAGGAGGATCCTCCATTTCTGAACCGGTTGTAGATAACAAGAAAGTATATCTTGAGCAGAAAGTAACATTTGTATAAATTATCAGTGATAAAAAAGTATTGATCATAAGTAAGTGAGCAATCACAAAATGTGTTTTTATTCCCTGAAATTGCAGGGGTCATTATATATTTTGAGCGGCGGGGTGGGGCAAGATAAAAATTAAGTCTTTAGTTTGGCAACTCTTCCAAATAGCAGTACAAGTTCACTTTTTTTGATCTCCTTGATCAAATCTGAACAAGATTTTAGAAGAATAGAGACAAAAAAGTTGCTTTTTTAAAAATTTTTTATTCAACAATTGAATTTTATTGAAAAAAAAAACATTTAAAAAAAATTGACCATTCAGAACGACAAAACCACTAAATGCATGCCTTATGTTGATTGCAAAAAATTTGGTCCTTCTTGCGTGATATTCCTGTTTTCAACTCCCAAACCCGAGTGATTAAAAGTCAAATGTCTGTTCGTTCAAATACTTATGACAGGTGCTCTATATATGAATTAGGGTAATTGATTTGCTGAAGATATCCCGGTCAATTGTTAAAGTTACTAATATAGCTAGGTGATTAATTAATTATGATTGTTATGACTAGAAAGCACTCAGAGAGTGCATACCTCTGCCTATGCCGTATACTAACTAAAAACCTGATGAAAATCAGTCCATATATAGCTATGGGAGGAAACTTTTTGTTTTCATTTTTCCATATTTCAGACTATTGTCATAATGTATGAAAAAAAAAATCTTAATTGAAGAAGAATTCTTGGATCCACCCTAAAATTTTGATCTCTGGCCCACCCTTCCACAAAATGTCATTGAAATTCATCTTTTGTTGATATTGTGTTGACAAACATGGGTGAATACATTTACCTCTTCCAACTTTGTTAGCAGAAGTAAAAAAAAAAACATTAACTCTGCCAAATAATCAGTCTGTCTAGGATCAATTCTGTTCTCTACTGACTTTGAGGAGTTTCAGGTGTGAGCTTAAATTTCTTTATTACTTTATGTTATCAATCTCTGAGATGATAGATGTTTATTGTAATCAAAGAAAAAAAAAAGAATTTATGTCACTTGTTTCCATTTTGGAAATTGATGTTGTTGTTTTATGGTTGAATTAGAATTGATATTGAATGATAAACTTTAGGGTTGGAGAAAGAGGATTTCCCAAATTATCTTGTGTTGAGGTTTTATGGTGCTATTAAGCACAAATTCTAAAGTATACCCCCCCCTCCGTTTAACACGGGTGTTGGGGTTCAAGAAAGCCAAATGTGTTATAACCAAAGTGCAATAACTGCGGGATGGGTGTAAGCAATAACTGAAAGATAGCAAACATTTTCTATTAGATTTGAACAAATAAGAGAAAAGCCATCCTTCTATGTTTGTTTATTGAATGATTCTACCAAAATAATACAGAGTCTTCTAAATTTTGGTATTTAAAAACAATATTTGCATGTTTATAGGCATTAATGACTCAACCCATTGAATGCTTAGCCCCTGCTCATCTAGATACCCTGAATTAGTGTACCGGAACTCCTAAGAGAAAAAGCTCTAATTAATTTAAAAAAAAAGTTTTCTTCATTGAAATGTTTCTGTCTTATTCATTTCATCTTTTCAGTTGGTTTGCCTGCCTAAATGAAAACTATTTCTTTTTGAATGTTGGGAGTTGTTGGCAAATGGTTTGGACTCAAGAGGAAATTCTGGTTTTGTTTGCTTTTTTTATGAGTGTGCAATAATATAGGTATAAATGTTTAACTCCATCGCTTAACAGCATTATATTGCAAATTTTGCTATAATGAAGCACATTATCCTGGGGGATGCCTGTATTTATATCTCATGTTAGTATCTGGCTGGTTTCTGCAATTCTGAGACACTGCTTATTCATTGTTTCATATACGAGATAAATTTCAATGACATTTTGTGGAAGTTTGTTGATGGGGTAATTGTTCAAATTTTAGATTGGATCCAGGAATTCTTTTTCAGTTAAAAATTTTTTCTCATATTTTAAGACAATAGTCTGAAATATGAAAAGATGAAAAGAAAAAAAAAAAGAAAGTTCACCTGTGCCATTGAAGATGACTGCATGTATGGATACTTGTTAAATTTTTGCATTGCCATAAAAAGTGTTCTGTTGACCACAAACGGATTTTTATCATTTTTCTAATTTTATTCTTTATAATTTTTTTTCCATTATTCTTTGAATTCAGCTTTTTTATTGTGTTAGCAGAACATGGAATTCTATTTTACTATGTTAGAAGACACACCAATTGCATGGATAAAATTCTTCTTTACTATGATATTAGCATAACAAAAGACGTCTTTGCTTTAATTATCATCATGTGTCGATTATTCAGTCTATTGTATTCAACTTTGACATTTTTAAACTAGTATTCTTTCTTTTCTTTGTATTTTCTGAATTTTTGGGATGAATTGTTCTCTTTATTCCGTATACTTTTCAAACATTTTAGGCTTCTATACATTGAAAATAATGGATGTTAGTCTTTGGTGGGAGCAGAGTGAAAAGACCCTAGATTTTTTGAAGCAGATTTTTGTTTTAATTTTGTTTGATTTGTTCTTTGTGATGGGAAAAAGCCAGAAGAGTTAATAGAAAAAATTCTTTTTACAGAATGGTATCTTCTGAATATTTTTTATCTATAAATCTAGTGTACAATACAATTTGTCATTCATTCTAAACATTACTGATAAGAAACAATGTTTCATTTGTTTTTTCAAAATTCTTCTTTAAAATAGGTTTTAGAGAGTGGGTGGAGCAATTAGCAATGTAAATTTAGGCTTAATTGGTCCCTAGTTTTTGTCCGCTTTTTTCTTTGTTGAAAATTAGAACTTTTTAATAATCCAACCAGAGTGTTAGAAGTAACTTATTCATTGATCACTCCAAATTGCTATTTATTTAATGGCCAAAAGACATTGGTCACCTGACGGTTTCTTTGAGTGATTAACTGGACATGTCAATACTTGTTTCTCATGAAATGATAGTTAATTTCCTTGCAAAATGTTTCTCTTATCTACAAATGGATGTGCTTTGTCTATTCTCAAAACATTTCTTTTGCAGATTTTCGTCTGATGAAAATTTTCAAGATTGTCAAGGTGAGCAAAAAACAAACTTCATTTTTGTATTGTTTTGCAACTGAATCTTGAAAAGAATTTGCCATGGAACTTGATCAAATGTTGAATAAGCCAAAATGAAATCAAATGCTGAAAATTTGAGTCTTATGACAAAAATATAAAGGGATATATATATATTATATATATATATATATATATATATATATATATATATATGTATATCCTTATTTTGATTGAAAAATTTTTCGACGAATTAAAAGTATGTATCTATTTGGTTTTTGTGAAAAAAAATTCAAAACTGTATTTACTCATGTAGAAAAGGTTTGATTTCACAAACTCTTGATTGTAAAAAAAATAGTTGTTTTATACCCATGTTTTGATTAATTGAACCAAAGATCAAGTTAGAAATATGTATTTATTTATTTTTGTAGAAAGAGTTGAAATTTTGGCAAATAGGTAATTTCATTGATTTAGCATAATATATGCGCAGTACATGTCGTGATAACATCTATTGCTCATAGAATGAGATCAATATTTCACATAAATTCTGGGATGTTCATGACTCTTTACTTAGTTATAGAATATACAAGGGTGGACAACTCTTGCAGTTATACAGTTTCTTGGATTCCTTAAATGACTATTTCAGATAGCTAAAAGTGGCTAGACTCAAGAAAAGGGAGGTAATTAGTTTGCTGTACATGTTTAATGAAATCATGATTTGAACAAAGATTTTATTTTCATTATTTTGTTAACATGTAATTATGATATGTGTGTGCATAAATATATAGATATATTTAATATTTGTTTCTGCCCTGTTCGGGCTGCTTCAAGGGAATGGTTTGGTTTATTTCAAGATTAGGTTTGTATATTTTATATAACTTCACTAGAAATCTAGAATCTAAACATATAGAACTGTAGCAGAATGATGGCTTACTAATCGTAGAAAATAGCAATGTGCAAAAATGTGAAAAAATTTATAAATACGTAATAAAAGATATGAAAAAACAGAATTATAAAGTTGAAGTCGAGGCCAATGTTAAAATTGTACATTTTTTTAGATCTTTTTTGATTTAAAGAATAACATCCATAAACAAAAAGAAAATTCTGTATTTGAATATATTAATACAAGTTCCAACCACCCAAACAAAATCATTAAAAAGATCCCCAAATTGATAAGAATTAAACTAATATTCAATTCCTCAAATGAAATATTTAACCATGTTAAAATTGATCATACTAAAGCCTTAAAGAATAGCTGTTCTACCAAAACGAGCTTTAAATATGATAAAAACAGTTAAATCCATGTAGAAAAAAACATAGCAACAACAAAAAAAGAGGTTGTAAAATCATCTGGTATACATGACCATTCAACTTACAAGTAAAAACTAATTTAGGAAGAATATTCACCCAATTAATAGAAAAACACTCCAACCCCCTCAGAGTAATCCATTGGGTGAAATATTTTGCAAGAACAAACTGAAAATTAGCTATAGTTGTACAGAAAATTTTAATAAACTCGTTACAAAACAACCATAGAGTAATTAGAATCAATACTAACGAAGAAAGCATAACTGTAACCAGACTGCTTTTGTACAAACAAAAACAGATGCCCTTAGCAAAATAAATGTCTCAAATCGAGTATTGTATACCAAGCCAAAATATCAACCCAAGAGAAACCCTTAGAAGTGAAATATCATATAGGAATATCAAAAACATTCTTCAACCTTAAATTAGTCAACCATATATCATCTTTTACAAACAAAAAATATGAATATAGTACATCACTATTGACATATTATTAGGGACTGAGAGAAAGCTATCTCAAACCTACTGTAAAATGGAAAATATCATAACAAACGTACATATGCCAGAATATTGAAACCCCTTGCCAACAATGCTTAACTGAGAAATTTGAAATTCTCAGTTTTGCCAGTATAACAAAGAAAACAACAACAAAAAACAGAATTATTAAACAGAAAAAATGAGTAGGCATTAAAATATAGGCGCAGCTCCAAATTTCTATTAGCCAACATAACTCCATAACCCACATATAGACATACTAAAAATAGCCACTACAGATATCTCATTCACATAGCCACCTTAAAGAACAACCAATTACCATAATTATTTAAGACATGAGGAAAAAGACCGAACCCAAAATAATCAAGTTAGCTATAAAGGTCGTATAAAAAGGAACTCCAACATTGAGAAACAGATTCAAGTGAGAATAAAATACTCTCAGAGAGGAAACATACTACAAATGGATTGATAGAACAACAGACATACATCCCCATTAAATAAAACAAAAAAAATACTACAAGTAATGACCAACCACTGAACAAAACATGAATAGAATAAGAGGAAGATCCTACCACCTGGAATAATAGAAACCCCTGAAAAAAAATTCCCAAAAGGGAATCTAAAATGAACTAAATCATTTATCTAAAGAAGTCCAAACTGGGCAGAAACATAAATCTGTTGTGTAGCGAATCCTTACTCCATTACATTTCAAGCTATACTTTGAACCAACTTAATGTTGAATGTATTGAGCACTTTGACATAAACCCATCACATATTGGATATTGCATTATATATGTGTGTCTAGGAAGCTTTGCAGCTTTAAACACCAATCACATTAAAAAACTTTTCCAAAAAGATTCTTTGTGTCTCTCCAGTCTCTTATTTCCTAATATCTGTTAATGAAATTTATGTAATTTTCTTCAGTGTTTAGTATATATATATATATATATATATATATATATATATATATATATTTTTTTTTTGTCACTTTTTTTTATTTTGAGTATTAATTTACAGAAAGGAATAATAGTTTGATGTTAAGAAAGGAGGAAAAATATTTCCATTTTTTTTGCCCACCCTCTCTATTTTTCCTTTCTTATGAACCTAAATATTAGATTGACATTTCTTTGATACAAGTAAGAAACCAGTCAGTGTCTTTTTTCAGAAAGATTCTTTTAATCTCTCAGCAACTTTTCATCATTCTTCAAATTTGGTCTGATTGAAAATATTTCGGCATTCATAGAACCGTCAACTTTTGTCACAGTAGCAAAAAAAAAAAAAAAAAGAATGAATTTAATCGTCAGAAAAACTCTTTAAATGTTGACTCTTCTCGAAATGATAGACTATGTCCGAATAGTCAGACACTTTTGACATCCAATTTTACCAGCGATTGTGCTTATTGAAGGGGTATAACTCTTTATTTATTGGATTTGATATTTTACAGACTCGCTTGGCGAAGAAATACTCAACAATGAAAAATTGCAAAATATATTGGAATCTCCCTCAAAGGAAGATTATATCAAAGATTTAAATGGTAAGTATATTCTTCATGCAAGAAGGACCACACGGTTTTTTTTTCTTTTTTTAATTTTCATGATTATTTTGTGAAGATGATGGAAAGAATGTTTTATCTTCATTCACTCAAAGGAATTACATTTCTGGAGACATAACATTTAAAAAAATGAAACTATTGGATATGGTTTTTCTGGTACTTCTTCATCATATGTATGCTACTCATCGTGCGTATATCTTCTAGTTTGCCGACCCCCACATCTGTTCATAGTTTTGTGAAGGGTCATTAACATTCAAAGAGATTTTGCGGTTAGTGTTAACACAAAGTTTCTGCTGAACCATTCTATGGCCTTCTTTAAGTATACTATCTTAACATAGTACCATTAGGAAAATCCAGTTTACTACCATTAAATTCATATAGTACATCTGAAAGAGGCCAAAGAATAGATGGGCCGAAATGTGTCAACCACACAAACAGCAAAAAGGTCAATCATCTGAGAAACTTTCTGAAATCCCCTTCTTGTGTTGACTTTTTGAGGTCAACAAAATGATATTGATGGTTTGTTTTGATGAAAACCTGCTCAACTTCTTGGGGGAGTTGCCCTGTCAACAATTTGAATGGGTAGTGTTGCCTCCTGTGACCCCTCGAAAGCATCAAGAAACATTTCTGCAGTTCAATTGTGACGAGTAGCTGCTTGAGGAGTTCAGACTCAAAAAGTCGAGTAGGGGAATGGTGAAAAGGAGTAATAAGACACAATGTGTAGGTAAGGTTTGAAGCATCCAGTCTCCCATCAGAGTATGAAGGGCTGGTGACAGTCCTGGTTTCTGTTGCCTGTATCAACTTAGTGATCCTTGCAAGTCTCAAGTCTGGTTGTGACCAAGACTTTATTCCTACAAATTTTTATAACCACCTCCTTGGCTTGGTAAGATATCTGCTTCAAATACAAGGTCCTGAATTTGATTCCTGGTATGAGCAAAGTATGTGGAAACACTTCATTGGGACAAATTTCCCTGTGCACTCAGCAGCTGATTGAGTACACCCTAATCAATGTGAATAGGGTGGAGTTATCCCTTCAATGGACTAGTATCCTGGCAAGGGGAGGTAATCATAGAAATGAAGTCTTGCTCTCGACCGGATCTGAAAAGTTGCAAGGATCACTAAACTGATGTATGCAACAGAAACTAGGACTTTGTACTCCATTGGGAGTTGACCCTTAAGAAACAGGATGCGCTTTCCTTTGGCAGGATGCAAGTCCACGGAAGGAATACCTCCTCTCTAATCCCACAGTATCCATTCCTTTGTTTCATGTTAGCTAAGTTATTTTCCAGTGTAATGAAATGTGTACAAATCAGCATCCAGGTTGAAGGGAATCATTTTCAACCTCTATAATAAAGTTAAAGTGTGTGTGTGTGTGTGTGTGTGTGTAATTAGCATCTTTTTGTAATTTGTGTTTTTAAAATTAGTTTTTGAATTTAGAATAGTTTAAATACAAGTTGTTGAAAGGACAGTTGCATCTTTTTTTAAATACCATCGATGCCTGCTGTCTCACTTACTCTAGAGAATCCAGAAATTAAAATCTACTTTGAAGAACAAAAATCTATTTTTCATGTACAAATATTTTGGCTTGTTATTCATTTATTATCTTCTGTGATAATTTTCTATTTAACAGAGAAGAGACCTCACTTGGCTGTTAAAAAGTAGCTGACTGTAGTTATTAGATTTATCATTTATTAGATAGTTAAACATGAAATATTCAAAAAAATTTTTTTCTCTCTTCTTTACATTATTTACATCATTTACGATAATGCTGTAAGTGGAAGATTTAAGAATGGAATTGCATCTTTGTTTGGATTCAATGTAAACAGATGTATTTCACATCTGTTGAAGGTTTTGGAGAGCTTAACTGCAATGGCATCTACCCAAGAATTTAGACTAATTTTCAAAGCATTTGGACTGAAAACCACTACAGTACAAACTGTTCAACATTGGTTTAATAGTATATCTCTGAATTTTTGAGATGAGGTATTATCATTATTTCTATTAATATTCGGACCAGCCTCATCTTGGTTGTTTTTCATACAATGTTTCGGCCGTTGTACTCTATGGCCTTCATCAGGTATCATCATTCGGTTTGTTACTTCCCCACACCTGCTGGATGATACCTGATGAAGACCGTAGAGTACAACGGCCGAAACGTTGTATGAAAAACAACCAAGATGAGGATGGTCTGAATATTAATAAAAATAATATTGGTTTGATAGGTTCAAGTCTGGATGTATGGATACCAATAATAAACCTTAAGGGAGATCCAAATCTGTTCTTGATGAAGAATAATAAAAGCAGATTAATTTTCAACTTCAAGATTCTGGAAGTACTCGGGATAGCTACTAATATGATATTTCAAAAATACATTTATGATTATTTTCCCTTTTTAAAAATTTTTAGAATAGTCTGGATTGTTCTGTTGGTCTTTTCATCTTTTGAATTGTAACGAGTATTTTAAGGAAGAATGTGTGAAGATCATTGGTAATTTTTATTCTTTTGGTTAGAATGAAATATTGTATTTATGATATAACTTCATTCCTTTCCAGCTTTGCGGCTAAATCTGGACACAGAACTTGAAGAAAATCGAATTCTCAAAGAACAGTTGATCAATACTGAGGTAGGTTCTTAAAAAGATGATTTTATCTTTCTATCTTCCAATGTTTTTCAAGCTGAATAAAATTCATATTTGTGGAGATTTAACTGAACTTTTTTTTTTTTTTTCCTGCTAGAAAAAATTCCAGTCCCATGCTGTGTCTCTTGAAGAAGAAATTGAAAAGCTCACTGAAAAACTCAAGAAAAAACAAGAAAGGTAAATGAAAATCTTTTTTTAGCCCCTTAATATAATTGCTCTCTACAGGTTCTGAATAACGAAAGTTAATCTCCAAAACATACTCGAAGACTCTTGATGAATTGATTTATAAACAGGCAATATGAAATATGGATTTCTAAATGTTTTATATCTTCATCTTTGAAGCTGATAACTTTATGTGTATTGGAATACAGTAAGCCCTTGTTAAAATGGACTTGTGTTAAGATATTGGATAAAATGGCCGAAATCTGATTAAAAGAGTGACTGTCTTTAAAATTTAGAATTATTAATTATTTATGATAATTTATGTAATCGGAATTGAAAAAAAAAACAAAAACAGAAAAAAGTATTTTTTCTATGGAACTTTTTATTATATTAACCATCCACCTAGATATTTTCCTCCACGTTATGTTCCAGCCTAATTGACAGAAAGATCATCAGCATCATAGTATCTTACCTGGATTACCTCACAAACTTATTTTAGGGATTTTCAGTGGAGTCAGATCTTAATCAATTAGACCTGAACCAACTAACTTGATATGTTTAGAATATATACATATGTGTGTGTGTGTGTGTGTGTGTGTGTGTGTGTACATATAGTCCAGAAATTTTTACAGCTTTAAACTTTGAACATCAAAAAATTAAAAAAAATAATTATGTCACTTATATCCCAGTGTAATTTTCTTCAGTATTAATTATCTCTTGTTGGGATCTATCTATCTATTCTATCTATCTATTCATCAGAAAAAAATGTTTTCTGTTGTCACTTCATTCACTTATGTTTAGTGATTTTCTTCAGTGTTTTTTTTACTGTTTTACATATACTTTATCATTGTACTATGTAATTTTAAGCAATATATGTAGGTTTTATATAGTTATGTGATGTATCTTATTGAGTGTAAATACTTTCCAGTATCCCATACAGTATTAACCCTTACCATCGCCCCGCCATTAGTCCATTTTGATGAAGGTTCCCTGTATACAAACTGACTATTCTTTGTGAAGATGAATATTAACCCATTCATTGCCACACGATGCACACGTGTATTGTGGCATGTTTCGTATTGCCTGTGATGCACTTGTCTATCCATCCAACAGATTTATTTAAGGCAACTTAGTTGACCCGTTCATGGAATCCTTGTTCCCTCATTGACCCCCCCCCCCAGGTAGGACTGCCAAAAGTAGGATATAAAATGTACTAATTCCACACTCTGAAATTAACCAAATCTTCCCGAAACATACCAAACTGATACAATAATTGTAATATTTGTACATCACATTTGGCTTCTTTTTTTTTTTGTTTTTCGTTTTTCGTTTTTTGTTTTTTATCCCCAAAAGTACAGTTGATCCTTCTTGACATTTATTGACCCCTTTTTGACCCTCAGGCATTTATCCTGGGATAGTACCATCCACCCTTTGGTGTTGATATAGACCTTTCTGGTAGCCCCTGATTTAAGACAGTATTAATAGCAATGACTCAGTTCCTGTCTTGCGGATCTGAACAGAGGACATACTTATTGTGCTGTGATGTCTAAAGTAGCAGTGAATATGTTAAGACGATATCCTGCTGGTCAGAATTCCATTTCCACATTCCTTTTAGGAGAAAATCTATCAGGGATGTAATGATTTATGAAATTTTATTTAAGTGACATGACAGCAAGAATTGAAGTATATATATGGCATAATATTTGACTCTCAATAATGAAGAAAAAAGTATGTAAGACATGCATGACTGATGCAGGGGCAGGCTCCACTCCAACATCTAGATTCCTACAAATGATTACTGCAACTTTTCTATTGTATATATAATAAGTAAATTTGCAGGTATGTCAGTCTTATCAATTTGGCTCAGTCTGTAAGAGAGCTGGCTAGTGATCATTTGATTGTATTTTCAAATCACTGAATTGAAATCAATTTTCTAGTTCAACATAATGTGACGAACAAACCGAGTAGAGTTCACTTCCCTAAATTAGGTTGGAATTGTTCTTGTTATTGTTGTAAAGTCAAAAGTAAACAAAGTCAACATGGAATGGAGTTTCACCGCAATATTTTTAATATTTGTGTTGTGTATAATGCTGTTGAATTGTAAAATATGTAAAGAACAAAGGTAATGTTTTGTTTTCTTTTTGCAGTTATGTCCATTTACAAGAAGAAAAGGAACATTATTTCAAAGAAGCAGAGTAAGTTTACATTTTCAAATATGAGCAAGAGAAAAGATAAATTGGTGTATATAATTGAGAATCATCTTGATTCATGATATGAATTTATGAAGGGAAATAACTCCCGATTGAAATTATCGTCCTTTGACCATTACATGACCTTAAAATTTGTTTTCTATTCATTTCACAGAAGATTTCCGTTATATCTAATTCTATTCATTGAAAGTCCCGCTATTGAAACAAGTGGTAACAAGCTTGAAAAGCTTCCGAAAGTACCATATTTGATGGTCAACAAGACTGCACATTTAAATTATTGCTATTGAGAATATTGATAAAAAACTCATTTCCCTGAATTCTTTTCCTCATCACCATTTTTTCAGAAAAACTCCTCAAGTTTTAACTGTGGTAGGACTGGCAAATGAAGGTTATCTTTTCATTTAAAGATTTTATTTTTTTTATAAGAATATGTGGGATCTCATAAGCCATCAGAGTGTATTTAATGCTGTCATTTCAGTCTTTGAATAACATGACTGGCCCATATAGATGTTGATATATCAGAGAGATTCTGTTCATATAGTCACATATTAGAGTGTCTTTGGAATCATTTTGAATGTAGGGAATACAAAAATATAATTGGAATTAAAAATAGACTTATTTCTCAAATTCCATTTTTGATAGATAATAATTTAGATGAAGTTTTAATGGACTGAGGTAGTAATTCTCAAGATTCTGAGGTTGTACTCCTCCCCTTGTGATTCCAGATTTCGTCAATTCCTCCCCATGTAATCCAATGTTTCCTCAATTCTTTCCCTTTTCTGAATTGTCATGTATTAATTCCTCTACACTTATGTTTTCCATTCTCTGTTCCTCTCCAACTGAAAGTCCTCCCTAATTCCTTTCCTTGCTAAGTTTCCTCCCCTAAGAACCGAAATGCCTGCCATTTGAGAATCCCTAACTTGATGCCATATAGTTTCTCTCAAGATGAAAAAAAGTGGTGTTGAAGCAACAATATTAAAGTGGATAGTTGTCTTGCGAATTATGGGACCTATTGGCCTTAGGCATAATTCATGTATAAGACTAAAAGACTTATTCTTAGGAGAAAATTCATTATTGTATTTAGATAGAATTTTTAAATTAATTAATTGTATAAAATTGTGCATCAAATCCTCATTAAATTGTTTTTCATTAACAGAAATTATTTATTTTTTCTTCTGTTTTTTAACAAAATTATTTTTCTCATATATGTCCAGACTCTCAAAACGAAAAAAAATGTTGCAAGGGGAATAACTCAGTCTTTTATGAATATAATGCCCTGGACCCCACCATCATCATCATTCTGACTTGTAAATAGTGATCAATGGGCGGCAAGTTGGTTCAATTTCAAAATTTCTGTTTCTAATGTTTCCTAAAATAATTTTTTCTCTCATTCTCAGGAGCAAATTGGAACAACTTCAATCTGCCAGAGACCGGGACCAAAAATATTACTGTGATCAGATCAATAAACTGCAAACTGAATTAGAATCAAAGCGACAGGTATTTACTTATTTTTGATTTCATTTAGCATTATTTACAACCAGCAGAAGCACCGAGCCTTGCCCCGGCTAAAAAATATTTAAAATAAGTACGATCATTTCAGCCGACTATACTTTGTATCAGTTGCTTTAAAAAGATGCTGACTATTGGACAGTTAGTCCAGGGATATTGATTCTATCAGAATTGTTGCTTTCAAGCAATAAAGAAATAGTTGTATTTTATTTCTATCAAAATTGGAAAAAACATAGATAAACTTATATAGGATTTGAAATGAAATTTTTTTTCTCTTTTGAATTTTCTAATAATTTTCTGGGGAAAATACCTTTTTTTCAAAATACCGTTTTCAAT
Organism: Thysanoteuthis rhombus; assembly: GCA_963457665.1. Taxonomy (NCBI): domain Eukaryota; kingdom Metazoa; phylum Mollusca; class Cephalopoda; order Oegopsida; family Thysanoteuthidae; genus Thysanoteuthis; species Thysanoteuthis major. The sequence continues at coordinate 7,419,290 of OY735215.1, forward strand.
TTGTTCCAGGTTTTGGATAACACACAGCAATCATCTACTTCAAGAATTAAAGAACTTGAAGAACAGGTGATGACTTTGCAACAACAGGTGAGATATTCTATCTCGGAAATAACAAACTTGATAATTCTTTGTGTGGGTGTTGTGAAAGTTTTAGGAACAATTTTTTTAAAGAAGGGAAAAAAAAAAAAAAAATTGGTTGCTTTTCTTTTGTTTCCTTGAAAATAACTGCTTTTTCCTTCCTTGCTTTATTTTCTCCGATTCTCTTGAGATGGGAAAGGCCTACTTCATCGCCTCGTGTTTGGCACCATCATTTCAGTGCTAGGCCAAATTCAATGCCGCCATTTCAGCCCAAAGACATTTTGTTGCTTTGTATTCTAATAAAATAAAATGTATGTATATAATATAATGATTTTTAAAAAGATTTTCAAAAGTTTTTAGCTTAATTTCACAATTTTTTTATTTCAAAATTCAAGCTAAAAAATATTTCGATAAAAGAATTTTAATGAAAAAATCATTGAATGAATGTCGAAAGAATTACGTGGTGACAAAAAGTTTCTGTACTGAATCGGCTGCCCTGAATTATCCCTGACCCCCAAGTTGTATGAAAGGTGAAATGTTTGATGTCTGAAGTTCTTGGTGGTTGGTGTTTTTGATAGGTTGATGCTACTAACATTGTGAACACACAGCAGTTGGATGACATGGAACAGAAATACCGTCAGAAAATCCATGCCCTGGAGACGCAGTTAGCGGCCCAGGCTCAACAACTAGATGACTATAAGGTCCAACTGCAGGTAATTGTTAGGACACAAATTGTCGCATCGTTGGCTGTTGTCTTGTCTGCTTGTGGAATAAAGGAAAACATGCTGGGCTTCATTAGATTGTGATGAGTTATCAGAAATATTCTCTTACGTTCTTTAGTTCCGATGTTAGATATAAATGCATGCTTTTTAAATTCTTAGAGGATATCCCTACCTTACATAAATGGATCATCATAGCCAATATGTGTAGCAGAACTAATTATCCCCCCAAATTATTCAAAATGATACCAGCACAAGATTTGGGCATTGTTGGTCCAAAATGACCATAAAAACCCTAGAAAGTACTTATTGGAGAAAAAGAATACAAAAACGTTTTTAAATAGTGTCCAGTGGTGTACCCATCCAAATTTTTCTGTTATAGCCCTCAAAATGTAACCAGAAGTGCTTGGGAACACTCTTAGACAAGCAAAAAAAGAAGAACCTGTAGCCCAATTGAATGAAGATGGAGTGGAACTCCACCACTCATTACAGCAAGGAATATAGAAACAAAACAAAATGCATTCCTTGAAAATCCTCTTATTTTCTGTTCAAGTTGTGGGGAGCCATGTGTCGTAGGGTGGTGTGACAGATCTAGATTATGTGATGTTTTTCTAAAAAGCTTTGCACAAGATGTGAAGAATTACTCGCTGTTATTGGGAATGTCATGGTCACATAGTAAACAAACTCACCCAATGGCCTCTCATTGCTAACTGAGTTACCCCATGGGAGGGACAGAATGAGAATTGTAAGAATTCAAATGAAGAAGATAGTGTCAATTTCAAGGGAAATAAATATTGGATGAAATTATCTCCCTTTGATTATCCATGAATTTTAAAGATTTTCCTCCATTTAATTCACGGAAGAGTTCCGCTATTTTTTACCACTTTAGATACGTTGTGCATCGACATCAGGACAGAATGTCGATGATGGCCTCGAATGCAAGATGAATTGAGAAAGTTCACAAATTTCTGTCAGCAATACTTGTATTCATTCCCGACCATTGACAATCCCTTTCTTAGGGATCTCAATGGATTTCTATTGTAAAATCTTTGGCCATGCTTTTCTATATCAAAATCATTAACAATATTTGTCAAAATTGATTCCTTGAGAGATAAAATGGAGTATTATTTCACTTTAAAATGTTGCCTTTTTTCTTCATGAAGAAAATTTATTGTGTAACATTAAAAGTTTTGATATCAGCTTCAGTAAGAGATGGTTAAATTCTCATTGATGTTATAATTTGTTCATCTACTGTAACTATTTATTGTAACCTTATTTTCTGGGATAGATTATAGAAAAAAGTCCTCTGGTCCATCATCTATGGTTTTGGATATAACAGGATACGGTGAGGCATCAGGTGGGTGGCATTGGAATCATGTGATGCTCTCGATTGGGCTGGATTTTGAAGTGGCCTCAAGTGGGAAGCAAAAATGAATAATTTAGATTTGATTGAGCCTGACAAAACAAAGACAGCAATAGCTATTTGGATGGAGCAACCAGGTGGGCAGAAGGGTCAAGGGAGATTAGAGATAGGCCATGGATAGCAGATAGATAAGCCGTAGACAGGTAGAAAGTTCTCTGGAGATGGTAAAGAAGAGTCCACAGAGATAGCAGCTAAGACTTATCTGCCTAGGAATAAGCTGCTATTCACGTGTTTTACATCATTAGCTATCCAGTCATTTTTGTATCTCTTGTTAACCCAAGCACTGTCTTGTGTTTTGGAAACAAAGGGTCTCTCTTAGTTGACATGAGAAATAAATTATTTATTTCTTCATTCAGCACAGTGTTTTGCTTTGTTGGTCCACAGTTCTACGTATGTGTAAAATTTTTGTCCATGGCCTTTCTCTTTTTCATGGTTGTGCTTATATCCGCAGTTATAATGATGGCAAGAAGGTCAAACTACAGGATCTGTGCTTGCATAGTTAAGAAACACAGGATTCCTAAAATTAGTCCTATATTTTGTATAAATCAGCTTAGCTTAGCTTAGCTTAGCTTAGCTTAGCTTTAATATTTGTACTGAATGATGCTTTTTATGTAAGGCTTTAAATGTTATGTTATGGAATGCTTTTGTAGCTAATCACTTTGTCTTGTATGAATCTATATTATACACTCATAATTGTTTCAGCTGCAAATTCACTGCTTTTGTTCATTTTTTTGTTTTATCGATTATCTCCCCTTTAAATTCTACTGCACCAATTTCTGTTCAAGGCAAAACAAGGGAGTTAACTTGGGCATGATCAAATGAAGCATTTGAAGAAGATCCTGAAAATTGAACCCAATTTTCATTTGCATTTAAAAGCACTTGATTTAATTTTCCTATTGCAAAAAGTTATATGTTATTATGTTCCTAATCATCTTCATTGTATTTTTGTTATCAATTATCTTTTGTTTTTAACTCATTTGGTGTATGCGATGAATACCTCTTGAAAATCACTTAGTTTTAACACTCTAACAGCTGCACTACAAACCTGTGTATCTTATGAGTTGCATATTATCTCTGGTGCTTGTATACATTCATTTGACAGTTTTACTTGAGGTTATATAAATAGCTATGACAATGTGCTAGACTCAGTCTTTTTTGCAGCACTGAACAGAGGACATGCTTATTTTGATGCTCTGTATATCTTGCACTGAGGTTGTTGTGAATGTGTTAAACAAAATGATTTGAAACTGTTTTTGTTAAAATAAGCTTTGAACATTAAAACCATTATAATATTAGAAAGTTTTTAGTTATCCTTGCTTATCTTTGACTTGAAAAACAATAGCTATGAAAATGTTAACTTCTGCTTCATGGCTACTTATTTTTTCAGTACTCTTGTTGAATCAAATTTTCAAGGCACATCCATATATTTCCTATATTGTTTTGTCCGTACATATTGATGGAATAAAATCAAAAATTCTCTTTAAAATATTTTTTTGTTTTGCAGGGATTGTTTGTTTTGCTTTGCTTCTTTAAAAGTAAATCTTTTGTAATAAAAACATCTCATAACCCTGGCTGCCAGTAACATTTAACAATATGTCATCATAACCACTGTCAAAAAATTTGAACAGAAGTAGCTATCTTTTTTAATAGTTAACCATTTTGAAACGAAAATAAACAAGGATAACCAAGTTTTCTTGTTTACATGTTAATTTCTTTGAAACTAACTTCTTTTTAAAACTGTTATTTTTTTTTGCTCTCTACTATAGAAAAGCATATTCCTGTGGTGGTTATGATATTTCAAAATAACTTTTGCTTTGGTTTTAATGAAAAAACTTGTTGAATTTATTTTGTTTGAGTATATCTCTATCTTATCCCAAATTTATGATCATTTTTTTAATTCCATCCTTCCAACATTTATACAAAAATTTTGAATCTAATGAAATTCTATTTAAAAGAAAGACACTTTATTTTTTCTGGTGTCGAGGATGCTCCAAACTCAAGGATGTATCCCAATCTTGACTTCCAAAATTTGGAAAACAAGGACCATAAGTTCAATGTTGTGTCCACCATCTATGGTAGTAGTAGCAGGAGGAGGAGGGTGGTAGTAGTTGCAGGAGGAGGAGGGTGGTAGTAGTTGCAGGAGGAGGAGGAGGGTGGTAGTAGTTGCAGGAGGAGGAGGAAGAGGAGCAAGTTGTTCTTCTTTGAATCAATTGATTTTCATACTTGCAGAATATTGTGTCATGAAAATATCCTGCAAGTAATATTTTCAATAAAAATCTCTAAAAGGACATTTTTTGCTTTTTGTAAAAGTGCAAACTTTGGACACTCTATTGTGATATCGCAGCTGGTAAAACTAATTGATCGGAATATACACTCATTTAATGATGTCATACATTTTAATGACATCACACATTTTCCTCCTTCATCTTTCTGGCCTTTCAATGTAACTGGAACTGACTGTCCAACTAAAAAGCATTTAATAGAGTTTTGTGAATTTATCTAAAAAGAATAAGCATAAAATTACGGTCTTGACACTTTCTCCTAATTTACCAAATTGTTTTATGGGTGGCTTAGCCGTTGGTATGTAGTGCCTCTTAACCACTTATAGTCAGTATAAACACAGAACAATTGAACACAAACCGATGGTAGGTGAGCGTTTGATTACTATAGTCTTGTTATTATAAGATTTACTAATAAACACATTTAATGTAGTAGTTTGACTTCTTTTGTTACTTTTTCTTCTAATCCACCAGCTTGTCTACCATACTTTACTTATTATGAGAATGAATTTTAGTTATTGAGTATATTTTTTATTATTTTTGATTCTTTTGTTTACTTATCAAGTGTAATTAATATACTCTATTCAGAGAGTGTATAGATGTATATGGGAGTTCAGATTTTTGTTTAAATAAGATTACCATCCTCTTGGTTTATGATGGGCCTATGAAAAATGTAACCCTCGGCCTATAAGGTGCAGGGTAAATTTCTCTGCTTTAATTTTTTGGAAAAAAATGATATCTTTGAGGCCGAGAATTTCTTTTTTTTGCTTTTTTTTGTATTTTTTTGTTATTGTAAATAAACAGTGGAGAATGAAACACTGGCATCGAATAAGATTTTTAGCCCTGAAACTTTGAAGGAATATTACTGATGCATAACATTGGGAAATTGTTCTGCTAGATAATTGAATATTGTTTTTGCTATTCTTTTGTATGTATAAAATGTTCAACTTATATTTATATATAAGGTGTCTGCTAGAAAAATAAAACAAAATGCAACATTTGGAAGGGGAATAACTTTTTATTAGAGCTGTCTTCATTAAATTTACAGTCAGCTATTTGGCTGGTATACTTAGTCAAGCATATCAGGTGACTTTAACTTCAAGGGAGGAAAGTTTTTTTAAAGAGTTATTTCCCTTTTGAATGTTACTTTTTTTTCTTTTTTTTTCTCTACAGACACCATGTATGTTTTGTGCCTTCTTTTATCCTCACATTTGATGTTCTGTAAGAGAAATACTGTTATAACAATGAACTTAGTCTTTTTGAAAAAAGAATGCTTCAACATTTCTTTGCATTTCTACTTTTACTGATTGAAGTTTTCATACATACCTCCTTTTTGTTTGTATGTTAGTTCGGTAGTATTTCTTATTAGAGTTTGTAGATGTGCTAATTGGAAAATCAATATTTGAAGGCAGTGATTTTGAAATTGGGGCTTACCTGATAGAGCTGATAGGTCTGCAGCAAGGTCCACTCTGAACCTGACATTGCAGAAAAATAACATCATCTATAACAAAGCTATTGAAAAACATAATTTTTGTACATGATATTGTACCATATGTTAGAATTCAAATAACTGTAATTCATTTAAGGTAAATACGGTTTTTAAAGGTAAAAAAGGGCTTATTATTCTAGTTCATTAATTAATGTCTAAAAAGCTAAATACTAAAAATAGGGATCCACCAGATGATTCCCTTTTTTAGAAGGGGTCCTTGAGTTTTCAAAGTTTGAAAACCATTGGTATAAGGTACTAAACAGTCTTTACTAACAAAACTGATTTTTTATTGTTTACTGTTTGGTTGGACTATTTTCCTTGTCTATAAATTCATTTATTCATAACATTTCGGCTATTTACCCTTGGTTTCCATTAGATGTTTGTTGTTCTTGAATGTGCAATTATTTCCTAGAATGGGGGCTCGTATTCAATTTGATCTGTCACATCCATTTTTTCACATTCTGATGCAAAGAACATCTGACAAATGCCAGAGGGTTGATGGCTGGAATGCTGTGAATAAATTAACATATAGATGTGGCAAATAGTCTGACCCTATCGTATTGTATTGTATTGATGATTTTTATTATTGGTATAAAACATAGGTGTAAGAAGAAATGACCGCAATCTAGAGTTGTTTTAAAATAGCTGCCATTTTTTTTTTCATCTGTTGTCTGGTTTGTTTAGTTGAATCAATAAGTTTTAAACCATCACTAGAGGGGGGCTTCAAAAGTTTGAATCACCCGCTAAGTCCCTGTATGTTTAATAATTTTTTTTTTTCTTTTGGAAATATTCAATTGATGCCATGCTAGAGCTAGTGCAGGGAATTTTGTATCAAAAAATGAATAATTTTATGTTGTTGCTCAGTTATTTCTCCAAAATGAACTTTTAAAAAAATGTTTTCCAATCGTTTTCTTTCTATAGGAAAGTCAAAGAGCCAGTGAACACACTTTGGAACAACTCCATGCAGCACAGCACGAAAGAGACACTCAAATCCAATCTTTACAAGAAATCAGCAAGGTAGTGGGAATTTCTATAATCTTGATTAAAGATGAATTAATTGATTTGTTTAATCAAAAGCAGGTCACTAATGGTTCTGATAATCTTGAGTCTTTGGTGCCAAGAAAAAAAGATATCGAACATATGAATACCACCATCTGAAAGGTATCATATCTTCCCCAAAGTACCAAATCCATTGTATATAATCATATACCAACCAATGCAATAAGTCACTATATCACATTTATTGGAAACTTAAACAGAACATGAAATAGACTATAAAAACTAATCATTTATAAATCAGAAATGTGTTTCAGCAAGTTGTATTTCATGTATTATTATCTCTATGAATGTGAGCTTTTGATCCCCAAATTTCAATAGACCCTTCTCAGCATTTATCCAACCATTTTTAAGCCCCTGGCATTAATCGAACCCATCGTTAGTTTCATCAATTATGATTAAATATATATAAAAGTAAAAATGTCAAACATTCGCAGCTACTCTGACCAAACGATTAATTACTTGCCTACGCTTATCAACTGTCTAACCATGGGGTTGGGGAAAATGAAGCGAAATAATTATTCTTATTATTTTTAGATAATAAAAAGAAATGACGTCATCCTTAACCTGCAAAATGGTCTATAATGAATAAACATTCTAAACATTAGGAAATGCTCTGATAAAATAATCAATTACTCAATTGCAGAGGAGAAAAGGGTGCCATTCATTTTGTGACTGATTTCATTTATTGAAATATTTTGAATTGCTGTGGGCTAGATAAAATCTTGTGGCTAGCCAGATGTAGTGTGTGGGCTGTAGTTTAGTGCTCCCTGGTGTAGAGGATGTTAAAATACATCAATGTGTCCATTTCGTTGTTTTTGAACGGATTGAATTTCTGACTCTAACAGATTAATCTGCTTTGTTTGCTCCTATTGTTTATGAAATCCACTCACATGTGTGTACTTGTTTCCTGGTGGTGGAAAGACTGTAAAATCTGGTATAGCTGATCACGTATGGAGGGAAAAGTGTAGAATTGAGTCAGAATTATAAGTATGGAACAACATTAAAGAACCTGTGGAAGAATCAGTGCACATTGTAATTTCTGATAATCTCCTCAGTAGACCTAGCATAGAATGGAATAGATATTAAGGCACAAGGCTCCAAAATCCCTCTGCTTGATTTTGGTCTATTGGACATAAGTGTTGATTAAGTTTTTGCAATTTATATTTATTCATGAGAAAAAGAACCATAAGTTCAATGATGCATCCACCATCCATGGTAGTAGTCGGAGGAGGAGGAAGAGCAGGTAGTCTTTCTTTGATACTTGTAAAATGTTGTGGTATGAAATATGCTGCATGATTTATTTTCAATAAAAATCGTAAATAGCCTTTTGTGGCATTTTTTTCTATCATGCCATAATTAGCAGCTGGTAAAAAAAATTGATCAGATTAGATTTTCTATTAATGCATTGCACCTTTTCCTTCCTATTTCTGTTATTTAACATAAACAGGACCAACAGACCGACTGAATAGCATCTAATAGAGATGTGTGGAACTTATTTAACAGCTCATGTAAAAAAAAAAATGAAGTGGGAGATTTAGTAAATGATAATTTCTGGAGAGTATAACTGAGAGTATATTCGTCTGATTTTGAGAAAAGTTCCCATTTACTGTAAAAACTTATGGCCCTGCACCAGTATGGAAATAAGCAAATCACCAATTACTGCTACCACTTTTTTCAAGTAATACTTATAGAAGTGGTTAGTTGTGATGTTTATGCTTCCATTTTTAGGGATTGACTTATATGGTGAATAGAGACCTAAATCTGAATTGGTAAAACAAAATTCAGGGTTTATTTATATGCCCTATCGACTTTTGGGCCAGCGTATATAATAGCTTGACATATTGTGTTGCATTCTCTGAAAAGGAGTAAGAAGAAAATGACTTCATTTGAGTAAGTAAGATGCATTCAAAATTCATGCACTTTAAGGGGAATTTAATCATTCCTTGAAGGTATTCTTCTGTCTACCCCCCCCCAATATTACAAGTAGAAACAAACTTATTTACTGAAATAATTATCATATTTATAACAAAATCCCAAACAAACAAAATCTCTGCTTCTTTTAATTCGAAGTTTCATCTTTAGTAAAGATGATGTAATTTAATTAACTGAAAAATTTTTAATCAAATTAACTTCCTTTTCATCTATGTGCTCTACATTGCCTGATTAAAATCAAAGCTAACTTTAAAACTAATCAGCATCTTTTTTCTCATTAGACAGAGTAAATTAAAAATGTTGTCTGTGTTGCATCATCTGATTTTTACAGGACTGATACTGTTGATGAAAATGAAGTTTGAAAGGTGAAGTGAAAAACTCAAGAGATAGGTGTTACATCTTGAAATTTTTTATCATTATTCTGTGGGTGTAGTTTGATGCATTTTGACAGGGGGCCAGCCATCTTTTCCTGTGAAAAATATTCGTGGCAGTTTCACAAAGAAAAACATGCTGTTTACATTTTGATGCTGAAGAGGAGAATGTGAATATTTCTGTTTTTGGTTGTTTTGTAGAAGTGGGATAGGAGGTGTTTGTATCTGTGTAATTGAGGGTAACATTTGGTTTGAAATGAGATGGGTCTAAGAGAGGCAGGGTCAGGCAGATGTATATATCTTGTCTCTGTTGGTATTTGACTTGTCTTAGATAAGAGAGGCAATGATGAGCTAAAATGATCATTTCTCAGGGAAAGGTGGATTTTGTTATTTCTATTTTAAGATGGATAGGTGGTGTCTAACAATTAATAGATAGGTGTTGGTATATGTGGGGCAGGGTGGAAGTAGGTGTGTTGTTTTCATTTAGTCTTTTTGGTTGATGGTGGGTTAGATTACTTATACTTTTTTCAAAGGGGTGGTATATGTGTGCTTGTATCATTTTGAAATGACTGTTGGTCATTAGCTTCTACCTTGTATATTGGTATTGTCTGGGTTGTAGTATTGTGTCTATATGGTTCTGTTTTAAAATCAGTATTTAGGGGGTTTGAATCTGAAAGTGCTCATACCTTCCAGTCACTGTATTACATTGGGATACAAGGGCTACTTTGATGCATCTGCGTGTTGAGGATTTGTGAATTTTTTTAATTGGAGGACAAATGCTCTGATCAAACACAGGAACATATACAACCAAAACTTAAGCTTTCACCAAACCTATCTCAGGTGAAAGAAGACTTCTTTTACTTGAGAGAGCCAAACGTCCACAGAGGCAAGATACATATATCCCCTGACCCTGTGTCCCGTAGACCAATCTCATTTCAAACCAGATGTCATCATCAATTACACAGATACTAACACCTCCCCTCCCACTCCTACAAAACAACCAAACAGAAATATTCACATTCTCATCTTCAGCATCAAAATATAAACCGCATATTTTTTTCTTTGAAACTACCGCAAATATTTTTCACTGAAAAAGATGACTGGTCCCTGTCAAAATGTATCAAACTGCACCCATGGAATAATAATAGAAAAATTTTGTGATGTAACACCTATTTTCTCTTGAGTTTTTTTCTCTTCACCTTCCAATTGTCATTTTCATCTATGTTCTGTTGGATCACTTCACATCCACAATATAACCAGGACTGATACTCGGCTATTTTGAGAAAGTTCATTAGCATTCAAAGAGTTTTCTGGATAAATGAACTCCTTCTTACTGTTTGTGTTGCTAACATGTTTTGGCCAATTAATTCTATGGCCTTCTTCAGAATATTCCAATGGTAGCCTAGCTACAATGTTCGATTTGTCTGATGTTGTTTTCTACTCGGGATGTAGAACTCTAAGCCCGCAAGGAAAGAAGACGACATTCCCTGAATCCAATGTTTTTGTTTGGCTATTGGAAAATTCTGTTTATGACCATCACGTTTGAATAGTACACTTGTAGAAGGCCATAGAATGGATCAGCCTAAACATTGTTAACGACACATACAATAAGTAGTTCAAGTGTCCAAAAAATATAAAGTAATTTGACCTTTTGAAAACCATTATCATTGTCTTTGTATTGTTTTCATCTCCCTATTACTTCTTGTTAAATTTGTTTAATCAGTTTACCACTTGGTATCCATTTGGATAGGACACCTGAAGAAGGCTGTAGAATTGATCGGTTGAAATGTTCTGTTAACTACATGAATAGCAAGAAGTTTCATCATAAAAAATGTTTCTCTTAGCTGTACAGTTATACACTGACTTATTTGAATTATTGTTCTTATATATATATATATATATATATATATGTGTGTGTGTAGATGAAAATGACAATTGGAAGGTGAAGAGAAAAACTCAAGAGATACGTGTTACATCTCAATTTTTTTCAATCCATGGGCATATTTCAATACATTTTGACTGGGCCAGCCATCTTTTTAAGAGAATAATGTTTGTTGTGGTTCACAGGGAAAAAATTGGCTGTTTATGTGTTCGGAGCTGAAGAAGAGAATGTGAATATTTCTGTGCTTGGTTCAATTCACATTCACTTTGATTCTGTTGGATTACTTCACATCCACTATACAAGCATGCACGTGTGTGTATATATATATATATATATATATATATATATATTAATAACTAAATAATATGTAATAAATCGGTTACATTACTTTGAAAAACTTGACACCATTATGTAATGCAAAAATTAAAAAAAAAAAAAATTTGAATCCTGAATGCTGAAAAAATATGATGTACAAAAAATGGGTGTATATAAGATCATGTATGGATTTTTTATACCTTCTTGCCTTCATCAGGTGACCATTGTTCTGGGACAGTCATTCTGATCCTCTCGGCATCTTTTTCTATTTTTTATTTTTATTTTCCTGACACTTGTTCTTTCATTTCTGGGTCTATTAGTGAGAACCACATCCCCCGTATCCTTAAGCAAAAAACATTCACCACACCTTTTATTTTTACCTAATAGCCTTTTTCCCCACATCGGACTAACTAAATTCTCCACCTCAAGGGTGGGGGTATCCCTGCCCCATCCCAACTGTTCTTGGGGATATCTCGTATTAGTTGAACAACTGTAGTCACCAAAGGTAGCAAAGTGTTCTATCTTTTTTCCAAATATGCGTGTGTTCCAGTGCTCCTGGCCATACCATTTTGATTTAAGACCCATTCTAAAAAGTTTTTTTTTCACTTTTGGGGAAAAAGAGCTTGGGCCTTATTCTGCCGGGTTTATTAATAACATTTACATTTTAAAGATTCTTGATGTTTCAAGATTTTTTTTACTCTATTTTAGATGTCTTCCTATGAAAAATAAGAGTGATATCATAGATAAATTTATTCTGACCATATTTTTTCCTTGCACAGAATTTTTTTTTTACATGATTTCCAATTTTGATGCTGTGATTGTTCAATTATTGACTGTGATTTTGTCTCACTCTGCTTCATCAGAAAGGAGCTGATGTATTGATTTTACCAACTGATTTCAGGCTTGAACTTCCGACACTTAATTCACTCTTGTTTCTTCTTGGTAAATAGTTCCAACCACTGGGTCGCTGACTGGTACCTGGCTCCAAAGCATATGCTACTGGGCCTTGGGAAAACATAAATTATATCAATGTTTTTTAATATTTTTTGTTCTTTGGATCTTAATATTGAATTTGTTGTATTAGTCCTTTTAGCAACAAAATACTTAAAAATGACTTACTACCTTTATTCTGTTGACTGCTCCGCAAGAAAATTGTCAATATTAAATCAGTCTGTGATACAGAAAAGGTTGGGGAACCCTTGCACAATCCACTGTCACATAGGACAATCTAGTGGTGTCATTTTTGAGTCTTAACTATAATGTCTTCAAATAGTTTTACATGTGTTATCGTGTTGGATTAACGCAGCTTTCATTATAGTTTGAGCAGGTCTGGTCAGTCATTTGATAGAAACTATAAAGTGACTGTCTTTTTGGCAGCATGCTGTGTTTCGGGGGGGGATCAATGAAAAAGAAGTCAGAATTTTTCAAAAATTATTTTGACACAAATTTAAGGGATCAAAATTGCACCCACCCACTGGAGACTTATAGCGGGAAATTTAAAAAAAACAAAACAAAGAAAAATGCTTTTTGTTGACATAAGGAATAAATGTTTAAATTTTCAACCATCTAGCTCCATTGGTGCTGCCTGTATGTAGTATACATAACCAGCCAACCTGACTGACTTGAAAACTGACGAAACCTATGCTGACTGTTGTGACAGTTTTGGTTTATGGTTTCTAAAAAAAAATTGAAGATTCTAGATATTTTTTTGGTTTCTATGAATTATTTCCCATGGATTCTGCTCTTGAGAATGATCTAAATTCAGATGTAAAAATGCCTGTCTGCGTCGGTCAAACCCCACTCTAAACAAACCTATTTCATGTCATATCCTTTTTTTTATACACCCAAGTACATCTGACGAGGGCCGCAGGGTACGCTGCTGTAATATTTTGAAAAAATAAACACATAGATTTAGGAAAATAGTCTGACCATATCATACATAATGATTAATACACCCTGTCTAAGAAAATATTCAGACAAGAATAGGTTTCTTCAATTTTCAAGTCTTTCCCGATCGTTATGTATGTATCACACATAGCGATGTTAGTTAATGCTAAATCGGTTTTTAGATTGTCATCATCATCATCATCAGTCTTTTAATGTCCGTCGTTGGACATAGACCTTCCTCAGGATTTGCCACACTTCTCTATCATGAGCGTCACAGAGCCAGTACTTTCTGAATTTGTCTAGCTCGCCTTTCCATCTAATATTCTGTCTGCCTCAGTTCTGCATGTGATCTCAGGGGATCCATGTCGTGAGTCGAGATGTCCATCGGTTTTTTAGATTGTACTCTCATGTTTTTTGAAAATTCAGACCTCTAGTAATTACTGGCCAACAAAAATCAAGTGAAGTAATTTATCCATTGATCACTCCCTTCTATCTGTGTTTTGATTGATCATCCCCAACATGGCATGCCACCTAAAGATGTCAGTTAGGTGACGTTTTATATTTAGTGACTAACCAGACCTGTTTTTGTAGTGGTGGTGAACCAGAATTTTATTTTCCTCTCTCTTCATATTTTCTTGTGCGCAGAATGTAAATTAAATCTTATGCTAAATAGATTAGGATGTTTTTTTCCTCTTACTCTGTTGAGTGGGAAGAAGAAAAAAAAAGATGTTTTGTGACGTATTCAGTACATTGTGAGTCTCAGACATTGTTATAATTGAATAATCGACACCTGTTCTGTCCCATTGGCTCTGGCTAATGAGGATTTTGTTCTGTAAACAAACGGTATATTATCTGGACTTCATTGATTAGGAAGAAAAATTGACACCTGGCTCACACAAACAGATTTTTTTAAAAACTGTTAAAGTCTCAATATTTAATTTGTGAAATTATGCCTTATTGTGTTTTCAAGGTGATGATTGCTAAATTTAGTCACATTTTTGTCCCTTATTTCAGAAAGATTTTGTATTTTCAAACATTACTACATTTGAGTGGACAATATCTTCTAACCTACATCTTAGATTCTATCTGAAATCAGTTATTTTGGTCCTGTGGCCATCAAGGTGAAAGGAAGTAGGTTTATTAGGTACAATAATGGTTCATGAGTACCTAAATATGATCCATCCAAAAGATTTTTTTCTGCTTCATTAGTAGTGATTTATTTGATGACACAATCCTTGTTTTGATTAAAATTTTTCTTCAATTTTGTGATACAGTATCTTCACAATATTCTATTCAATGTTAAAGGGGTCTGAATTTTACATTTGTTTTTCGATTAAATTACTTTTCATTTTGATTGTGGCATCCATGTTTGATTAAATCAGATCAAACTTTTGGTAACTGACCAGCATAAATTCTCACTTTGAATGGAACGATGTGAAATATTTTTGATACAATTTACAATTTTCAATACAATTCTATTTATTTACGTCTTTGATTTTGAAATTAAATTGACTAACCAATCTTTCATTTCCCAATTTTGATTTATCTTTCATTTTGGAATATACACACTGCTGTAAACTTCCATCTTTCTATAATATCTTGTTCAGATAGTCTAAAGCAGGAGGCTGCCTTACTTAATTCACTTCAAGTGTGGTATCTCTGTTTTATGTTAAATTGGATTAAATTTTTGAATTAAAGCTGAAGTTATAGAAAAAAATTTGAAAATTTGTGGGATGATGGTTTACAATTGCAGTTGTGAAAAAAAAAAATTTGCATGTATATTTCAAAAATGAAAAGTGAATTAAAATTCTTTTGGAAAATGAAAGGTTGGTTCATCAATTTGATTTCAAAATTGAAAAGTAAATAAAATGTACATAAGTGTTTGTATTAAAGATGATTTAAGCTATCCTGTTCAAATGAATTTTATGTCACTTTAATACCAAAAATTGTTTTTGATTTAATCAAACCAAGGATGAAACCAGACCGTAATAACAAAATAAAGAAAATATTGTGAAGAAATGGTATCTCAGGATTTTAAAAGATTTAATCAAACTTGGGATTGTGTGATTAAATAAATAAAAACGGCGAAGACCAAGAAATTAATCTTTTGGAAAAATGAAATTAGGGTCCCTAAAATCATGGAGGAACTGTTTATTACATAATGTTATTTATCTATGATACTGAAAATAATATTCCTTAACTGTAAAATGTCTTTCATTTTTAGAAAATGTCAACCAAAACTGTTAACATAGGTTTCTTCAGTTTTTAAGTGGGTTTATGTATGTGTCAGTACAGGCCACTCATAGGACTACAGTGCTGAAATTTTAAACATTCACTCTTTATTATCCAGGAAAAGATTTCCTTTTGTTTTTTCCTAGAATCCCCCCCGTTTTTTTTTCTGAGTGGGTGGTCAATTTACAATGTAGGTTTAGGCTAAATTGGTCCCCTATTTTGTTTCCAGTTGCGTTCAACTTGTTTCTTTTGAAAATTCAGACTTAATAAGATCCAGCAAAAGGTGCTATGTTGGTCACTAGACAGTTTCTATTGGGTGACTAACAAGACCTGTTTTCATTTTATTTGAAAAATATCTTTCAGGTAATATGAAAAAAGTCATTGTATATCTCTTTTGATACTAATTCACAATTATGTATATTTAAGGATTCAGACTGTTTAACCTGTTCACTGCCAAAGATGAGATAGATCGTCTTAGCAAATCATCGTCTCGAGTATCATGAACAAGACAACATCTCTTACAATTTTGTGTTATTCTTGTTCTTTTTTCATTACATGCATTTATATATATATATATAACATATATATATATATATATATATATATAATAGATTTATTGGATATTCTGTTGTATGTATTCATTGATTTGTATGAAAAAAAATTTTGAATTTTTTGGAGGGGGATTATCACTATGTAAAGTTTTTTTCGGGATGTTTACCCGTGTCTTGGTTCATCTCTTGAATGCAATGTTTTGGCTGTTGTACTCTACGGCCATCTTCTGGTGATAAATGAGTGTTTTGTTGATTGTTGAGACTAGGGGTGGGGGTGTCTCGGTGATTGGCTGGAACATGCTCGTTCCTCTGTCTAATTTTGGATGGGGCCAATTTTTGGTCCCAAGCCCTGTTGTTAATCATAGTTGTGTTCAAGAATTGTTTGGAACATTCAGTGAAGACTTCCTGTTTTTGTCAAATTTTTATGAAATCAATTTTTTCATGAGAAAACCTGGCACTGGAGTTATATTGGAAAATAATTTTGGCAGCAAGTCTTATCTGAACTAGAATTGAACAGATAATGTCCTTAGTTTGAGAACATCAACATTAACATTCAAAGAGTTTTCTGAATAATAATAACTCCTTCTTGCTGTTCTTGTTCACCTGACGTTTCTGCTGATCCATTCTACAGCATTCTTCAGGTGTACTAACCAAATGAAATGGTAGTAAACAGAATTTTCTCTAATGGTAGCAGTGCTTCTGATGCAAGATTAGGGTGTTTTCTTTTCTTTTCCCTGTTAGGCCTTGGTTTCCATATCTTGTCCCTATTGTTTAGCAGAAGCTACATCAGGTTGAACTCTGCATTTTTCTGACTTATACACACAGTCGGCATGTTGATGTGTGCTGCTGCTTTGATTTTTCTCAGTTTCCAACAGCGTTCTCTGTCTTTAATCAGGACTTCTTCCCAGAAAGGCAGTGTTTGACTTTCTCTCTCCAGGTACGGTCAGTCATCGCAGGCATTTCTATTTTGCCTTTCCTTGTATCAGATTTTGAGAAGCCTACCAGTTTCTCCTATATAAATCTCCCCTCATAGAATGAATCAGCTAAAATGTGTTTACTACACAAGCTGGGATTTCAATTGTCTGAAAAACTTGTTGAATAAAATTGAATAGTTTGGTCTCTCAGATTGATTTTGAGAATCTTGGATCAATTGTTTGATCTTTGTTGTAATTTTCATCTAAAATATTTATCAGATGTAATATTTCGTGAAACAAGACGGAATAAAATTTGATATTTTTTTTTTATTTGAAGCTTTATTAAACAATGTAAATTGTGTGTCTGAATCGTCTTATTTGTACTTTTCCCTCTTTGAAGGTGGCTGAGAAGCGTAAATGCTTACTCGATGATCTGGCTATCAAGTATCAGAAAGAATGTGATTCTCATCGAGAACTTGTACAACAAATGACTCAAGATCATGAAGCAGAGATCAACAAGTTGGAAGACATGCTCTCTCAGGAAAGGGTAAGTTTTCTTTGTCTAATCGTCTTCTTTGTATTGGTTTAATCAAATGATATCATCGATCATGGAAATATTTTCTACTGCCTTCAACATCACACGTAATCTCTCTGGAAGGTATGTGTCGTATCTTCCCTTTATTTTTCAATTCAGTTTCAAAAAAACTCAAGTGTTCCCATATTCAAACTAGAATTTTCAATCATGCATAAACGTTCGTTTTATTTTTCAATTAAAAATTTAGAGAAAATGCTACTTATCCAACCATTTAACATCAAACAAAAATATAGCCTACCTAGGGCAATGATGCCTTAGTCCCCCTTTGGAGTACACCCTTTTGGACCTTATGCACTTATCCCAATGCCCCTTCTACTTTTCAAAACAATTTGCAAAGTCCTCTTTGAGGATTGTCATCTGCTGTTGTAGAGTTCTTCTTAATTTTATCCACGGTCTGAAGTATCTTTGGTAAAGGCAAGAAGTCATAGGGAACCCAATCTGGACTGTAGTAGGAGCTCACAGACTGTGGTGATCCAATACTTAACAAAAAACAAAAACAAACTCTGCACAAGATGTGAAGAATGACTCGTGCGGTCATTGGAAATGTGACAGTCACGCTGTATACAAGCTCACTCAGTAGTGCCTCTCTTCCGACTGAGTAACTCCACTGGAGGGTCTGTTCAGTAATGTGCAGGATGGTTTCCTCTAATTTGTTGCCAAGTTACATCAAGGCTGCTTGACCGGTTTTTCAGGTACTCAAGATAATTGGTAAGATATTCATATAAAGGTGATTAGGCCATTTACTGCTAAGTAAAATGTACAAATTATATTCAACATTTTAGTGCACTCTTCAAATATGATGGAAGTATCTTTTGTGAAAGATGTTTGATGTTTGTCAGCCAACATCATTGTAATGAAGTAAAAAAAAAAAGGGGGGGGTGAGGAAATCATGTGAAATATATTATTTAAAAAGTTTATTAACTGAAAAAAGTTTACTTTTAATATTCAAAATGATTTGCTATTTAGTTATAGATTTTAATATTGAAGTAGATTTATTTTTCCAATATGGAATATTTCAATTTATTTTACATTGGAATTCTAAAACTTTTCCCATGAGTTTATCTCTTTGAAATTAGAATAAAAATTCAGTGTGTTAGACACACTCTTCTTTTATTAAAAGAAGTGGCTTTAAAATTCTGTCATATTTTGAAGCTAATAGATTTGGGCTTGGCTCATCTATTTTCTTAGGATGTATAATACTAAATAAATTGGACAGCTGAATCAAGGATTAAGTTTTCTTTTCTATTGCTTTTCATAGTACAAAGAAGAGCATTTAGAATAGTCACTGAACTTTTAAATCTCCTATGTGAACAGAGATTACATAAACTACAATTAACAACAGTTGAAGAAGAAAGAAATAGAGGAGATGCAATGGAAACATTTAAAGATAATCAAAAGAATAGGAAATATCCCAACTAATAGATTTTTCACATGAATAGAAGAAACAACAGCAAAATATACAATAGGCTCAGAACTTCTCACAAAGAAGAATCAATGATTTTAACACCTTGATGGATTATGACCCAAATATACTGGAAACAAGAATAGTTAACTACTTGAAGAATAGATATGGCAAGTACATGACATAAAACAAATCTGACTAAAAAACAAATGTAAACCAAAGTTCAGAGACAAGCTATAACTATGAATATGTGTATCATTTACATATAAAAAAATTCAATGTGGTTCATGTAGAACCTCCCCTATGAAGAAAAATTTGAAAAATTAAAATTGATAACAACAGAAGGAGTACAAGAAGAGACATAATACAAACATTTAAAACAATAAAAGGCATTGACAACATACCAACGGAAAAAATTCTATATATCTGATCTCTAATTGATGAGGGAAGCTCATTGTTACCTCCCTTTAGTTTCTTGGGAGTTATGTCCCCTGCATTTTCTTCTCCGCTTGTGAACAAGATTTTTTTTCATTATTGATTCTCTTCTGACTCTTATCGTCATTTGGTGTTTTTTTTTTTTCCCTGATTCAATTACTTTTAAAAATCTCCCAACAATTTACATATTTTTTTCTTATTTTGAAATAAACCAAGGTTTCAATTCTTGCTCAAGATTTTCAGGAATCTCGTACAGGCATTTGTATTTGAACTTTCTAGATGATTTTGAAAATCCGTCGTAGTTATTTCGAAACTTTGAAAACTCATTGACCCATTCTTCAAGAGAAATATTTTGATGGCCCCACTCCCTGCTTTTTTTTTTTGCATTTAGTTTTTAGACTAATTAATGAACTACAATAAAAGCGATTTTTGACCTTTAACAATGATTCATTTAAAATGGATTACATTTATTTGAATTCAAATTTACCGTACAGGTCTGTGTAAAAAAACATGATGTTGCTCTGCCCCTAGATTTACAATGTCAGGTTCAGAGGGAACACTGCTGCAGACCCCCAAGCATTATATGGTGGACACCTAGTAGTCCATGGACCCCAGTTTTGAAACCACTTTTCTATAGGATACTCTCTCTTCATTTTAGAAAACATCTCCAAACTGAACATAAAGCCATATCAGATATTGATGACCATTGGAGATTGTAAACACATAAGCAATTATTTTTCCTTTGGGTCTTTTTGAGATAGAATACATTTTTCTACTCTGTCACTGAATTCAAGTTATATCATGATGAATCTATGATGAAGATGAGAGAAAATCAGGTACTAAAATCCTCATAGTATTTTTTTGGGTCGTCTATGTAAGTAAACTATTTGTTATGTATTATCCTATTGTTTGTTAGGTGCAGTGTAGCTTGGGATGTCATTTAACCCATCTTTAAAAATTCTTTTTTGTGTACACTTTCTCTCATGTTTGCATTTTTTACTCCAAAAAAAAAAAAATACATTATGTTGGGTTTCTTCAATTGACAAGATCAAGGGAGGCAACTGAAAATTTAGTCATGGAAACACCTTGCTAGTCAAGTAATCTTGAATTCATAACTTAACAGATCTAGTTAGTTATTAATAGAAACCGTCACGTGACCAATGTCTTTTGGCAGCATAGCGTGTTTTGGGTGATCAATCCAAAATGGGAAAAGGATTGATCAATGATTAAGTTATCTCTCTTACATTTTGTTAGGCAGTGGTCACTAAAAAATTCAGCATTTTCAAAAAAAAAAAAAAAAATGTGTGTGAAGACTGAGTGATCAATCCAGTGTGAAACTACATTACAAATTGACCCCTCCCCCCACTCAAAATCTATTGGGGGTGATGTTTAAAAAAAAAAAAAAATCTTTTCTGTAGACCTAAAGACTAAATGTTTAAATTTTCAGTCCCCCTGCTGGTGTGGCCTGTATGCATAATACATAGCCAGTCAGTCAGCCAGCCAGACCAGCTTGAAAACTGAAGAAACCTTTGTTGAAAGTTTTGGTTGATAGCTTCTAATAGAGGTCTACCATCTCTTATCAAAAATTCTAAAAAAAATGGAAATCCCCAAAACCCAAAGGTTTTTGTACAGGTTGTCTTAATCCCAAAGTTTGGCATTAAAACCTGACCTGACGCGACCTGCATTTGACTCAGTTAGGTCTCAGTGCTCCTATCAGTCAGATGTGTATTTGCTCTTGGCTGATATTTAGTTCTGTGATTTACGCTGAAGTCAATGGTCACCGTGATGATATTATTTAGAAATCAAAAGTCTGTCTCTAATTTCATGGTTTGTCTGTATCTACTTCATTTAACATTTTATTATTGTACTAATAAATTGAAATTATTAGAAACCATCAATCAAAACTGTCAACATAGGTTTCTTTTAGTTTTTAAGTTGGTCTGGCTGGATACATAGGTATGCATCATGTGCATAGGCTGCACCAATGGAAATAGAAGGCTGAAAATCTATTCATTTGCTCCTTATGTCTTTTTTTTTTTTTTTTAACAACTCCCTCTCTGTTTTTAGTTCAAGTGGTTAATTTAGAATGTAAGTTCATGCTGAATTGATCGCTTAGTTTGTATTTTTACTCAATAATCCAAACAGACTTTTTGGCCTACTCACTAAATGTGTGTGTACATGTTTATATAAACTGATTTTTTGTGTTTACATGTCCTTTGTGTGAATATATGTGCATACATAGATGTATGCGGCTGTATGGACACATGTATGCGTGTGTTTGTACAGGATGTGTTTATGCATGTTTATATATGCATGTGAATTTCGATTTTTCTCTCTCTGTAGTCAGAAGAATTTTTTTTCGACATGAATTATCTCCCTTGGGCAGAAGCCTCTGTTTCCGTTTCTACTTTTCTCTGTTAAGCTGATTAGGATTTTTATTTATATTTTTGTTATTTTTTATTTTTCTTGTTGAGCCCACCAAATTATTGTTTGTACTTCTTAATCTTTGTAACTGAAATACTAAGTGCAAATCTTTCAGTGTGTGTTTTATTTCTCCTGACATGGAAAAGAAAATCACTCCTTATTAAGTCAAACTTGATTTGTTATTTTTCATAGATTATGACTTGATATGTAGTTCAAGTGTTCCATCAGATTAGTTAGGCTATTGCTATGGAATTTTAAGTGTGTTATATATATGTATATATGTATATATATATATATATATAAAATACAAGAATATATACCTGGTGAATGTCAACATTTTGTGCCCAACACACTCTTCAGCAACCAGTAATATATTGTTCTTATATAGGATTTTTATTTTCATAATTACATGAACCAAGCATATTGTTGGTTGCTGTTGAGTGCGTTCGATATACTGGGTATATATCCTTGTAATTCTTTTTTGCTTTTAATGTATTAATAGCTACATTTATTAAGTTAAATATTGAGCTCTATGATTAAACATCAACTGATAAAATCTGTTTTCTATTTCTTTCGTCTTATATTCTTACAAATTGAAAATACATTATAAAGTGGGTATATATATATATATATATATATATATATATATATATGGAAACTTTTAACACACACTCATACAGCACACACCACTGAAGATGGGAAGAATCCCGAAACATGTCTGGATAATTTACATCTAAGGATTAATAAACCTTACCTCTAAGCACCTTACTCCCGAGTTTGTCTCACTCTCTACAGTACACATTATATATATATATATAAAATGTATATGTGTGTATATGTACCTTTTTTTTTCTTAATACAAATTTGTTCCATGTTTTTCCAAGATAATCAAATGAGTTTCAATAAAAGTCAATATGAGATCTTGAATATACCATTTTTATATTTTGATTTTTTTTTTCACGTTCTGCATTTCAATTTTAAAAGTTTATGTATCATGGTTATTAGAAATCATATGAGCTCTTTTTTTCTTTCTGAAAAGTATTGAGCATTTTTTATCATAAACTCTCCATGATCGTTATTAGAATATATACTTTCATACATAGATAACGCACATCTCTCTCTTTACCCACATGCACAAACATTAGGGGCATATATTTGAATATGTATATATAATACATTACTATGCATGAATTATTCTAAAAGCAGTGAAACTAATGTTTGAGTATTTCCTTCAAGATTTTTTTATATTGATACAAATTAGAAGCAGGGCAAATTTTTTGGCCCGTTTTTAGACCAATTAAGATCATGGAATCTGACTTGACGGTTTTTATTGAACTAAAGTACTTGTCGAGGATTTTTGTCTAACTTCTGTCCAAATCAGACGCGGGAGTTGACTTTGTTTATTTCTTGTAACAATAGCAAGAACAATCCTCACCTTATCTAGAGTGGTAAACTCTTCACTGTTTGTCCGTCCTACCAGGTTTAACCAAACTGATATATAAAATTACTATTTTATTTGATATGATTTGAAATCACACCCAAATGATTGGTAAGCTGTTTGCTCACCAACTGAGCCAAACTGACAAGTCTTACATATCTGCAAAATCTCAGAAATATGCAAGAGCTTATTTCATTGTAATCAATGAATATATTTTACTGAAGAAGATTTTTGAATGATTTTTCCTTCATTATATATATAGTACAAAATTTTCAGTAATCATCTTCAATGGGGATTCAAATATTCTTAAGGTGGCCTTGGCACCTTCATTTTCCCTTCTCATTGGTTTTCTTTTATTTTCCCAGAAGGAATGATAAAAACTAGCTGGCTTTGAGGAACCATTATCTCATGCCTTTATTCTTCTTTCATACATTTCCTGTATCTTATCCTACCCCTTATCCCTTCCAATTGCTGGACCTGTGGAAATTCCATGGGTGTTGACTACCAAGATTATCCCTCATCTTCTGCCTCTGCTCTCCTTTCATCTTTTGTCTGTATTGCTTCATTCTCTCCCTTATCCCTTCCAATATCTGTTGCCCATCCATGTTCTCATCTAAATGTCATCAAATATCAGCCATTTAAGGTCCTCTACTGAACCTTTTACAACTCGACCCATTCAGATTTCATAGTTGGTTCTTTCTTGGGAGGTAGTGGCCAATTGGGCTCAACTGTTGCTTCTATTCCCTGATGAGCACAATTTTAAATTCAAAGTTTTCCATCTCCTAGACTGGTTGCTTCCCAAGGCTATAGAGCCCAGTCTTGCAAGCTATTTACCTATAGCTTGGAGGTAGAAGTGATAGATTAATGCCTTCAGTTACAGGATTTGTTTGAAGTGTATGCAAATTGCTCTGGTCGCGATTAAACTTGGCTTGATCGTTCCATTTTGTCTGTAATGTTATCCGAATTATGTCCGCTAGATTTAACAGTCGAATTTAAAAAAGAAAGAATTAGTAAGTCTGGTTAATCACTCAATAAAC
The DNA here is from genome assembly GCA_963457665.1 of Thysanoteuthis rhombus. Taxonomy (NCBI): domain Eukaryota; kingdom Metazoa; phylum Mollusca; class Cephalopoda; order Oegopsida; family Thysanoteuthidae; genus Thysanoteuthis; species Thysanoteuthis major. Next base: position 7,443,752 of record OY735215.1, read on the forward strand.
CGTCATTTCATGTGACCGATTTCTTTTGGCAGCTTGTCATGTTGGGGTTAGAACTAGGAAAAAAGGGGTGATCAATGAAAAAATCACTTCTCACACCTTTTTTGGGCCGTAATTGCTAAAAGTGTTTGAATTTCCTGGAAACAAGTGTGAACGCTGCCTGACATAGACTAGGGGATCTATTTAGCATAAACTTATATTGTAAATTGAACCCCAAACTGAAAACCTGTTGGGGTGGGGGTTAAAGAAAAAAAAGTTTTTTGTAGACATAATGAGGAGTGAATGTTTGAATTTTCTGCCCTCTAGCCCCATTGGTGCTGCCTGTACGTGTGACTCATACATTCGTTGATAACCAGCCAGACCAACTTAAAAACTGGAGAAACTAATGTTGACAGTTTTTCACTGACAATCATAAACAACTTCTCTAACAGAGCAAAGTTGACCCTCCAAACGTAGCTTCTACATTTTTACCTGAATGCTTCGGGAGAAAATTAGCCTTGAAAATATCCCCGTGAAAATGTTAGAATGATAATTCCTATATAAACTTTATATAACATTGACGGTTATTGAATTTCTAGAAAATGGAGGGGAAACATATTCTGAATAAAAATAATTCTGATATTCCCAGTTTGTTGGTGATGGTCTGTAAGTATTTATTTGGCGTCTATTGCTTGTATACAATTAATCTAATCTAGGTATTCTCGGGCTAAGAAGAAGAGCGAAGTTGTTATCAGGCTGATTTCCCTTGGGTACTCCCCCCCCCTTCCACCTGAGTGGCAGGCTGTCTGTACTGATGTGCAATGGTAGATGGTTTGGCACATAGGAAAGTAATGCTGCTCCAGGCAACTTTTTAATGCCATGTGTGTTATCAGTGAATTCAAATTTTATTTAATCTTCCAGAGTAAAGCTGTTACATGAGGGATTTACATGGTGTGTATTTGTAAATTATTGTTTCTCTCCCCCTCTCTCACATACAGTGTTGTGTAGCTATATATATATATATATATATATATATATATATGTGTGTAGTTGCTCTGGAATTGCATCTTACCATCTTCATTCTTGCCGCCAATTACATCACCTTTAATACAGCTCAGTACATGATTAAAACTGCATGCTTCATCTATCAATCTATAATATAGATATATACATATATGTATATATGATTATACTTTATTGAACCTTTATTTGAAATGATTTCCCGCTATTACCAGGTGAATACATGATTTGGCCTAGACAATGTAAATAGAATAAACAAATAAGGAGAATGGTGCTACTGCAGGGACCGAACCTGCAAGCGACAGGTTAACCGGTTCAATACAGTGTTGTTCTTACCATTGAGCTAAACAGTCACTAATAATGTAAAGGACCGAATAACTGTTTAGAGAGGATATAGACTGTGAATAAACAAAATGAGACTTTGTAGTTAAAACAGTTATTCGACCCTTTTCATTGCCGGAAGCTTTTTAGCTCTATGGTAAGAGCAGTGCTGTGTTCGGTAGTTACCCTATCAATCGCTGGTCACGGTTCCTGCAGCAGACACATTCCTTTCAATTGTTCATTCTATTCACGTCGTCTTGGCCAAATGATGCACTCCCTTGTAATATTAATTTCAAATAGTTTCAATATAGTATAACACAATTTATAATTATGTATATATATATATATATATATATATATATATATATATATATACACACACACCAAAGGTCCCACCCCATAAGTCCCTGAGATTTGATGATAGGGAAAAAACAAACTCCACCGATACTGGTAGATCCTGACATCACTCAATCTATTTCCTCCAAGTATTCAACTAAGATGATTGCTTTTAACATTTGACCCATCCCCACCATTTTATCCAAGTGAGTGAGCGAGTGAAAAGAAATAAGAAGAAGCTTGGATATCAGTTGGGACTTTTTTGTTAACAAAAGAAGAAGGTGCACAACTTATTTATTGTTCATGCAATTAGAAGGAAATCCAACTGATGTTGTAATAGGCAAAAAAACAAATGAAAAACAAGATTCCTTCATTTTGTTAAAATGAAATACATAAATCATATAAGTGAATTCAGTCTGTGAATTTAATGGTGGCCGTAGCTATAAATATTAATATCAGATGTGTGGGATATTTTGAAAGAAACAAACTGAGCGTGCCATTTTAAAAATACCATTACGGACATTTGAATAGAATATGTTTTATTTCACCAAACAAACAATAAATTGATTATGGAATTTTTGATTAATACAATAATTATTAGGGTGGGTACAAATTAGCCTTAATACGTCTCAAAGCAAAACTGTAATTACAGTTATTTCTGTACAGTATATATTTTTTTCTCTTTCAATTTACCTTATTATGATTATCTGTTGTGTAAACATGATGAATATGAATAATTGATTTTGTTGATTTGAAAGAAAGAAAATTCAACTTGTGTCAAAAATAAAAAAAAAAATTATCATAATGGTATTTGCATTTATTGAGAAAGAAAATCGGTAGAATTAGGGCCATAAAAATAGGGTCCCTCATTACTCCCCCCCCCCCCGGTGATCAGTTGAGATTTTAATCGATAATGCTTACTTCAATTATTTAGAAGATTTTTAAAACTCAACTTCCTTTGTTTTGTGTCCTTATGATTTTTGAAGATTGTTGGAATCGACTATGGATGCACAAAAGGGCGAAATATTTGGCACTAATTTACTTCTGTGATCCCAACTTACAGTACAATAGAAGGTAGTCAAGACTGTAAAGTTTCACACAATGATAAAAGATATTTTTTTTAATTGTAAATGTATTCATTTATTAGAATGAAATGAGCCCTTGGGTATTTCTGACATGAATTTTAGTAGATATTCAAGACTTGTCAGTTTTGTTGAGTTCGTAAGAGAGCCTCTTACCAACCACCACTGATGTTAATTTTTTTTTCGTATCTGTTTCGCTTGATGTGACAGGATGTACAAACAGTGAAGAGTTTACTACCCTGAATTAGGTGGGGATCGTTCTTAGTGCCAAGGAAGAAAAGCGCGGTCAGCTCCAGTGTCTGACTCGGACTGGTGCTTGACTACATTGAATTACAATAAATCCATTCCCCATGTCCGTGTTGAGAATCTATACTTTGCTAGATTTTTGCATTATAGAGACAAATTACCTGTCAAAATCCAGAAGACAGAGAGAAAAGACCTTTTATCATTTACTGAAATACATATTCAGGGACGCCAGAGTTGCCTGCATCCTGGATTGTGCCGTCAGTATGAGGAAGAGGGTTGGAAGGTGTTTTGCTGGCAAAATGAGAAGATGAGAACATAAACACAGTTTATTACAAATGCAAAATTTATACAAAATAGAAGGCAAAATGGCTGTGTGTCAGATTTGATTTTGACATCTCTGTTATATTCCAACATGTCCCTTGCAGTAGAAAATAGATGAACAACCATTCTAAAAATCCTTTGAGTTTTCTTCCAGATATGTGAGATGAGTGTGTCACCATGATATCAAAGATGTGATGATTATTTTCATTTTACAACTGGGAATGCATGACAGCCACGGCCATCTTGGATTTTAGAATAATGTTCACTCTGATTAACGGAATTGATAGAATATCTGTATATCACCTGAATGAATCACCGTAGTCAGTGCATGTACCAGAATTAATTACCTAAGAAGTTATCTGAAAAAACAAATCTTATGTTTGAAATCATCTAAAAAATATGGGCAGAAGATTCTGGTATGGTTGGTACTAAAATGACCATAGAGTCCCAAAAAGCACTTTGTAGATGATGCCTGACTGGGAATGCCCAGAAATTCATACAAATATAGAGACACAGACACTCACAGAGAGAAGAATGTGTAGCCCTCTTGGCTTGTTGGTTGGGCCATCTTTGGAACAACAATAATTTGATAAAAATAAAAGCCAAGACCTCATTGTGTTATACCCAAGTTAGTTTATACTATCTTATGGTGTATCTGTATTCGTATATTTCTTCGAAACCATCAAATAAAACTGTCACCATAGGTTTCTTCAGTTTTTAAGTGGGTCTGGTTTACTATCTATCATGTGTGCTGGTGGGCTTGGGAGTCGAACATTCACCCATCATTATGTACGGAAAAAATATTTTTTTGATCCTTTGAAAATCCCCTCCCCCCAGGTTTTTAGGTGGGGTTTCAATTTGTGATTTAGGTTTATGCTAAATTGGTTCCTTAGTTTGTGTCTGGCAGCCGTCCTACACATTTTTTTGAAATTTAGATTTTTTTAGTGATTATGGCCCAACAAAAGGCAAGAGAAGTAACTTAATCATTTATCCCCGACTTATCCGATTTTTTAATTGATCATCCCCAGAGAATGTTGGTCATGTAACATGGAGAATAGAGCTTCATCCGCTCTGCTGCAGTTACAATGGCAGGTAGGGTTTTATCGGATGTATTTGCTTTAGCCAGGCCTTACCCTCCACCTTTACCCAAGCTTGGGACCAGGTATGGCTGAGCTGTAGTTTTTTTTTTTTTCTGTCCGAGTAACCTTCTGTTGATTGACTTCTCTACTGGGCTAAAAGACTTCAATTTCACTGCTATTTACCCATAGCAGGTGAGAGGAGTGGATTCATGCATTTCCCTAGGGCAATAGTGCGATATGATCCTCGACTGAAAACTTGAACTTGGTCCTCTGATTCCATTTTTCATGTCTGAAACTGGAACCGAATACATAATCTTTATTTTCCGATCATACTGTTATTCTAATCATAGTTATGATGGCCAAAATTGAAAATTGTATGAAAACAACTCGAATTAAGAGGAAAGGTAAAAACTAATTTATTAATGATAATAGTAAAGATTTGTAAAATAGTATTGTTTGAATTTCAGCATATTTTAAATGTCACGGATAGAAGCAAGTATCTGCATTTATTTTTCCTTTAATGCATTCATATAGGATGTTTTATTGAATTTAATTTTGTTCCATTTTCCTTTGAGGATGGAAATAAAATCTAATGTAATCTATTTACGCAACTAAGTTAGCTTGACAAAATCCGATGATGAAGAGAAAGGGAGAAAAAAATAAAGAGTTAGTCACTCAATAGAAACCGTCATGTGACCAACGTTTTCTCGCAGAATGCTGTGTTGGGGGTGATCTGTTACAAAATTGGAAGTGGGGCTAATCAATGTATATGTTACTTCTCTCAACTTTCGTTTGGCAGTGATCATTAAAAAAAAAAAGATGTCTGAATAAGTGGACACAAAGTAAGGGATCAATGTAGCATAAAATTACATGGCAAAATGATACCCTCCTCCACACACACTCATACTGAAAACCTTTTTAGGGGTGGAATTTTCAAAAAATGACTATCTTTTTTCTAGACATTATTAGGAGTAAATGTTTAATTTAGCACAATTGGTGCAGCCTCTTATTAGTGATATATACATTCATAGCCAGCCAGGAAATTAAAGACAACCTATCCTCAACAGGAGAAATCAATTGAAGAATCATTCTAGGATGGCTAGTATATGGCAGAGCAAACTCAACCTCCAAGAACAGGAAAATCCCATTGATCCTGTAAAGAATGGTATGCAAACAATGCATCCTCTTGATAGTCACCTGTGGAGCAGAAACATGGAACCTAAGAGACTGACCCATAAATATGCAACATACACATGAAAGAATTATGCTCAACTTCACCTGGGGAGGTCACAAGATAGCACAATATATGAAGGAAAAACCAGAAATCCGAGACATTATGGAGACCATTAGAAATCACCGATGGCAACGGGCCGGTCATGTTGCAAGAATGGCAGACAACCGCAGGGTATCACGACTCACAATATAGATCCCCAGAAATCATGTGTGAAACTGTGCCTGGCAGAATACAAGATGGAGAGACAAACTAAACAGGTTCAGAAAGTATTGGCTTCACAGCGCCCTTGATAGAGAGGTCTGGTGAATTCTGGGGAAAGAGAAAGGTCCATATCCTAGAGTGGATGATAAAAGACTGATAATATTGACAGTTTTAGTTGATTGTTTCTAAAGCAGGTCATTTAATCTCAAAATCCAATGTTGCTTTTTATAAAATTAAGTTCCTTCTTATAATTCTCCTGAGAATGGAGAAATCATTTTGCTTCTTATCTAAAAATATATATTTCTGATTTTAGAACATTTATTATCTTGGGGAAGCCGCCGTCAATTCTGTCAATATAATATCACGAACAGAATTGACTGTGGCTTATATAAATGCTCTTGCTAAAATTGCATTTTTAGATTGTTACATATGAAATATTGTTTTTTGAATCGTGAGATGAATGATAATATAAACAACAAAAACAATGTTTTTTAATTGATCGCTGCCAACTTGGCATGCTGCCAAAAGATGGTAGTCACTTGATGGTTTCTGTTAACTGATCAACCAGACCTATATATGCTGAATCAATTTACAACATTTGAAGCCAATCTAATTCATTGCTAGCATTCACTATTCGAATAAAAATAGAGCAAGGAAGCACTTGGAGAGCGCATTCTTCTGCCAGCACCATTGTCACTAAAAATTGAATGAAAATCATTTCATATATAGCTGTGATGTAGGGGGATTTTGCAATATTGTCTCAATGTATGAAAAAATATTTATCAATCAAAGAAAAAAGATCCTCGTTCTACCCCAAAATTTGATCACTTCTTCCTTAGCTCATAGCCCACCTTTCCATAAAATGTAATCAGAATTCATTGGAAGCTTCGGGAGATCCTGTGTGGACAAACAAACAAACATGAGTGCATTCATAACCCTTTTCCAAGTTTGTTCCTTAACTTGTGAAGATGGGAGGAATGTATGATTTTCAGTCGCAGTGTATCCTTACATGCTATTTTGAAAAAAAAAAATTACATTTTACTAAAAATTACTTTTTTCAAACTTTTTTTTGCAAATTTCAAGAGTAAAGCTGATTGACATATATCGTAATTGTGCTGTTCTTTGAATGATTTGTTCTATGTTGTTGAAAATTTCAGATTGAAATAATAAAACTATAACAATAAGAGCCACAAGTGAATACAAATTTTGATAATAGATTTTTTTGATAAAGGCTTTAGAGAACGTATCTTATTCAAGGTGGCAACACATCCAATTTTAGGCTGGATAATTATGCTTTTTAGCACTCGGTCCAGTACCATCTTGAGCCAAACTTGAATTTTTGTAAAAAACTTAAAACATTACCTTAAATATACTAGAAACTGTGAGGATTGAAAGCTCTGACAATCTTTAATCTATTTTCTATTATATATAGTTGTTGTTGTGTGAGGGGTTATGTAATAGTTCTTGACCCGACTAAGAAGAGAATGATATAGAAACAAATTTAACCATCAATCACGCATACCTTGGCCAACGCCATCGTCAGGGGAAGTAATTGTGCATTAATCTGCCCCAAAATTTAGTCACTTCTTCCACGACCCATTGCTGAGCCTTCCACAAAATTTGAAATTTATTCAAAACTTTTGGAGATGTTGTGTAGATTGACATATTTTGTGCAGTGGACATATATTTACTGTGTAGGGAAGGTAATTGTACATGGATCTGTCCCTGATATTAATCACTTTTTCTGTAGCCTATTGTCTACCTCTCCATAAAATTGCATTGAAATTCATTCTGAATTTTTGAAGATATTGTGTCGGCAGTCATGAGCATATATATAAATTTATGAAAAAAAAAATTGTAATAATATCTCTCAATCAAAAAAAAAAAATACCTGGATCCATCCCCTAACCATTACTTCTTTACTGTATTGACTACTCTTCCATAAAATTTCATTGGGATTGATAAAGTACTTCTGAAGATATCTTGTGGACTGACAGACAAAGACACAATCGAATACATATCCCTTTCTACCTTGTCAGCCGGGGTAAAAATAAGAGCAAGGATCCTGCAAATTGGCACTTTACAATATAGAAAAATACACTTTCCAGCTGCAGTGACCAAACAATGCTCAGATTTTTGGAAAGTGGGTCGAGTCGAGAACTGTCATTGTTCCTCAAACTGAAAACTTTTCAGCCCTAATACTCACTTGTTTATTGAAGGTGGAACATTTTATATCTTTGATGTGAAGGCTTTCTCTTACCTATCTGTTGATTGTTTGCATCCCTTGAATATTCTCTAAATGGGTCTGTCTCTAGAAGGCATTCCTGCTGAGCCATGTCATCAAATATATATTGAACAGAAAAGTTTGAGTTAAAAATTGACAGAACTGTATTTGCATGACGTGTTACTGCTCAGATGCTCCATCCAATGGGCAATGAATTGGTCAGCATTTCTCAAACGATTTGTGGAAACCCAATCGTTGTTTGTTGCAATTGTGGGTTGTGGGGGGGGTTGGGTGCTTGCCTGACACACTCAAGATGGACTGCCTTACAGGGTTGAGGTGCTCCAACTTTTCTGCTATTTACTTGTAGCTAGGTGGGGATTCATCCCTTTTCCCAAGGGCACTGATGCCAAATGAATGCAGACTGTTTCATCCGGAGATTAAACTAAGTTCACCGATTCCATTCTCTGTGATATTACCCATTAGGCCACCTGCACTTCCTGTGACTTGGTTTAGCGATCAACAAAATCTTCTCTAGCTTTAGTATGCATCCTTCTCTCTTTAAAAAAAATTCTAAATTAATCTTTTTTCTGTTTCTGCTGATGGTAGACCAATGGTTTGAGTGGTTGTGTGGAAAGGCAATGGAAATAAATATGAAAGAAAGACTAGTCAAAAATTAATGATGTCAATACCAGGTCTGGTTAGTCACTCAGTAGAAACCATCACATGACCAATGCCTTTTAGCTACATGCTGAGTTGAGGGATGATCAATTGCAAAATTGGAAAAAATAGGTGTTCAATAAATAAGTTACTTCTCTCTCTCTCCCTTTGTTGGGCAGAGAACACTAGAAAAGTCTGAATTTTCAAAGATAAACATGAATGCTACTGGTGACATACTTGGGGATCAATCCAGCTAAAACTTATCATACTGATCATTCCCTCTGTAAACCCATTTTGCAGGGTGGGGATTAAAATAAACGAACAAGGAAACCGTTTTTTCTAGCCATGATAAAGAGTAAATGTTGAAAATTTCAGCCCTTGAGCTCCATTAGTGTGGCTTTTATGCATGATCAGCTTGTCAGCCAAACTCGAAAACTGAAGAAATCAATTTTTATAGTTTTTCTTGATGATTTCTGATATACTGAAACATGTCAAACAATTAGAGAAATTTTGTTTTTTTTCTCTTTTACTTGAAAATCATATATTGCCGTCTGCGGCCGATTCCATCATTGCTGAATACCATTTTTCGATTGTCATAGAAATGATCACTTGATTCGAATTCTGCTGTTCTTGAAAGTTAATTGCTCGATTCCTTCATAAATTGCAGACTGCAGAAAGTCTCTAAAGTCGAGCAAGACAAATGGCTACAATCTTTAAGTCACAAAATCACTAGACATTCTTTAATTACTTCGACTCTGGTTCTGAGTAGCTCTTTCATTTCCCATGGTAGACTCGACTGCTTTGATTATATGTCTGCCTTGCTAATTATATTTTTGAATCATTATTATTTCACTGTAACATTTTTTTTCGTAGATAACTCAGTTCGCAACACTTATCATCAATTAATAATCTATCTGGACGAGACAACCCAGCGCTTCTCGTCTCACTCGGCAATAATTATTTTGCAAGATTAAACCCTGAAAGATCATCGAGATAGGATTTATTATTGCCAAAAATTACAGAGTTGTCAATAGTTAGGTGAAAAAAAGTAGATTCATTGACTTTCTCTCCGGTGACAGTTTGATACTATTCGTGTAGCCAGATAGACGAGAGGATTGAGATCATTTTACAGAATTGATTTTTTTTCATTCTGGAGATTCAGGGAAATGAAATTCTAACTTCTCCAAATTGATTCATCTTTGACCTCATTTTTAAATTCTCTCTAAAATTATTAGATTGAGTCAATTGGGTGTGGTTTTTTTGTAGGACAAAAAATTGTGATTTCCTTTCGGGGTACTTGATTAAAAAAAGCCGAGTTAGAAGGCCTGCACAATATCATAAAGATGATGAGATCCGTGTCTGTTACACTTATATTATCAGTAGCAGCCACTAGCTCCTCTTCTTTACTCTATTATTAAAGTACTTGGGGGTTTTTGTCTGTCTCTTTTCCTTTCCTATGCTCTTATTTAACTACTCTCCTTTCATACCCTCCCTCTTTCTGACCTCTTATCAAACCAACTAACTTTCCTCTTTACCCTCTTCCTTTCTCTGGTGTCATCCTTATGGTATCTGTAGCAACCATCAGCCAGTCTGTCGTGTACTTATGATGGAAGTCAACAGAGTGACAGATCATTATCTAGTATACAATAGCTAAGTTTAAGACAACACAAAATATTGAGTAGAAAAGTAAGATTCAGATATCAAATGATAATAATTATGCAGAAATGCACACCTCCATGATAATCCCAGCTTTAAGAAAACATATGGGATAGTTTTTTAGCTACTGATTGGTGTTTGGACCTAGTTAAAAAGCCAAATTTTTGAATGCTGATTTTCAAGGCTGGCAGACCCTTCCCACTCAGGATTGTGTTGTACCAATCTTTCAACTCTTATTTATTCTCATTAGGCCTTGTGCTAAACTAAGCTATGCTTTTTAAATATTTCAAATACCTTTTATCTTTACTTATGAATTGATATCAATAACTGAAATATTTGTCCTAATGGGCAGGTTAATTTGCTATAAAAAAAATTTAATCCTATTGATTTGTGCTGTAAAATTGCAATTTAATTTATTCATGTATTTACTTTTGTTTTTCTTTCATTGGTTCTCTTATTTCTTTTTATTTGTGCGCCGCTTTTAACATTGAGTGAGCAAGGGTGTGAAACTTGGCAAATTACTATTGGGTACACCTTCCCTCGATGTGCAGAAGTATAAGTTCACAAGCGCAAATTTTCGATCTTTCTCCGAACGAAATGTAATAATGTTGAAATGTTTGGTTTTTCATACTCAGTGACTCATTATTAATTGTTCAGTTTGACAGCAGAAGAAATAGTTGGATGGATATCAGATATTGTTTTATCTAATTTAAAAAAAAATTATATATCTTATTTACAATACAATCAAGAAAACCCTTCTCATCCTCTCTATTTCGAAATACTTTGAATATATATATATATATATATATATATATATATTCAGGGAAGAGTGAGAGTTGACGTCCTTGGAGGAAAAATCAGAGAGATTAAAAAAATGATCTAAGAGTCATTGTAAATTTCAAACATCAGCCAGGAGCTAGAAATCAAATCAAAAAAATCAAATCAAAGCAGCGGCCTCAAAAAAATGTGACCATTTCAGAATTGAATGGAAAATCCCCCTCCCTGGCTCAAACATATTTTTTGAGGTGATTTTCAAAATCCAACTTGTAAAGAACCTGCCTAGGATTCCCATGAGTTCTCCCAGAAAACTTTGTTGGGTTATGTCTTGTGGTTTTTGTGGTAGGCTGTGACATACAGACAGATGAACAGACATTTATTTGGTGAAACTTCATTGTTGTTAATTAAACCGAAACTGACTCAGACCGTATAGCTGAAAATTCAGGCATAAAGTTTCCTTCCCAAAGCAGATGGCCTCCTTCTAACCCTCTCAGAACTCCTGGGACATAAATATCTCTAAGTTTCTATGTTTGCTGGAATATAATACGCACTCACACACGCACTCACACACACACGCACTCACACACACACACACACACACACACACACACACACATATATATATATATATATATATATATATAATTATTAATAATATATATAATGTTCTGCAGATCTTTTCTAGAAGTTTACGGGTAGATCTCAAATTCAGGTATTAAGCACCTTTTATAGGTTGGTCTTGAATCGGTTAATCATTCGATGTGGTTGGTTTGATTATTCACTGAAGGCTAGAAATGATGGTTAACTAAATTCTCTTTCTGTATTTTTCTCATAGTTTCACAAAGTAGCTAATAAGCATTTCATATTTGTGTCTTATTCTGAGGTCAAAGTGAAACAACCTGGTATCATTTATCTGTCAGGTTGTCTGTTGTCTTTTCAAGAATTATTTTGAAGACATAAACACTTTGACATCTTAAATCACAACAGAATCAACACATTAGCTTTTGATTTCTTTTTTCTTCCTTTTATTCTGCCTGACATTTTAGCTGAACTTTGGAGCTCGATGTCACTGCACTGCTTTTAACAGCTTTTTGCTTTAGCACATCGTCAGATTGCAGACACCATTTTTGGCAAGATGTGGAGTTTCCCCGTTGTACATCTCATAACTTTCCTAATAATTATATCAACTTGTGACAGTTATAAATTTCTTCTACAGTTTGATGAACAGGACACGATGGGCAAACATGACACATTCTATCAACACTCAATAGAAACTGCCACCAAAATATTTTGGCAGCATACCTTGTTGGGGATGATTGATTGAAAAAAAGAAGACAATCAATGAGTAAATCACTTCTCTTGCCTTTTGTTGGGCAAACACTTGGAAAGTCTGAATTTTTAAAAACAAGTGTGAACACTGCTGAATGCAAACAGAAGGAGCAATTTAGAATACATTTACATTGTAAATTGATCCCGGAGAAATTTATTTAAGGGCTAATTTTCAAAACACAAAAAAGAAGCCTTTTCCAAAGACATTATCATCATCAGTCTTTTATTGTCTGTTGTTGGACATGGACCTTTCAATATTTTTTGAACCTTGGTTCCACATTTAATCTCTGGGGATCCATGTTGTGAGCCGTGATGTCCATTGGTTGTTTGCCATTCTTGCAACATGACCAGCCCATTGCTATTTGAGTTTCCCAATGGATTCTATGATATCTTGGACTCATGTTTTTTCCTTAATATACTGTGCTATCTTGTGGTTTCTCCATGTGATCTTGATCATGTGATCTGGCCTGTGCACATGATGCATATATTGCTAGGTAATCCAGCCAGATTTGCTTAAAAACTGAAGAAACCTTTGTTCGTAGTTTTGATGACAGTTTCTTCTACTAGTCCATGACCAGTCATTCAACTGACAGTAATCATAACTGTTCAACGACAGGCTCAACTAATAGTTCTGATACTTTAAGTGTTACAAACACTGTTTGAAGAGAGAGTGGAGAAAATGATTATTATTATTTACAAGCATTGCAGCAAAAGTTCAAATTTTCTACTTGGATGCTGTTTTTTTTTTTTTTTGTTGCTTTTATGCCACCATAGAATGAGACTGATGAGAGAGACTCTCTTCCCTTACAAATATTACATATTATACCTGAAGACTATAGAATGATGCAGCCAAAACATTGTTTGATAATCAAAGATGAGCAGAAAGAGATTAGATTGTTCAAACAAGAGTCAATATGTTAATGACTCTTCTCAAGGTTGCTGACAATACAAGGTATCCACTAATAAGATCATGTTGGTTCTATGACTTTTAGTTGGTAAGTTATTGATCAATAGTTGGTTAGTCTTATAAACTAGAGATTGTTTGGGTACTGAGTTGGACTTATATCTTTCATAGCTTCTCAGAGAGTAAGGGTACAGATAGCTTTAGGTTACATAGTACAGATAGACTTACAGATCCAGTTGAAGATTTTTAGAAAAAAAAGTTAAAGAACTGACATTATAATGAACCATCATCCAAAAAATGTCAACAGGTTTTCTTTCAGTTTTCAAGTTGGTCGAGCTGGCTATGTAATGTTTGTATGTATCACGTACACAGGCTGCACCTATCAAGTTCTTTGTAATTTCTAGAAAAAAACGTTTTCAGATTAGTTTCAATTTGCAATGTACGTTTATGCTAAATTGGTTGCTTAGTTTGTGTCTGACAGCATTCATGCTTGCTTTTTTAGAAATTGATGCTTTGGTCATGTGATAGTTTCTACTGAGTGACTAACCAAACGTGTTATCTAATTTAGCAGTTTTGGGGAGTACATAAAAGTTGTAGCATGAATTGATTACCTTGATCTATCTATGAAAAGAATAAGTCTTGAAGAAATGAGATTCTGTTCCGGCATATTTTGGCATGTTTTTTTTTTTTTCCTAATCATGGAATTGTAATTGCTGTGTTTTATTCATATTTTTTTTGTTTTATTCAAATTAGGTTCCATCTGAACAGCCAGCACAAATTTTCTCTTTTGTGAAAGAATCTTTTTTTCTCTCATTCAAATCTCTTCTGTGGAATCGTAAGACTTTGATCATGAATAATTTCTGAGGGGAAAAAAAAATCTCTTTGCTTCCAAATTTGGAAGAGTGTAGAAATATTGATAGCATTATATACTCTGTAGGTAAGTGGAAACAAATATATGTATGTTTTTATATATATATATATATATATATATATATATATATATATATATATATATATATATATATATATATATATATATGTGTTACTGAATAAATTTTCAGAGAGTGCAGGATCTTGGATCATGGTACCTGTACACGGAATATCCTTCTGGACTGTGCAATGAAATTTTAGGACAATTTACGCAGAGTTTTCATCCTATGATCCAGTGAGGCTGCCTTGTTGTAGGTTTGACTGGAGTTCCTCCTCTCCTGATGAGGATGAGGGCTCTCTCTGTATTGGAAACTGCATTCTGCGATCCATGGAAATTGTTGCCTGACTCTCCGTGGAGTTTTCAAAGAATCTGAAAAAGTAAGGCAATGATACTCAACAGATCACAGAATGCAGTCTCTCAATGATGTTTTTTTCAATACAACAGGTCAGTTACTACAACACAATATAACACTACTGAGCACGCTAAAGTGTCCAGCATTGTGTGAAACTTAGACACTCTAGAGTCTAAAAATAAGTTTATAATAATCTGACCATATATACCTCAATTGAGGATCTTAATGGAATGCCTTGGTATTTTATAGAATATATATATATATATATATACATGTAATTAGGAAATGATCTGAGATGATTTTCCGTTGTTACATGGTTAATATATCATTCAAGTTAGACAACGCAAATAGAATAAACAATTAAAGAAAATGGGGCTGCTGCAGGAATCGAACCTGTTGTTATCCGGCCTTTACATCATCGGTGAGCTGTTTGTTAGGTTAGGCAAGTGCATTGATACGTTGAAGTGGCTACCTATTGGTACCGGTTCAATTCCTGCGGTAACCCAATTTTCTTTAATTGTTAATTCTATACAGTCTAAATTGAATGATATATTAACCATGTAACGACAGGAAGTCATTTCAGATAAGTTTCTGTATGATATAGAACAATTTATTATTAATTCATATATATATATATATATATATTCTATAGAATGTTAGGCATTTTTCAGGCAAAATATATGATAGACAATCAGGTTTGGACGCTTTATTAATGAAATGAAATCAGTGAAATCTAATTGAAAATATAATAGACAACAAAGATGAGAAACTTTTATTAGTGAACTAAAAAAAGACAAAAATGATGGAATTTTCATCAGAATATTTTTGTTTAGTTTATGTTGTGGATATCAGTTGGCTAATGAAATTCTCTCATGTCTGTCGTCCAAATTATTTTTAATTAATTTAGGTTTCACAGATTTCAATTCGTTAATAAAGTGTCCATTGTCTACTGTATGTCTGTTGTTTGTTATCTGCCCAAGTTTCACACAATGCTGGTAACAATATATATATATATATATATATATATATATATATATATATATATATATACGTACGAATGACACGTTACACAAAAGGTATGAAAAGTTTTCTTCAGAGAAATAAAAAATGATAGAGACACAGGAGACACTGAATAACTTGACGAATTGATCTATCTTTTCTAATTCTATAAACTTTTGGGGAGTATTTCATATACACACACACATATACATATTTACGTACAACTACATACGTGTTGGCATAGGGTGGCATAACAATCATCAGCACAGAGAATGGAATAGTTGATCATTACATGTTCACATCACACCAGTGCCCTTGGGAAAGGCATAAATCCACTTCTAGTCGTGCCCTCTCCTGATATCTTGATGAAATATGTCGTCTCTGGCATTTCAGTGGTTGGCCAGGAAAGCTGTGGCTGAGGGACCACTTGGGCAAACCACTTTCCCATACTATCATAGTTGCCCAGGCAGGTGTTAGAAAAAGTTGCTTCATGCATAGCCAAGTTTGCATTGATCTATGTAACAATACCAAAATCAAAACCCGTGTTGACATTCTTTTCAGGGTTCATGATGATTTCTATTCATTTTTATTGTAGATTAATTTGAATGATTTCTGAACTTTACATGAATGTTTTGCTGCTGCCCATGCATGTATCAGACTTGATTATCTAAAAAAATAGATCTTCCATCTGAAAAATCTGAATAGATAAATCTTTTATCTAAAAAATTTGAAAAGAGGGATCTTTTATCTGAAAAATCCTAAAAGAGAGATCTTTAATCTGAAAAATCCTAAAAGAGAGATCTTTAATCTGAAAAATCTGAAAAGAGAGATCTTTAATCTGAAAAATCTGAAAAGAGAGATCTTTAATCTGAAAAATCTGAAAAGAGAGATCTTTAATCTGAAAAATCTGAAAAGAGAGATCTTTAATCCGAAAAATCTGAAAAGAGAGATCTTTTATCTGAAAAATTTGACCATAAAGCCCCCCCCCCCCGAACTTTTTCAAAAAAGAAAATGAAACCAAAACATTCTCAGATGGCAGTTAGTTATGTATTCCTGCTAATTCCCAAGGTTGTGGCCAGATACAGTTGAGCAAAAAAAAAGAAGATTTGTAGCCCACTTGGCTGATTGGACGGGCAGGCCATTTGTGGGGCTATGGTCGCTTGATGATAATAATTTGCTACTACAACTACTTCTCTAATATTGAAAAGATTCCAGCTTCAGTTCAACTCCTGATCTAGTAAATCATCAGGATGCCATACTGAGTATTTCGCAAGCATTTTGAAAAGATCGAGTGTTATCAAATGAGAGAAGAAAGTTACGAGTTGGGAATAACTCTTTTTCTGGTCATTACTTCCCATTGTTCCAATAGAAGGGGGCAAAATTTAGGTCATTTATACTTTAATCTTGATTTAAATTCCAATTCCATGGGTGTCGAAAAATTCCAGGTGAGTCTTTTTGAGGAGGAAGGGCATGTTGCTAACTTTTTCTGTTGCTAATGAATATTTCATTTTGGACGATATTTTTTCCGTTTATCTTTTAATGCAGTAATTATTTGTTTTTGCTTTGGAATATTTTAACTGGGAATAAGTTGGAAAATTCCATTTGCCAGAAATGTTTTTTTAATATCAATATTTTTATAACAAACAAATGTTGCCAAATGCTGTCAAAAATTGTATAAATAAACTGTCGTGGGTTTTGAGCAAAGTTCTTTTTCTTGGTTTTTCAGGAAAACAGTATGGAAGTGGAGAAACTTCGATCAACCCTGGAAGAAATTCAAGGTCAACTGTCATCAACGGAAGAGACAAAAGGCTGGTTGGAAAGGAGACTCGATGAAGCTGAGGTGAGCAATTGAAACGTTTTTTTTTTTCTTACAACTTTTGATCCAAGTATTTTTTTTAATCATATTAGTTGATGATACAATATAAAACATTTATAAACAAAATGTTTACACAAATAGCCAAGGCTTCTTAATATTTGTTTCATGACACAATTTTCACATTCCCTTTGTGATGATCACAGAGTACACAATCAATTGCATTTGACTGCTGACTGAGTATCCCCATGGAAGAGTGTCTATTGACAAATGCGTAGTAAGGTCCGTCCCAATTGGTTGCCAAATTACATCAAGTCAGTGCAACTGACATATCAAAATGATTGGATACTTTCCAAACAGATCTCCCATTGTCTAAACCGTCAGTAATTCTATGTATGGGGCCTTGTTGGCCGTGTGACAGAAATACTCGACTCTAAGATGAATAATTCGTCATGATTGGTTTTCGCTGAATCATTACTGGAATGATCTGATTGCTCCAATGGCCTCCAACTCATTAAAGGTTTAGTCACCCTTGGATTGACTGATGTAGTTGTGATTAGAGAGATTTGATTGCTTCCCCAACTTATTGTGAAACCACAATGGAACTGACCCTTCAATACCAAATCCCTCTAAGGACCAACAGATCCATTGGTCAGTTAAGCTCTTTATTCTCCAATGCTTTATTGCATACGTGGACACAGTCATATAATTATTGACCATATGTTATCTATATAATACTAGTTTATAACCCACAAAATGGTTCATAGATATATTTTAATTTCTTATATGTATATATATATATATATATATTGGAGGTTTTATCGGTGAAAATGTCTATCCCTGTCTCTGTAGGGTCTGCGTGGTTTCTACACATTCTCTTACTTATTTCAGGACTTAATAGTTTATTACTTCACAGTGGTTAATGAAGTCAATAAATATTTGACTTATAAATTTCATGTAAGGTTTTATTAGAAAGTGACTGAAAAATGGGAGACTCCATTTTTCCAAATAGCGGGTAGTAGATACACTGTAGACCTGTTGTAAAGTAGCTTGATATAACGTGGGATCATTTATAATGCGATTTGAGCATGAATCCCAATTTACTAAATGTTAAATTTAGCCCTCATAAAACAGCTAAGAACAGATATAGAAAGACTTCTGCTGAATCAGGTTACACTAACTGTAAAAAGGAGATGAAAACATTTCTGTTGTCAATTAATGAAACTCATTGCCCCTTTCATCTGGAGCTGAAGAAATCACTAATGTATCGTCTAATTCCTACTTTAGACATTCACCATATATTTATCTAAGTTTCATCAAAATGTAATCTTCTAGTGAGGTATCATGATTGAAAAAATTTTTTATGATTATTTCTGTCTTCCTGCGAGTATGACCTCACCCACTCCCACCTCCATGATTTTCTCTTTATTTCTGCTAAAATTACAAGGATTATTCTTGAAGAAGTTAGATTGGGGTGCCTGGACTGGGATTAAAGTCTATAGAAATGGAAAATTTGTTGCAATATGGACACATTTATACAATGGTAGAAAATTCATATTATTTGTTTTCGGCTCTAGTGTTGAAATCATATGCAATGCATTAACAGAACAGCCAGCATTCTTACATCTCCCTATTTATCTAGCCTTACTATTATGGCTGAATATGACACAAGGTTGGTTTAATGTGGGGATCCTGTATGTGTACATGTAGACAGTTCCCCTAACTGCTCTAGTTCCCATAATTGATGTGAAGGCGTCAGGATAAGCCTGTTTTAGTGCAATAAGGAGGTACCCCTGAGACTGAGCTATGAGAGACTCGGCCACAGGACGGATCCTGGGACTCTGTGCCAAGCACTTCCCAGCAATATTGGCTCTGGTATTGCTTCCCAATAAATATGACAAACAAATCAATTAAAAATGACAGACGTTAAGTGGAATTGATCTCAGATACTGGCTGACCCTTGATGTTTTGACCGAGAAAACACTAATTTATTCGATTCCTTCAGTAGAAGTTGACCCTAGTTTTTGAGGCTTATAGAATAACAAATAAGGATAACAAAACAATTTGTAGGTGGAACACAATATTTGCTTTTTGTGTGTTTCTATGAGTGAAAAAATTTTCTGAAAATTGAAAAAAAACATTCTTTTTTTTATCACCAACACGTAAGGAGCATCGAATTCTACAATATTTATTTTTATTGAAAAATTTTGTTGCAATATTGTTCTCATGTTTTATATTGACACTCATTTGGCTCCGAGTAGGTTTTGTGTTTCAGTTTTGCATGTAAATCACATCATTTTTCAAAATATTAACTCTAATTCAATTTTAAAGGTAGCATTAAAAAAGACAAAAAAAATCACTTATTGTCTGGAGACAAGCAAAAATAGAAATATGAATGTGATAAATAGAAGAACAGGAAAAAACAAGAAGGAATTCCTAAAAATATAGAAAAAAGTTATTCTTTTGAAATGTTCAATCTTGGGAATCATCTCCTCTCTCTTGAGAATTCTTTGCTTTGAATTATGTACATCATTTCACTTTCTTTTTTTAAGTAAGAAATACGCTGATAGTTATGAAGAATAACTTCAATAAAAACAAGTAGAAATAGTGAAAAATAAAAAAAAATTGAAAAAAAAACCATCTAAAATCTGGAGAATCTAATAAATCTGTAAAAATAAGGCCCCCAAAGTAAAAAGAAGCTCCCCCCCATTCGAAAAAAAAAAAGAAGAAAAGTCTTTAGAATGGGTTTAGTAGAATACTGATGCCATGTCTGTAGAAAAAAACGGTATAGCCAGGAGCATTGGAACACGCAAACACAAAAAAAAAAGATAGAGCCCTTTGCCATCTTTGATGGCTATGGTTGTTTAATAATAGTATAAAAATTGATAATAATAGCTGATTCTTTATCTAATGAAAAAAAGTAATGAGAGATAATTGCTCTATTGATACTGCTAGTACAGAAACAAAAACAAAATGGCACTGGAGAGTAGATTGGTCAAATGACAATATAAATTGAGGGACTAATCAGAGCGGCTTTTTTTTTTCCTCAGGCTAATTTAAACGAAAGCAAGCACGAGTTTGAGCAGACCCTGACCAAAGTGAAAGAGACAAGTCACCAAGAAAAGGATGACATGTTGAGTGGATTCCAGAAAGAGATTCAGGTAAGAACTCAACGAACAGCTTCTTGTCTGAATTTTGTTAGATGGTGTGTATTAATCATTATGTATGATATGGTTGGACTATTTTCTTTGTTGGTTCTAGAATGTGTAATCACTTCTTGGAGTGCTGGGCTACCCTGTTCTACCCTGATATGGTTTGCCATACCTGATGTTTACCTCTTGTCACGTGTTACCGTTTCCCTATTTTCTTCAATTCTCACTTTCACAGGTTGACATATTTCGTCTTCACAGTATCTACTTTGGAGGCCAGAGTGTACACAGCTGGAAAGTAGTGAACAAATGAACACATAGACGAGGAAAATAGTCTGACAATTCCATACAAACACCTGTTTGCATTTCTTGTCTAGGGAATTTCATCCGACAAACTCAGCTCTTTTGTCATTTGTTCTCATCACATTGAATAATTATAGCTAGTACAGCTCACCATAGTTTTTTTTCTGCTAGATAAAAGTAAATAACAAAAGAATAAAGTTACAAGCCCTCTACAAAAACTAACTTTTACCCTGATTGACTGACTAACCTATTATTTTACTAAGATGGTAACAATCAATTGTCGGAATGTCCTTAACTTTTCTCATTTCTTATTTTCAGGTATAAATATTTAATGTTGATTGAAAAAAAATCAATCGATTAACAGTGAATATACAAGACATAAGTTCATTCTTCATGTCCATATCTGTGATTTACGATTTGAAAAGGATTCTAAATGAAGTAGTCCTAGCATTACTAGTTGTAGTAGTAGTAGTAGTAGTAGCTGGAGGAGGAGGAAGATGAAAGTTAGAATAGTTCAACCATAAAATCTATTTATTAGGAAAACACAATAAAATCAGTAAGTGTAAAATTTTAACAATTATTTGTTCTGGAGTCTTGGTGTTTGTTTGTTTTTTTTCTTGTAAGTGGGCTTTAAATGACTATATAAAACATTTTGAATTGAAAAGTTTAGCTGATTTTAGCTATTTTTGATAACAGTTTTAGCTGTCAATGACAAAGAATTCTTGACAACAATATAAAAAAACAAATACTTGATACGTTCTCTATTGATCAGAATAGATGTTTTTTTAGTGATGTCACACATTCTCCTCCTTCCTCTTTCCATTGTTTATATAAATGGAACTGGAGTGCATCAAATGAAGATTCTACATGTCTGAAAAAAACAAAACAAAACTCAACAGTGAAATAAAAGAAAAAAAGTTTTTTTGTTAGTCCTTACAACACCGAATAATTATGGCTATTTCAACTCAGCATAGTCTTAAAAAGAAGGGTATGCAACCAATGCATCCTTCAGATAGTCACACATGGGGTTGGAACATGGAATCTAACCAAAAGACTGACCCTCAAACTGAGGACCATGTAACATGCACACAGAAGAGAATCAGGCTCAAATCACATGGAGAGATCATTTAACAGCACGGTATATGAGGGGGAAAACAGGACATCATAGAATCCATTACGAAACTTAAATGGCAATGGGCTAGTCATGTTGCAAGAATGGCTGACAACCAATGGACATCACGACTCGCAACATAGATCACTGGAGATCACTTACAAAACTATGTTTGGCAAAAATAAGATGGTGAGACAAACTAGACAAGTTTAGAAAGTATTGGCTCTATGATGCCCATGATAGAGAGGTCTGGTGAATCATGAAAATGGTCTATATCCAATGCAGGACACCAAAAGGCTATTGATGATGAAATAAGTGTATATAAAAAGTTGAGGACATTCTGATAACTTGGCTGTTATTATCTTATTCATATAATAACCTGGGGTTATTGTTAATCAGTCAGTCAGTCAGTCAGTTGACGCAAAGGTTAGTTGGTGTTGGAGACTTGAAACTTTTTTAAAATTGACATTTATTTAGCAAATGAAAATACAGTGAGCTGTAATACCTATAATTATTCATGTCGAGGCACTGACAAAAGTGACTCAAAATCTACTGCTTTTGTGCTACATCCACAAAGAATTTTTGTTACTCCTCCCCAACCTCAATTTTCATATAACTACAGTATACTAGATTACAAATTCCAGATGTGTTTATCGACGCTTATTTTCAGTTTTTTTCAAAAGTCAATAGTAATTGTTCTATGATGAATATATATGCATCTATGATCTAAACCATTATTGACTGAACTGGGTGTTTTCTATGATGGAGTTTTTCATAGAAGTCGCAAAACTTGCAAGAATTCCCATTAAATTATTCAAGATTGAACTGTGAATTGATAGCCCATGAATGGCAAGGTATTTTTTACATTTATTTGCTCTAAGCATTTGATGACTATATCTTTTGGTATATATTTTCGGTAGGAAAATATTAAGAAAAAAAATCATCTCACTACACACTTCTTATTTATCACCACAGTCCCCCTCTGAGTTGTATGCGTGTGTGCATGTGTACACATTTTGCGACTAACATACAAAGGAGAATACTGTGCACATAAAAGATTTCAAATTTAGTTGATAGCTTGTTGAATTTTTATTGAAGAAATATTGATTCCCTACATTGACTTCAAAATTGCACATGTACTTTAGTCAGTGGAAAAGATTTCACACAATATAAGATTTCTACCCTCCCCAAATTAAAGGGAACATTGTTCATCACCAAGTTTTTTTCAACCCTTCCTCAAGTTCTGGCTTATGTGGGTCTGGACAATGAAGGTTATATTTACCTTTTTAGTCACATTTGGAGAGATAAAATGTGGTTGGAAGGGGCTCGTATACTGTCTAATGCAGTAAGTTTCCATAGTCATTGATTGATGGACACTTCTAATAGAAACTGTCAACAGAGGTTTCTTTCAGTTTTTGAGTTAGTCTGGCTTGCTTTCTATGTATGTATTATGTGTACAGGCTATACCAGTAGAGCTGAAGGGTTGAAGATTTCAACATTTAATCTTTATAATGTCTAGAAAAAAATTTATTTTTTTGTTTTTATACTCCCTACTTTCTTTTTGCTCTGTAAGTTAATACTAAATCGATCCCTTAGTTTGCGTCTGCTTGTTTTATTTTTTTAATTTTTTTATTGGAGACTTTTTTTTAGTGAGCACTACTTAGCAAAAGGCTGGAGAAGTAACTTATTCTCTGACTACACCTCTTTTTCCAATTTTTTAATTGATCATCTCCAACATGGCATGCTGCCAAAAGACAATGCTTATTTGACGATTTCATCGGGTGATTACCCAGACCAGCTCTCTTTGTTTCTATTTGACTCATCCCGGTGGCGTCTTCCAATTTTCAATAATCGTGTTTTGATGCAAAAATGACTTTTATCGAGTAGAATTGGCTTTACGTTTGACAACTTAATCAAATGCTTCGGCTTTCGGTCATGGAATGAACTTTCAATAGCCAACCAAAACTGCTGTTTTATTAGATTTGTGAAAGATATCAATATGAGACAGACATTTGAAGCAAAAAGAAATGTAAGAACTAGTGATTTGAAAAGATTTTATTTTCAATTATGTCATCTTTGTATCATCCAGCCACAAAATATTTTAATGTTCTTTATTGATGAATGTATGACAAGGTTTTAGGTGAACTAGTCAGGACGAGACAATGTTCTTGAAGATCTCTTGTCCAAGCCGACTGTCATTGAATGCATTTAAATTCTTTTCAGCTGTCAAATAATCTTAGACACAACAACTTTTGCCAATAGCTGTTTATAGGAAAGCATTTTCACTTTCATTTTAATCTCTGCCCATGAAGTTGGACTGAAATATAAATATCCATACCCTTTATAAATGAATCAGCATAGCTTGCACATGTACCAGAACTAAAAATCTTATCCAGCACAAGATTTTGACCATAGTGTGCGAAAAGGCTCATTTTTGAAAAAATAAAGAATATTTTTTAGATGGTGCCTGGTGGTGTATTTGAGCAAATTTTTTTGGTTGTAGCCCCCAAAATACGATCAGGAGAGCCTGGAGACACACAGACGAGCAAAAAGAGTTGGTCAAGCGAGCCATTTGAGGGGTTATGTCACTTTGTCCTCACAATATCTCCAAAAGTTCTCAAATTCCAATGGAATTTTGTTGAAGGGTGAGCCATGGGCTAAAGCAGGGCCTCTCCGGGTGAATTTGTAAGGTGATACAAAGCAGTTTTTCACCACCCACACACACCGCACAAACCCCCATTGATCTTTAGCCATTCTGTTTCCGTCTACTAATGACTCTCCTAATGTGCTACACCTTAATTGTTTGCCAGTAAATGATAATCAACCTATTTTATTGATGGACATATCACATCAATTCTGAAGTTTCGATACACAACTCTAACCAAGAGAATCTCAGCTCCCTGACTCCCCGCCCCCGTGTGATATACACCTGCTGCCCTCTCTCCCTCTCAGATGTCCTGGATTAAGACAGAATTGATTAAATTTTGATGAGGATCTTCCCTTCCTCGAATGTCACTCTCAAGAATTAGCAAAATGATTTAGTGCTTTTTCCTCTCCAAGACATTCGTCTCGGATGGCACATGTCACATCTGAGAAAACATTTACGCAGAGTAAATTAATTTTTCATTGTGATAAGCTATATCTGTGGATTGCTACATTACCTGTTGATATGTGCACAGGTGTTCTTATCTTGGAAAAATGTATGATTGCCTTATTAATTATACAGCTATACCTTGAATATTGCGGTTATAATCAGTGCAGGTTTTGATGGGGTATACTTGCGATATAGCTGTACAGATTAATGTAACTAAGTATAAACTGAAAAAAAAAACGAAACAAGTGCAGCTTTGAACGGACCAGTTAATCTGTATATGAAAAATCTGGTTTGTGTGCAAATTCTTATTCATGTATGTACTTGTAAATTAGTCATAAAGACAATCCCACCTGAGAAAGAGAAATGGAAGAGAAAGAAAGGGGATGTTTTGGCAAAGGTGTTATCGCTAGCATTCTATGATTGGTGAACCCTCCAGTAATCCCCTTACCTGCCCAGGTAGATACAGTTAAAAGTTCTTCTACCTGTTACCTATTATTGACATTGGCAGGAGCCAGTCAGTGATCTAACATATGTGCACACAAAACACATACGGACATGCATACATTTTAAACCCTTCACTTCAACATACACGCATGTAGCTACATCAATATGTCCACAGCCTGATGATAAAAAAAAGAATTTATTTTACACTACAAATATTTGTTTTTCACCATAATCTCATTCTTTGTCAATGCACTTATTTCAGTGATGGATATTACCCACATAGATAGGCCATTATAGAAGGTATAGACATTCACAATAGGAGGTCTGATTAATCTTGAGGAAGGTCTATGTCCAATAACTGATGTTAAAAGGTTGATGCTGATAATTCAATCGATTCAAGGTCTGAGTTGGAATTTTTAATTTTCAAAAGTAAAAGGAGGAGGAAGAGGAGGAGGATCATCATCATCATTATCATCAGTAGTCTTTTAACGTCTGCCGTTGGACATAGACCTTCCCCAGGATTTGCCACACTTCTCTATCATGGGCGTCGCAGAGCCAGTACTTTCTGAACTTGTCTAGTTCGTCTCTCCATCTAATATTCTACCAGCCTCGGTTGAGCATGTGATCTCGGGGGATCCATGTCGTGATGTACATCGGTTGTCCGCCATTCTTGCAACATGGCCAGCCCATCGCCATTTGAGATTTCAAATGGATTCTATGATGTCCCTGACTTTTGTCCTTTCTCGGATGTACTGTGCTGTCTTGTGGTCTCTCCATGTAAGGCCTAGCATTATTCTTTCATGTGCACGTTGCATGGTTCTCAATTTGTGGATCTGTCTCTTGGTTAGGTTTCATGTTTCAGCTCCATAAGTGACTATTGGGAGGATGCATTGGTTATACGCCCTTCTTTTTAGGATTATTGGGATCTTGTTTTTGATGGTTGAGCTAGCTCTGGCAAAGGCTTGCCATCTGTGCAAATTGTGGTTATTTTCAGCAGAATACTCAATAATATTTGGTCATGACAACAAATCATGATTAAAAAATTTGATGCTTGAGTAATTGAGATGATTAATTATAATAACAAGCATTGGACTTCTCATATATTTTAGGTAAATGAAATAGCCACGATGATAAAAGAATGGAGTAATAATCAGAAACTGTCCTCTGAAACTGTCAATAGAGTCAACATTGGTATCTCCAGTTTTCAAGTGATGCTGGCTGGTTATGTATGTGTCAAGTGTACTGGATACTGAGAATTTAAACATTTAATCCTTATTGTCTAAGAAAAATGTTTTTTTCTAATTGAAAATTTCTCCTGAAAATAAGTTTTTAGGAGAGGGTCAATTTTACAATAACAGTTCATGCTAAATTAGTTCCATATTTTGTGTCTAACAGCGTTCTTGTTTTTTTTTTGTTTTTTTTTCGTTTTTTTTTTTCAAAATTCAGACTTTTTAGTGATCTAACCAAAAAACGAAAGAAATGAGTTAATCACTGATCTCCTCTTTTTCCAGTTTCTCAATTGATCACTCCCAACATAGCATGCTGCCAAAAGATGTTTTTTTTTTTTTTTTTTTGGAGTGACTAACCAGACTTGTTCTCTAATATAATTGATTTTCTCTTCTTTGTTTACAGGAATACAAACAGAAAGAAAGTGAGCAACAAAATGAAATAAGACAACTGAATGAAAATATAGAGAAATTACAACAGGTGAGAAAAAGGAAAGTCTGCGATAACTTGAATTTAGCATATCATTCAAGGTGCTTGGAAAATTTGATCTCAGAAAATTGGGTTATGGAAAATTGGGTCACAGAAATGGACATATCACGGTAAACTCTTAAAACGTGCCCCATTGAGCTTGATCTCGGATAGAATGGATGAAATCTGAGTTGAGAAAGTGACTGTAGAGGACAGAGTGTATGCTTCTGGAAGTGTCCACTAAGTGTCCGAAAGAAAAGAAAAGTAATCTTCTTCACATAGCAGAATTTATACTTTTTCAACCATCTTATGTTTCTGCCTGATGTATGGAAAGATCAAAAAACCATCATTAATGACAGAGTATTGTAAATGGACCACTTTTACCACTATGATTATTTTTCTTATTTAGAAATAAATGAACTTATGATGGTTTGGGGATTTTCAGTATAGTTTGATCCTAATTTATTAGACCTGAACTAATTAACCTTGACATATGCTAAATACTTACATAAATCATATATATATATATATATATATATATATATATATATATATATATATATATGTGTGTGTGTGTGTGTACTGTAGAGAGTGAGACAGACTCGGGAGTGAGGTGTTTGGAGGTAAGGTTTATTAATCCTTATGTGTAAATTGTCCATACATGTTTCAGGATTCTTCCCATCATCAGTGGTGTGTGCTGTGTAAGTGTGTATTAAAATGTCCGATGTGGAACCAGAGTCCACTGCCAGGAGCTATGCATTGTGGGTAAATTGTGTTGTGTGTGTGTGTATATATATATATATATATATATATGTGTGTGTGTGTGTGTGCGCTTCATATTATATGATGTATCATGTTCAATGTACATTGTATATACTTTCCAATATCGTATCCATGTACAGTATCAACTCAGACAGTCGGCTAAAATGGACAAATATGAGGAAAAAAGTGTCCGTTTTTGATGATTGAAAGAAAAGAGAGAAAATTAAAAGGATCAGCATTAATGGAAGTCCATTACAGAAACATTGATGTTAAAAAATAAAAAGGTGGGAATAAATGAAAGACCCTCATAATATTAGGTTTTTTTAATAGTAATTTAAAATTAAGATGATTTGGTCTCTAAAAACTTGGTCTCAGACACTTCTGTCTTATATGTTATTCAAAACCGACAGAATTTTGTAAGACTAAATTTTCTGAACATTGTCATTTAGGTTTCTTTGACTGTTGGGGAATATATTTCTCATAGATTTCTACTTGAAGTCTATTGAGATATTCTAATTCAGTAATTAAACATCATATTAGAAACTGTCATTTTGGGTTTCTTCATTTTCGTCTGATTTATTTAGATGAGGGATTAACTTGTGTCCTCAACTTGGTTCATTCAGATGAGGACAAAAGTCAGCAAAAAACTTTACACAGTAGGGTTCCTCAGTTTTTAAGTAAGTTTGGCTAGCTATGTTTGTGTCATGAACATAGGCCCCACTGATGGAGCTAGAGGGCTAAACATTTTAACATTTACTCTTCATTATGTCCACAAAAAAATTAAAAAAAAAAAATCTCCCCCCCATAGGTTTTGAGTGTGTGTGTGTTGGGGGGTTGTCGATTTGTTATGTAAGTTTATGATAAATTGACCCCTAAGTTTCTGTCTGGCAGCATTCACATTTGTTTTTTTTAATAATTTGGACATTTTTAGTGATCACTACTCAATGAACTGTAAGAAAGATAACTTATTCATAGGTCACTCCTTTTTCCAATTTTTTGATTGATCACTCCCAACATGGCATGCTGCCAGAAGATGTTGTGTTGTTCTACGATTCATAGGTACTTGCAGAATTTTAGTTTCTCTTCCTTCCTTTACAATTTTAAAAAATGTCGACAGTGTTTCACAGGAAAGTGTCCAGCCATTTAATATTGACCAAAAAAATAGAAGTACCTTTGGCATCTTCAAAGTACTCCCCTTGGGACCACATAGACTCATCCCTGCCCTACTGACACTTTTGTAAACAGCCCACAAAGTCTTGTTTTAGGATTGCTATCAGCTGCCTTGTTGCATTCTCCTTAATCATATCCACTGTCTAGAAAAGCCAAATTTGATCTGTAGGTGGGCAGATAGACATGGGTGATGTGAACTTTTGCCAAAAGATCCAACAGGGAATGTAAAGAATGCTATGGTCACGCTATACAAAGCTCATTCAATGGCTTCTCTCTGTCAACTGAATAACCCCACAGAAGAGTGTCTGTTTGTGCTTATGCAGTAAGTTCCCCCCTGATTGTTTGCCAATTTACATCATGGCTGCACAACCAGTACTCGAGAATGGTTGGATACTTCCGGCCGAACACTGTAATTTTTATTATCTCATTGTTTTCAAGCTGTGTTCATAACTTTTGGGACACTGTGAATTTTTTCTGTTTTTTTTTCTCTCTCTTTTAATTACATATTTCCCAAGTAATCTGTCTTTTGTTATTTTGTTGACCTCTGAAAAATAAATTACCCGGGAAAGCCATGTACAGAAAGATAAAACTGAATGTTTTTATAACTCTCTCTTGAATTTTTATCACTCAATAATTTTGTTAGTAATATTTTCTCAGCTGTTTTGAAAATATCTAAAAATATTCTTGATAAAGCTTACTCATATCAAGGGGTCATTCGGTTCATTAATTTGTCTTCAAAATATTGTTTGTTTTATTTTGTTATCTTTATACTTATTGATACTGTTTGTTTCTTTTTTTTTCTTTTACTTGATATTTTTTTTTGTAGATTAACTAATTTTCTAATGCTTGAAAAGATATCTGCTAATATTTTTGTTTTCAAGGAGAAGAGTGCTTAAAGAAATCTCTTTTTCAGATCGATGAAATTTAATTTTTGGGACCAACATTTGGTTTGGCACTGTTCCCAACTTGGAGCCTCTTTCTTTTCAATCTTCATTTATTATTTTTTCAGTGTTTTGTTTGTATTGGAGTATAAACTTGGTGGAAAGCAATATTGTTTTCATCATGTCTTCTTATTTATATTGTTATTGGGTGTTTGAAGCAGTTTGGAGTAGCCAAACTATCAGGCTCTTAGTATCGGTCTTTGTCCATTCTCTCACAGTAACAAACCTAAATGAAAACAAAACCTGGGGAATTGCTAGGGGCATTTGATTGGCAAGCTAAAACCTATGTGTGCCAAATTTCAGACCTGTCAATGTTGTAGTTCTTCCTTAATGCTTCCAATACTATTATGCGATTTCCTTGAGGCCACCGATGAAACTGGGTCATAAATATTGATTTGGGTAGAAAAAATTGTTGAACTAAAACTTCTTTACCAACACAAAAAATATTTTTACACTAGTTTGATTGCTAAAAAGTGCTAACTAAAAATAATGGCCCCAAACACCAAAATTGGTAAACAAAGTTCCCTAATTGCAAAACATTTAAGCACTTCTCCACTAATTTAGCGATTCTTGCTCTCCCAAAATAAGGAACTCATATTTTTTTGTCACAGGACAACTTCTAACAGAGATTTAACATTGATATCAAAAAGATTTTTGTATCTACCCATGGTGACCCGGGAAATTCTATCTATGAAAATCTTTGTAGAGAGCACTGAAAGTTTTAATATGAATTCACACTCTCTTGAAAAGTCATAGGCAAGGAATGAGCACGGATTATATGCCAGCTTTACAGAGATTTTGTTGCGAAAGTTCTGAAAAAATTATATTTATTGTACCATGAGCAGTTTTTACAAAACTTTTTCAGCCAATTTTGAAATGTTTAGTTCCCAGTGCATTCTTGGTCAGGTATTAGTTTTCCAGTGACCTAAAAGACCGTTTGTGAGTTACATATAAGAAGATTAAATGATCTTCTTTAAATATATGATGTTATTTACAATACAATAATGGCAGATTAAAAATTAAATATTTATGAATCAAAACAAAAGTAAATATTGTTTATAAGTCACTCTAAATTCGATCACATAATGTTTTTACCTGAATCAATAAAATTATTTTTGTGAATGTTTTGTTGAGAAACGAGGAATCATTTTTCTATAGATGTGGTATATATTTTCAGGACGTAGGTGATCATGGTTCTCCACACTTTCTAAACTGTGCATTGCCTTGATTGTTCTGGGGGGGGGAGTGGTTTACAGTTGCCATCTCTATGGTCTTGAATTTAGAGTCGTCCTCTTCCTAGACTGGTTGGCTCCAACCTGAAGATCCTATTCTTCCCTAGTATATTACCCATAATTTTTAGCAAAGGAAATAGATTCATGTCTCTCTCAAGGGAATTAGTCTGTACTGAATATAAACAGTCCTGGTCAGCTGGCTGATTCCATTGTTTGTACAGTTGACCATTATCTCCCTTTGTACCTTGGGAGGACGCATACTTCCAAGAGGAGAAGATAATCTTGGAGGCCAGAAACAAACTTCTGGTTTCTTGAGATATTTAACCCAAGACTTATATATAAAATCTGTAAGGTTACGCAGCTTTACATACTAAAGATATAGCTGAAAAAGATTTTTTCTTTTATCAGTACAGAAAGTTTTTCTGTCTTGAAGTATTTGAGATGTTTCTGTGTAATTTTAACTGAACATTTTATGCACAGAATTTTTTTTTGTTTCTTTTTATTTATTACCTTCTGCTATGCAAATTAATTATCCACAAATAACTGTTAGTGAAAAGATATTCATATCTCTCTCACTTTATAATATATATACATATATATATATATATATATATATATATATATATATATATATATAAAATGAATTAGTTGCTGAATGCAGACATGAAAATATGTAGATATCAACACTTCAAACTTTGACTAAAAAAATAAACAACACCGCATATCTGATTGTAACTTACATAACTTACATACACTTAACATTTTAAATTCTGTACATCATTAATATTTATAAATATCTGCCCTTAAAGAGATAAACTTGACTATTAACAGAATTGGATATTTTCCAGATAGGTTATCAGCAACCACAACACAAATAATTTCAAATCCAGAGTACAGAGCATGCAACAAAAACTTTCTGAAATTTAATGTACGAAAACAAAGTATATATGAGATCACTGTATGTTTTTTAATAGAACTCACTTGAAAATTGCAGTGATGTGTGAAACAGATTTGTTGTGAGGAATTCATAAGTGTTCATTATACTAGCCCTATTTTATTGTAAATATTGAGCTCTTTTATTATAAACACAACTCAATATCTTTATTATCAAAATATATATATATATATATATATATATATATATATATATATATAAATATATATATATAGAGAGAGAGAGAGAGAAACTTTACATATTTCTTTTTTTATCAATCTAATATTTTTAAGCATTGTTTCCTTGAGACCAGCTTTTTCTTAAGAGATAATACTATAAGAAGTTCATTGTAAATAAACAGAGCACACAATCTGTGGAGATATTTGAATGATTTATTTTTTGGGGGGTGATGGGCAGGGGCTCAATTTTTTTTCCCTCTGAGGCTGTATCACATGTATTTGTTGAAGACTTTGTCTTTCTAAATACAGAAATAAGAAGGAATTGAATGATTCCTGCAAAAACTCTGTAATATCTCTGTGGCCTCATTTGATATTATTTCCCATTCAAGTGACTTTTGCTGTTTTTTCTAGGAAATCAAGGATGGAATTGACGAGAAAAAGATTCATGAAAAGAAGGGTTTGACAATGGTGAGTAATTTTGGGTCCATTCTTGTGATGCTGCTGGCTTTTATTCCTTGTGGGATTGTCACTTGAATATGAGAAGGGGGTGAGAAACAGACAATGGTCCTGATGTAATCATACATAATTAGAGCAGTGTCGGTTACACTTATAGTGTCTGTAGCAGCCATCTGCCAAGGCTGTTGTCCCCCAGGAAACACCAATTACCAAGTGTATGTTAGAGACGTGTTTGTCTCACGTACAGTATTGCCCATAAATGAGTATAATCCTAACAATTATTTTTTTTAATAGGAAATAAATTTTCTTCTAAGCCAAACATATCAAGATTTAATCATTCATAGCAGAATATTACACGATCAGAATGGATATCATCAGGGATTATTTATGACCAAACTCTCTAGCATAGAAACTCTATTGCCAAAAATATTTTTTTGTGGAGTGTACTACTCATTTTTGGATGGCAACATTGATATTTTTGGTATCAGTTTCAATCATGAATGATACTGGATAATGTTTTGATTGTGTAATGTTCTGCAAGAAATTATAAAATTCTGCTTTGTTTGGTTCAGAAGAACATTAACTTTCAATGAGAAACTAAAGCGGTCGGGTTTGACTCATTTATGGGTGACATGTATGTTGACTCAAGGGGCCTTTATTGTAGCAAAATATATAATCAGAAAATAATAAATAAATTGAATGTCACTTTCCCCATATTTTGGTATGTTTTTTTATATTCTGCCTGAGATAAAAGTTCCCGGGTTTTGTACTGTTTATTGGGACTTAAACTAAAGAAGCCCAATGAATTTTATGACTTTCATGTTATTACTTACCGGTGATGACATTAATAGAAACTGTTCAAGATGGCTGCCCATGCATTCAACTCGTTATGTTTTAATATTTGCAATGTCTGTTGTCAAAATTCTGAATATACTTTCTTGCTGATCTGATGATCAAAGTCTATCAGATGAAATTGGAAAAAAGATTTTGGACAAAATCAAAGTGGGTATTTTAGTAGATATGTTTGTCTTTCTTACTGGTCAATATCACTTATGCCAAAGAAATCATATATATATATATATATATATATATATATATATATATATATATATATTGCAAATCAGGAATATGATAATATATTATGCAATGTGTGATGAGTTTATTTCATAAAGTGCTCCATACATTCAACATTAAGTTGAGTTGAAGTAAAGCTTAGAATATGATGAAGTAAGGATTTGCAACACAAACACGTTTATGAATCTGCCCAGTTTGGCATTCTAATGGCAAAGGATCTTTTGCCTGAAGAAGCCCAAACAGGGCAGAAACGTAAACATGTTTGTATAGCAAATCCTTACTTCATCATATATATATAAAATTCCTTGACTTATTTTCTTTTCTTGTACTATCAGTGCAAATATATTGAGCCATATTCTCAGCACCACAGTGATTTATGTAATGAAAACTGTCAACACAGGTTTCTTCAGTTTCCAAGCCTGTGTAGCTGGCTATGTATACATGGTATGCACAGGCTACAATAATGGAGCTAGAGGAATTAAAATTTAAACATTTACTCTTTATGTCTACAAACTTGTTTTCCAATTTTTTAATTGATCACCCCCAATAACGGCATGTTGCCAGAAGATGGTTTCTATAGTGATTGATGAGCTGTCTTTTATACTGGTCTATAGCTTCTATGCCAAAAAAAATGTTTGTTTGAATAAATTATTTCCCCGATCTCACTAACAACTTATTTCCTTTTCTTGTACTGTCTGTGCAAATATATTCGATATTTGAGCCATATTTCCATCACCAAAGTGATTTAAATATTGATATTGAATTTTGTATGAAAGGTGTTTTTGTCTCATTTCATAAGTTTTACGATTTGGGGTTCTTTATGAGTAAAATTATTGATTTGTGGTTTGTTTACACGCACTGGAATTCTTCATTTAAAACTTTGTGTAACCAACGTGATAGAACCAAATATTATTATTACTAGAGTAACGATGGCATCAAAAATGAAAGCATTTATAAAATTTGATATTTTTAGTCTTTGCTATACCTTGAGCCAAACTTTCGATACCAAATTTTTCAAGTCAAAATATAAAATCATTTTACATGATGGGAACAAATGCATATGAACTATTGAATACTTGGTTCTCATTATGATTTTTGATATGTATTTCAGGTAAAGCATTCATCCTTTTATGGCTTATATATGTACCATTATTCATTAAGCGATTAGTGAATTGATGTTTTTATTTGGTAACTTTGGAACTAATTAGTGATATCCATTATATTAAAAACTTTTTTAAATTGTTTTTTTTAAAAATTTTTTTATATATGTAATAATATCAAAGTAAATTGGTTTGGTTCTACTTGTAATGTTTTGTGGGGACTTGGGTTTAAAAAATACCTTTTAAGGTAAGTTCACACTTCCCTTAAAGTGCATGGGTTTTGAATGTATATCCCTTCTTAAATAAAGACGTATTCTTCTTCTAAAAATGTCCCATTAACCCCATGTAGGGTGTAAATTCGTACAAAATTTACAAGATTTCACCCTTTTTGCAAAAGAAAAAAAAGGGTCTGTTTGATGTTCCTCTGATGATAATGATCTGATTTCCATAAAAACAAGAAAAAGAAAGAAGTCTGATTTGTCCATCAGCAATCCATACTCAATGGACCTAGGGGAAGGTTTTAAAGTAAAATATATACGACACCATAAGGCCAACTAATGATTAATTAATGTAAACTTTTTCAGTGTGTGTTAATAAGTTGGTTTGTCAATTGAAAAATTTGAAAAATGGATCGATGGATATATTATTTCTATCACCTTTTGTTGGGCACTGATCATTGAAAAAGATTTGGATTTTCAAAAAAAAACAAAAAACAAATGAGTCTGAATGCTGACAAACTCTGCTAAACGGACCAATTGGTTTGTGTCTGGCAACGTCCAAGCTTATTTTTTTTTTTCAATTCTTGTTGTCTACCCACTGGAGCAGATGGGCGGCTTGAGTGGAGTTGCAATGAAAAGCAACAGAAAGATTGAGATCAAGCTAAATAGTTGTGATGAAATGAATCGAATGCCAGGCATGAGGTGACAAAACATGAATTTGAATCCTCTACTGTTTTGTTCATTTTTTTCTACTTATTCATCCCCAAAACTGGTAGTAAATTTCTCTGTATGTACACAGGCCCTCAGGACATAATTTTTTTTACCAATCCTAACCTAATTCAGATAGGACACACCTTTCTAATATATTTCTGAGTACTTTTCCTGTGTTTTAAAATTCTTCCTCCAAATAACTTTTTAGTATGTGTCGGTTGGTGGGTGTATTCAATTTACAGTTTAAGTTCATGATGAATCAGTCCCTTAGCTTGTGTCTGGCAGCATTCATGCTTGTTTTTTGAAAATTCAGACTTTTAAGCGATCACTGTCTAACAAAAGATGAGAAGTAGCTTATTCATTAATCACCCTTTTTTCCAATTTTTATACTAATCATCCTCAACATGGTATGCTGTCAAAATATGTTTGTCACTTGACAATTTCTATTGAGAGACTAACCAGACCTGAGGTTGATCTAGGGAAATTAGATTTTCTTTGGTTCGAACTCTTAAAGAAACATCTTATTCTGTTTGTATTCTCCTCTGAGCTTCGTAATCCTGTTATTCAGGGAGATGATAAGCACATGACTGAAACTGAAGATTTCTGGTGAATTTGGAATTGAATATTTCATTTTAAAGCCTCTTTATGATATATATTCTGAGGAATTGTGGGTTTTCCTTGATAATTCATTTTTCTTTTCTAGCTGAAAGATTTGAAAAGACAGCTTCATGCAGAACGTAAAAGGGTTGAGAAATTACAAGAAAGGCTCCAAGAAGTACTTTCCGACCCCAAAAGCAGACATGGTAAGAGAAAATATGTTCTTGGCTTTTGATTTTGAGGAAATAATTGCCATTTCAACTCTTTGATACACAAAAAATTTAAATCTCAAATCAAGGCAAATGACTTTGATTAGCTTTTTTGTCTTTCACTCTCTGATAAATTAAGAAAAAAAACTCATAATTCGTTCAAAAGAAAAATTTTGTTTTAAAAATTCTATTCATCAAACAGTTCCATTTAGGAATGGTTTCAAGTGGTTCATAAATTTGAAGTCTTAAGAGCATGGCGCCAATCTAACATTTGGTTTGGAAGTGATAAGGTGAGCAAAGTTTTGAGAGGAATTAGGGTTGGGCAGTTGCGGATTAACCATTAGGCCGAGTAGCTCAGGGACTCTGAGGGGAGAGAGCCTGAGTGTACATGTAATTATTTTACATTCATTTTTCATTACTTTTGCTAATATATCTCATGACATCATGATGATTTGGCTTCATGAATAGAGATCTGGAGGGTTTCTCACATTTTTTCAGTTCCAACATTAGTAGGCCTGTACATGGATAACCTAAAGACGTGCAATGGACGTTTTAAAGCAAAGTATGACATGTGTATGACCAACCCCGACCTTCAAACCAAGAGTTTGCATGTTATACTCCATTGGAATGGCATGGATTTCAGCAAGGCCCTTAGGTCATGGTTCGACAGGAGTTTCCTCCTCCTGGCAGATGTCCACGCTAGCCATTGGTGTCTGCCAACCCTTCTATTCTGACTGTGTGGCTAACCTTGGTATTTGAACCTGATCAAATACATAAGCATTATTAAAAACTTGCCTCTGTATGTTCTCTTTTCATCACAGCTGTTTGAAAAGAAAAAATAAAATGTCAGCCCAATAGAATTATTCTGTGTAGGCTCACTAGACTGGGGAGTAAGGAGAAGGAGTCAGATAAAGTTTCCCTTGTGGGTATGGATTTTGTATCATCCCAGATCCATTCAACTAGACCCATTGTCCCAACAGCACAGCTTTTCAAGTAGCCTGTTGACAATTGAAGTTGAGTTTAATTTGCATATTTCTTCAACAAGGTTATATATGTATTGAATTATGCATAATACAAATATTCAATGTGACTTATTCACTTTAATCTATTCAGGGAAGGTTCAGTGAGGGGGCAAGATTAGGAGGAGTCTTACTGCAACTCAACCTCAGTAATATCCCATGAGAGTTCATTTTTATCCATGTATGACACCTAGTGTAGTTTTGAACCCAAGCACTGAAAAAATAGAAAATTATATGACTTGTTCAGTAAACAACATACAGAGACAAATAAATACATCATTTCATATAATTCTTATCCAAGGAATATAGAAAAAAATTGTCATCAAGTTTGAGACACATCTTGTCTCTATTTCCGGACTAAAACTGCAGAAGAGCGAAAGAATGTTGAGAAATCTGTTTATGAGTTTTCATGTATCAACTGTTTATCCAATAATCTATCTTTCACTCCTTTGAGTGTCTATTTTATGATTCCACTGGTCAATTAATAATGTTTGCTGGGGTTCATTTTAACTATATATTACACCCAATGTGAACTTGAACCCTGATACAAATAAAAAAAGAGAATTGCCCAACTTTTGAAGTAAATAATATTCAGAGACAAATCAACACATTTTCCCAGACAACTCTGTCCTGAGGAATTCAGAAAAATAGACACTATTGAGATGAAAACACACCTTGACACTATTCTGGAGAGAAACACTCTACTGGAAGATGAAATGGTGGAGAAAAATGCAACCTGTATAAGTGGTGTAGCAGTGGTGGTGGTGGGGATTTGTCCCGGGTACAGGTGTGTGTGTGTGTGTGTGTCTTAAAGTCAGATTTTGTGGGCTAAAATCTTGATAATTTGCATGAATTATTTAAAAACGATTCAGAAAAAAGAAAATGTACTTTTTTGTGGTCTCTATGGTCTTTTTTGACCAACAATGCCCAAATCTCTATTTTTTTCAAAGATAGTTTTGGTACATGTGCTGACTATGGTGATTCACTTATATGAGATGCGGATATTTCTTGGAGATCCACTCCTTTATTTACCCACATGAAACAAAGTTTTAATGCAATCTTTCTTGTTTTCGTTCTATTGTCTGTTTTGTCTTTTTTGTCTTTTTTTTTATATGGTGACGAGTGAGTTTCAGTCACAAGTATTCTGTTTCTAAAGTACACTATAGAATTTCACTGGTCATCTTCTCCATATTTATGATTCTTGTGGGGTTTTTTTCTAAAGGGGCAGACAATTTTTATTGTTCCAGCTGTGATATCTCACCTTTTGCTGTATTTCAATAAATAAACCATTCAATAACTCCTTGAGGTTGCATTTGCCTCAACCATTTCATCTCCCTAGTACGGTGTTTCTCTTCGAACATATCTGCCAATTTTGAGTTCTTATATTTCTTCCTGAACAGAAGGTGGAAGAAAGGTGAGAACATTACAATAGCAGAGACATTAAGTCCCTCTAAATGATTACATTATTCTTCCTCTCTACTCTCTTAGAGACCGTGAAGTGAAATTGTCAACATAGGTTTTTTTCAGTTTTTGAATTGGTTTGACTGGCTATCTATATATCTCATGTACAGACCACACCAATGGAGCTAAAGGGCTGAAAATTTGAACGTCTACTAATATTATGTCTGGAAAAAATTTTTTTAGTTTTTTAACCCCTTCCAAATAGTTTGCAAGTGGTTCAATTTGCAATGTAAGTTTATGCTAAATTGGCCCTTAATTTGTGTCTGGCAGCATTCATGCTTGTCTTTTGAAAATACAGACTTTTTTAGTGAACTCATTTATCATCCCTTTTAACAATTGATCCCCCCCCCCAACCAGGTGTGCTGCCAGAGAACTGTCATGGGACAGTTTCTTTTGAGTGACTAATCTCTATTGTTGTTCTTTATAATGATCAAGGAGAGTTGCTGAATCATCACAAAAAAATTTATATGGTTTTTCTGACGCATTTTGTTTAACAGTTCAGATAATGGAATCTGCAAGCTGAGTTCAAACTCAAGCCAAGACTATTTATATTCACTTGGCACTAATGCTCTTGGGATAGGCATAAACACATCTCTTTTACCTCCAGCTATAGGTGTAGACCAGGCACTCTGGCCTTAGGAGGTAATCAGTCTAGTTGAAAGACAACTCTGAATTTAAAACAGTAATCGTGTCTACAGGTGAGCTCAATTAGCCATTACCTTCCCAAAGAGTAATTTAACTATCAAATTGTCATGGGAGGAGTTTGGAAAGGCCCTTGTCCAACTGTGAACCTGAAATAGCTTATATATGATGATCCGTACCTTGAATAAATTAATCACCATAGCCTACCAATTGCCTGAAAGATTGTCTTGAAAAAAAAAAAAAACCCTTTAATCTGGCTTGTAGTTTGTTAGGTAGGTAGGTAGGTAGGTAGGTAATGTCAGTATTATTTTTTTCTTTATAGATTTAGATTTAAAAAAAAAATATCCATACCTTCCATGATTTGAACATTATAGACCACTCATTCCCTCATCATCATCAGTCTTATTACATCCGTCATTGGATATAAACTTCCCCCAGGAATTGCCACATCTCTCTATTGTGGACGTTGTCGAGCCAATACTTTCTTAATTTGTCTAGTTCTTTTCTATCTTGTATCCTGTTGGCCTCGGTTGTTCACATGATCTCTGGGGATCCATGTTGTAAGTTATGATGTCTGTCGGTTGTTGCAAGAATGGCAGACAACCACGCATTTACCAGAAGTAATTTTCTAAAAAAAATAGAAGATTAGCAAAAAACAGATAAAACTTTTATCTGAAATTATCTAAAAAATACCAGCATTAGATTCAAGCATTGGTCATAAATGACCATAGGGACCAAAACAAACCCACTTTTTTGGGTGGGGGGAATGTTTTTAGATGGTGCACAGTGTATTCATGCAAACTTTCAGGGTTATAACCCCCAAAATGTGACCAGAAGTGGTTCAAGACACACATAGACACAGACACTCAAAAAGAGAAGATGGATTCGACTTTTGTATGTGAATAAAACCAAGTCTGTTTATTTTTCACTTTAAATTCAATGCTTAATTCTTTGAAAAAAAAAATGTGAAGATTAATGAAGCATCGATTTCCTTCAAATCTATCAACAAATAAGATTTTGTGATATAAGTTTTCTAATCAATACTAAAGTTTTTCATTGATTCTGTTTGGCAGGAAGACGTTAGATCAATTTATAATTAAACAGTATTGATTATGGAAAATTAGAATTTTTTGTTTGTTTTCAAGAATTATGATGAAGTGTTGTTTATAATAACTTCAAGAATCATTAAGATTCCAGATTCTAGTTGTATTGGTAATATCATCCTGATTTCATTTTCTTCATTTATCAATTATCAATTACTTACTAATTTATTTTCTTTCCTTTTTAATTTTTTTCTGTGAGTTCAAGTCTTGCCTAGAGCTTGATCTTTATTTTGGATCTGCACTCTCTACTCACTGCCAGAGACTGTTGGTCTCTGTGTGTTGTGATGAAAGGCAACTAAAAAAAAAAGAATTAAGATGGACAATCCTTGCACTAACGCATCAGGTACCGATATTTTGAATGGCGGAAAGTTGTTCAAATAACTCAATTGAGAATACTGTTTACTTTATAGCCAATATGATTAGTAGGTATTGGTAGGCTTAGTAGTTCGGCAAGGGTTTGTTGGTAGGTTCAGTTGTTCGGTTAGGATTAGTATTTCTAATTTCCTTTTAATTTATTGGTGGTATTCGTTACGTGGAGATTGAACTTACCCAATGGTTATTTAAAAAAAATCTAGCCATCTTTAGCCATGAAAAAATGGTGCCGTCTGATGTGTTTGTGAAAGGATAGCCATTAAGATTAAAGAAAGTACTTGTCGAAAATTAAGAATGGTATTCCAAATAGTTCTGCGGAGTGAACTCTTTCTTTGTGATCTCGATGTTCTTTCAGCTGATTGATTATTCAAAATATATTATCTAACTAGATGTGAAAACAAAAAATGAAATAATGCTCTTTGATGGCTATGGCTTCAGTCATACTTGCTCGGACTCATCCTATCTCATTGCCATATACTCATCCCATTTGCGATGTGTGAATTAGACTTAGATGTGATAAGCCTCTGAAGTGGTGTCATTCTATTCACTCTGCACTATTTTACCTATAAGTGGGGAGAGAGATAGATTAATGCATGTCCCAAGGGCGTTGTTAAGAAGTGAGCACTAACTGCCCCAGCATCTTGAGAAGAATTATCTAAATTGGCAATGTTGAAGGGAAATAACCAAAATACTTTGAAACTGTACTTTCATACAACTGACTGAAAATTATTTTACATGAAAATTATGGTTGGCTGCTCCAAACACCATAAAGTCTGGCCGTTCTAAACACTGCCCTTGTTATACATATATAACAATGAATGCCGAATAAAATTGTCTAGAAATTTGAAATTCTCTTGACTAATATCATGTGTCGGATGGGATATAAAGGATGTTCTAGTTCAAAAGCCATATTTCATGTCTACTAAGCTTCTTAGTTTTGAGGCTTCCTGTGATAAACTCCCTATTCATTCACAAATTTATGAAGTGTATTCAAAACTGTGGCCTATTGGGAAGATTGATTATTCTATCTTAGTTTGAAGATATAAAAGGAAAAAAAAAACACCTGCATTAGAGAGAAAGAAATTCATCTTCTTTCTTTATTTCAAGATGACTGAGAAAAAGAAAGATGTTTGAAATAAATGAAGATAAGACAAATCTGATAGAGAAAAGAGAAAGAAAACAAAAATGGACAAATATATTGAGAAAGAAGAAAAGGAAAGGAAAAGATAGAGGAAAGGAAGAGTATTTTTTGATACTGAAAGTTATTGATAGGAAAGTAACTAATTGGGTACTTGACCACCAAGATAACAGGTCAAGTGTCTTTTTCACCAACCAGGCTCACCTCTCTTTAAATCTAGCAGTCAGTTGGCATATCTGTATAAATGAAAGTGTTTCTCTCTTTTTCACTGAGCTGAAGAGAACTTTGTTTTTGAGCCATCAAAAGAGAATTGACCGGGAAGAAAATTGTTCATATTAATTTCCATAACACAAGAAAAAGAGCTCTTAGCTCAAATTAAAAATCAATGAACTGGATAGGTTTGTTGTGACTAGTGCATTTTGACCCCACTGTAGAAAGAGATTATGACCCAATGATTTAGTGTCACTATGGCATTGTTGATTCCCAAGTTTTACCTACAAGAGCAGAAGAATATTTTTATGAGACTGGGAGACTTTGAAAACTAATTGCTAAGGCTGTATCTTTAATCTCAAGAAGTTAAGATGGGTTATATTTCTTTTGGCACATTCAGTATATTTTACCATGTATGCTGGTATATAAGACAGTCATTGAATTGGAAAAAAAATGAGATGCACATATCCATACCCTGCATAAATGAATTACTGTTGTCTACATGTCTACCAGAACTGATTATCTACAAAAATCATCTGAAATAATCTGAAAATTATCAAAAAAACAAAACAAGATCTTTTATCCTAAAAAAGGTCCAAAATAACCACAGACCCTGCCCCAAGCACTTTTCTGCTTAGACCCCAACCCCC
Source organism: Thysanoteuthis rhombus (assembly GCA_963457665.1). Classification (NCBI taxonomy): domain Eukaryota; kingdom Metazoa; phylum Mollusca; class Cephalopoda; order Oegopsida; family Thysanoteuthidae; genus Thysanoteuthis; species Thysanoteuthis major. The sequence continues at coordinate 7,487,184 of OY735215.1, forward strand.
CGGCCAAACAAAACAGGTTCCTAGTGTTGTGCATGCAAATATTCATTTTTGCTGCTCAAAAGATGTGACCAGAAATGCTTGGAGACACATACACTCCAAGAGAGAAGAATCTTTGTCCCATTTACCAAATGGGTCGAGCCATTTTTGGCGCTATGGTGATCTGATGTTACACTGCATTCAGTGTGCTAGTATTTATGATGAAGGACCATTTACCAAAGTTTGATATAAAAATAGGTCCCCCCCCCCTGGGAAGATGTATAATGACATTAAAAAGACTGAAGAGGTATGAAGATAATTGATTCATCAACACTTGGAATTAATTAATGTTGTGAATTGCTCGTCGGATGTAATTAGAGAAGTATAATTTGAATTTGTATAATTAATAGTAATACAGTGTATGACGAGAGCAAGATAAAGTTTTAAGAATTACAGACAGGCTGAGATAGATATGAACAGAGAGAGATTAATGTGAGCAAAGAGAAATAGATATAATCAGATAGATAGATATGAACAGGGAGAGAGAGAGGGAGATAGATAGATATGAACAGGGAGAGAGAGATAGATATGAACAGGGAGAGAGAGATAGATATGAACAGAGAGAGAGAGAGATATGAAAAATATATATATATGAACATAGATATAAACAGAGAGAGATAGAGATAGATATAAACAGAGAGAGATAGAGATAGATATAAACAGAGAGAGATAGAGATAGATATAAACAGAGAGAGATAGAGATAGATATAAACAGAGAGAGATAGAGATAGATATAAACGGAGAGAGATAGAGATAGATATAAACAGAGAGAGATAGAGATAGATATAAACAGAGAGAGATAGAGATAGATATAAACAGAGAGAGATAGAGATAGATATAAACAGAGAGAGATAGAGATAGATATAAACAGAGAGAGATAGAGATAGATATAAACAGAGAGAGATAGAGATAGATATAAACACAGAGAGAGAGAGATAGAGAGATAGATATAAACAGAGAGAGAGAGAGAGAGATAGATATAAACAGAGAGAGAGAGATAGATAGATATAAACAGAGAGATAGAGATAGATATAAACAGAGAGAGAGAGATAGATATAAACAGAGAGAGAGAGATAGAGAGAGATATAAACAGAGGGAGAGAGATATAGATATGGACAGAGATAGATATAGAATGCTTGTAAATCAATTTTCAATAACTGCATCGAGGTGAACCTACATGATTATTAAATGTACAATTGAAAAATAGAACAGAATTAAGACATTTTTCATAATTTATGATTTTGTTTTCAAACTAGCAGAATTTGTTATTACATTAGGGAGGAAAACAAATCTGTTGAAATTCTAACTTGACTGAAATTAAAATCTTTTTCTTATCAAACGTTTACCCAACTCAAACACAATAATTTATGGTGACTTTGGTACCAGATTGTTCAGCAGGGGCCAACTGATTGAGAATCAAAAATGCTCCCATGAAAAAACTGACTCTGTCTAATTCAACCGTTTCCATGGCAACCAAGCACTTCTGGCAATATAGACATGTAGGCGTTAATTCTACCAAATCTTATTCAATTTTGATGATGAAATAACAAAAGTCATACCGAAATGAAGCCGAGGCGTCATTTCTCAATCTATCATTTCAATTAGCTGATTTGCATACTCATTAATATTATTAAATGTTACAAAATGATGATATTTTTCCTGAACACATGATTTACCAAAATCCTCAGCACAAAATAATGACTAGACAATTTTCACATTGGTACTGGATTGTTTGACTGATATGAATGATTCGGAATCAAAAGGACTTCCTAGGAAAGGCCCCTTTTAAGTCCGAGAATAATGACGTCCTAAGCTATGCTCTATAGTGCTGGGGGAGTACAAGAATTTAGGATTAAGGGAAATTGTAAATTCATAATCTTTAAGCATACACACCGCAGATCAACAAATGATACCACTAAATGTTAGTGTTAGAGTACTCTATAAATTGTCCGTGAGTCAAAAGATCATGGAACTCAGCTACAAGTGAAAATTTCACCTCACTTGGGGAAAATATCCACTTATTGTTTGGAATGTATAGTTTTCTACCTTCCTGATAAATGGAATGATAAAAAAACATCTCACTAGAAATTCATTATTCATTCATATAAATTTAGGGTCACTTCTCGGCAATATTCTGCAGAAATGATTTGTTGAAATATGGTGCAGTTTTAAAACTCATACTCTTACCGATTCAAATGCAATAGGTTCTTATTGTACAGAGTAAAAACATGAATTTTGTCAATATTTTCCTGGATTTCTATTTATAGATGTTGTTAATCCTTATAGCTTTTTGCGAGTTGGTCATCAGAGGCCAAAAGGTCAAATTCTGCTGGAAGCAAAGAAATAGCAGAAACATTGGAAAATAGGCTGCGTATCTTTTGTCTTGGATATAGCTGTGTGGTGAAGTAAATGATGGTGGGTATCTTCCTTGGTTGATTCAACGGCATATCAACCCCTCATGGGTTGTTTAATGCTTAAATGACTTGTGAACAGTGGAGTTCGTATGTTCAAAATTGTTTTTTTACAGTTAGTCTTTTTCACAAAAATAAAATTTGGAGTATAGTTTGTCTTTTGAGTTTTTTTATATAGTTTAGAATATTGTTTGAAAAAATGCTTTTACAAAAATTGAAAATATGGTTTTTGAGGAGGGGGGTTGAGTAAGGTTTTGTCGAATTCCTTTCCTTTGACCCTTCTAACAAGGTTGGACCTACTAGGAATTGAATTCCCTACCAACGTATCTCTTTGGTTTGTTGGAACATGCAAGCCACTCCACCACGTCAAGGTACTTATTTGTGGAACGGGGTTGATTTGGAAAAGTGTTTTTAGTGTCTAGAATCGTGTCGTGTAGGATTGTTACTTGCTAGTTGCAATGACGGTATTATCAGCCAGCATCAAGACCCTTTTTTTTTTTTTTTTATGAGAGAGAGAGACCGATGACACAAGGGACTGAGAGTATCATGTGTTTATCACACTCACACACACACACACACACACCTCATGTTTGGCTCTCCTTGAATTCAAACAGACTTTCTATGTTTTTCATTGTCTTAAAAGATTTAACACTTTTCAATGGCATCATATTTATGTGTATACATTTCTTGCTTGTTTAATCAAGGCTGAAACTCGATATTTCCTAAGAAGACCACAGTGTTTTTTTTTCATTTGAAACAAATTAAAGTTGCCAACATGAGGGCTGTTTTTTAAAATACAAGGGGGTTACCTCACAAAAATCTGAATTTGAATGTGGTGAGTGAAGTGGACTCAGTCACATTTTATACTCAGTGTCATGAGTCAGTACTATTCTGGGTCAGTCAGCCAAGTGGCGTGCTTCTGGATTAACTGATTTTCTTCCTGTCACTCTATTTTTGCCAATTTAATGATGACTGGTAAAAAAAGAATGGACTGTGCATGTAGTTTTCTTCTCTTTTGGAGAAAACTGCTCCTGGAACTGTTTTAATGCTTCAAGAAGTTTTCAAGGAAGAAGTGTTAAGTAAAACGCAAGTGCAAAAGTGTCTTCAAACTTGAAGATCAATTGCTATCTGGTGAACCTTCCACAAGCTGAAATGACAAAAATGTTGCAAAAAGTTTGACTTGGAAATCATTGTGCGTTGATGAAATATCTGAGGTGACTGGTTTTCGTCTTGGAGACCATGCTAGTAAATGTTGACTGAGGATTTTGAAACAAAATCTGTTTTTTTCAAAATCCGTACATTGTTTGCTCATAGAGGATAAAGGAACCTTTGTTCAAATGTGTGGCTTGATTTGAGGAGAAAAGTTTGGAATAATCCACAATTTTATTTTCAAAGTTGAAATGAGTCTATACTTCTGGTTATTTTGGGGTCCCCCCCTTTTCATGACCTGAACTTTGCCCGAATCGGCAGTATTTTCTTCTTCTCTGTCAGTATCTAGGATGTATTTACTGTTGGGAAAAGAGTCTTTGTTTCATAATTTAAAAAAAATCAACCTTGACATTCAGTGAACTTGTGGCAACCATAGCAACCATTAAAACAATTGGTATGACTAAATAATAGTCCATTCCTGCTATCGATTCCAACCTTAGTTGATCATTGAGTTTGGCTTAGATTTCATATAAATTAATGAAGAATCAATATTATAGAATTCTTTGGAAAATAGGGATTTTTTAAAAAAATTCTCAAATATTCCAGATGTATTGATTAACTCTGGTACTTGTAATGGAAGAGGTAGAGTTGGGTTGTAAGTTTTTGTTGAAAGATTACATTAAAATCTGATTGATTGATGGCAAAGGTTTTGCTCTGAAATGAATGAAGGAAATATCTTTTTATCTAGTCGGTTGGGCAGATAACATTTGTGAGGAGAAAGAGTTTGATATAAAAGAAATGAAAGAGTTTGATATGAAGAAGAGGGAATGAAGGAGCATAATGTAAAGGGGAGGGAGTGAAGGAGCGTAATGTAAAGGGGAGGGAGTGAAGGAGCGTAATGTAAAGGGGAGGGAGTGAAGGAGCGTAATGTAAAGGGGAGGGAGTGAAGGAGCGTAATGTAAAGGGGAGGGAGTGAAGGAGCGTAATGTAAAGGGGAGGGAGTGAAGGAGCGTAATGTAAAGGGGAGGGAGTGAAGGAGCGTAATGTAAAGGGGAGGGAGTGAAGGAGCGTAATGTAAAGAGGAGGAAGTAAAGGAGCATAATGTAAAGAGGAGGAAGTAAAGGAGGAAAACAGAATTGAGTCAGCAACAAGAGGATGACATTTTTTTTCACTTTTTTTGGACAAGTATCTTTGTCTTTATTGTTTGTAGCATAATATTTCAGATTATGTATTATCTGTCGATGCCAGGACAATTAGTTGTTGGTAAAAACGTCACTGATGAAATTGGATGCCAGTCAATTTTTCGTGATATAAATTAGCCGATATGACAATTTGTCTGCGATGTCTGCTATAATTTATATACATTGGTCGGTTTGAACAATACTCATTAGACAAATCATCTTAAACAAATTTAGCTGAAAAATACAATTCTTAAGAAAAAGTTAATTTTTTAAAAGTAGTTGTACACACTCTTAAATATCAATATTAAATCCATATAACTTTGGTTTTAGTTTTTCAATTTTTTGGAGTTGGTGACAAATTGTCTACCAACAAATTACATTGACTGGTTACCTCTCTCGCTTTTTGAAGGTATGTGTTTTATCCTATGGTCTTTACAAGAAGTCACAGTAATTTTTCTTTTCCTTTCTCATTACAAGAACACTACTGTTTCACAAAGTCACAGAATCATGTGTCTTACCAGCATACCTCATGTATACCTCATCTGTACTTGTGAGGGAATTGGCCTTATATTAATCCCAGTTGAAGTCGGATAAATATATTGGCTAAAAACTATAGTAATGAAAAGAAATAAAACAGGGAGAGACTAGAAGATAATGAAATCTATCAGGCTTATATTGTTATTTTCTTATTTGAATGATTCTAGAGAAGGTCACCAAATAAAATTAAAGAATAACATCATCATCTCTTTGGATTTTGCTGAAATTTGGCATAGGGGCAGATTTAACACAACTCGTAAGTTTTTAGCTCAATCCAACCAATGGTTCAAAACTATTTAGTGAGGTCATTTTGAAGTCAAATGTTGACCTCGCAATTTTTAATGATCTGTAGATTCCTTTTGAACTTATACACAAGTATACATATTGAAAATGATCTACAGATTCCAAAAGTTGTTTTTGCTGTAGGACGAAAAATGAAAATTTCTCAAATAAATGAATATCTGAGGAAACTGGATTTCAGAAATTTTCATTCAAGATAAAAATGTTCCCCTATCATTGCTCTATAATAATCAAGCCTTTATAAATCTGTATATGGACCATTATATATGTTAGGACATGTGTATGCAGCTGGACCCAAAATAAACTTACATTGTGATTTACCCCCCCCCCCATACACACACGCACTAAAAACTTATTTTGTGAGTGAATTTTCAAAAACCAACTCTCTGAAAACCTGATCCAGGGTCCCATCAGTTACCACAGACTATTTGACAGTAGCTTTAGTGGTCACAGTAGTTATGGTAACTGAGCATAAGTTGATATCAGACTGTGTTTACTGGGAGATCTGATGGGGATTGAACCCACTAACAAAGACCAGCAAGATTTAATCGCTGATCATTGCTATACAACCTGGGTCCTGATCTTTTTTTCCCTTCCCATTTGATATCAGACCATCAATAGTGAGAGATTCAATGAAAATTCGAGCCCCCCCCCCTCCCCGAAGAAAATAACTTCACAGAGGGTGTATGCAGAATTTGCAGTTTCTACTCTGAATGCTTGAAGCTAGGCAAAGTCCAGATACATATAATTGTCAGAAGACATGTGTAACTTGAACCCAGCGAAAGTGTTTAAACCAGTTTATTATGGGTAGTGGTGATTGATAACTAACATGCATAACAGATAGGATAAATGTGAAAAAGTTTTTCTTCTCAATCACTCGGTGACCAACGTTTTTTGACAGTGTGTCATGTTGAGGTGATAAATTAAAAGATTGGAAAACAGGTGAACAATGAATGAGTTACTTCTCTTGGTTTTTGTTAGGCACTGAAATATCCTAATTTTCAGAAAAACACGGGTGGTCACAGAGAGTCTAATTTAACGTAAACTCACATTTAAAATTGAATCCCTCAGTAAAACTAAAAAAAAACAAAAACCCCAAATTTTCCTTACTCATTGAAGGGAATGTGTGTGCAAAATTTAGGCCTGGGTTAAGTCTGGATACATAGATACATAAAACCATCAAAACACGTGAATAACCTAAACCCAATTTCTAAACCTGTGTTGTGGGTAGCATTGATTAATAATAATAATAATGATAATGCGACAAAGTCATAGCCTGAAACAATTATTAACCAAGATTTGATCTAAAATTTTCCCTGTATAATGTTTGATCTGTATGGCTTATGACCACTACTGAATTAAGTGCATTGACAAGGAAAGAGGTTATGTTAAAACATAACTATTCGTTGTGCAAAATAAGTACTTTTTATTAGATGTGTTCATACCACTCTTTTAGATGCTTTTCAGTCGGTCTGTTGAACAGTCGGTCGAACTTACGTTAAACAACAGAAATAGTAAGGGAAACATATGATGTCATTAATGCTATGATGTCATAATAGAATTTATGAGTTCTGTAATGTATTTGAAAAGAAAAAGAAGCCATTTATGATTTTTATTGAAAATAATACTCTTTGAATATTTCCATACTGCAATATTTTATAAATATTAGAGTCATTTTGATCTTCTTCCTCCTCCTGCTACAACCATCATGGATGGTAGACACTTTGTTGAACTTATGGTTCTTTTTTTCTATCATTAGGCCATGGACTTATTGATCTACCTATTTTTGTTGAAAATGCTAGATCCAAAACATTTTCACAATATTTATATTAGCTGGATCCAGACGTGTATTTTCCTGTGCGTAAACGAAAAAAGTTAACTAAAAGATTAGAAAAAAAAACAAACTTTGTCTCTTAATTTTAATCAAACTAGTATTGATGAAAGACTGCTGCTTAAATAAATATATTATATATATATATATATATATATATATATATATATATATGATGTAATGTTTGAAAAAAAAAAATTCCTTATGCTGTTATTCATTCTGATTTACTGCCAAAAACAGGAAGAGTATTAGTATTTTTAGTTGTGGTTATTCATTGGTAAAATGTCATGGAAATGATTATTTCCTACTTTTAATTAAACAGATTCAGACAGAAAAGTCTCTTAATAGATTTATCTGCTTGTGTTTTTTTTTTTTGTATTCTACCTTTAATTATTTCAAGATAAACACTCTGTTCATACTAAGGATTGCAGATTAGTAAGGTGAAATAATTTAACAGAACTCTCTGTACACTACCTAAAAAAGGGGGTTACCAGTAGAATAGAGAAAGGAATAAGAAAGAATAAATATCTGGCAAAGGGGGAGAATCAAATGCCAAATAAATGTAGTATGTAATCATTTTTTCCCAAATGAGTAAAGGAACCCATAATTTTCACAAGTTACAAATTGACTTTCTTTTTATTTAATTATGATTTTTGTGAAATCTTTCTGAACTTGAAGAATAAGGGAGAGGTATGAACAGACTGATACCACCCAACTAACTACTTGTGGATCCAAAAGTAAAGAGTGAGTTAATGATTCATTAATTTCATATCAAATACTAGAAATATATGGGATAACCTAGAGTCTACTCGCCATTGACCAAGGCTGTAAGTGCAGCATCTGTCCAGCACTGCAACCAGAGGTCAATGCAAGAAGCTACCAATTCAAATAGCCAATTGAGAGAAAAAAAATAACAAAAATACACTCCTTCATAGACAGATCTGTTCCTACCTGAAACAAGCTATCAGATGCCGATGTCTCTTCTTGAAAAATAGACTATTTATAAAATATTCATATTGAGTCTTGGAAAAGATCTCTGGCACAAATTGTTTGATTATAAATTTTTGATCTAAAAAAACAATAAGAACCAAAACTCAAAACCACATTAGGACTTTATAGGTTGACCTTACTAACCTAATATTGTTGTGCTTGAGGTACATGTTAAATGTGGATCAGATTATATGAAATTAGCTAGCATTAATCAATAGTAACCTAATACATATATTGGCTTGCTGCGATGAAATGTATTTTGTGTTCTTTGTGAGTCTAAAGCACTTTCTGATATATTCAAATATGTTTATTTTGTACAGGTGTTGATGAATTATTCAAACCTATGGATGCTAGCGACCGGGCAGAGAGTAGGTAAGTAAAATAAATGTATGTGTGTGTGTGTGTGTAAAGTGTATTCTAATTTTACTGGTGGTAGTTGATGAAAGCGTAAGATAACATTCACTACGGACATAAAATTACGAATATCTGTCACCACTGCATAATTATTCTAAATAGCCTCAATCTGTCAAGAGATGTTTTTAAAAGCTGTGGATATCCAAGGGTAAATAATCTGGTTATTGTATATTTTGTTTACAAAATATCAATATAAATCTATCTGCAGCATAAATACCATTATTCATATTGTAGTATCCTAATGACGATGGTAGCGAATTATCTAAGTCTACTCGCACCCCTAACCCTAATGTGGTACAACAGGAATGTTGGCACTGTATGAGATGTGAAAATAAAGCAATACTATTTCTGTGGGAGGAACTGCGCCTCATTTTAGGGACAGCGCTACTCAACTTCGACCCACCCTCTACAAACCGTCAATCAAAACTGTCAGCATAGGTTTCTTCAGTTTTTAAGTGATTCTGACGTATCATGGGTGCGTCGCTTGTACAGGATGCACCAATGAGGCTAGAGGGTTGAAATTTGTGTGTGTTGTTGAGGGGTCAGTTTACAATGTTAGTTTATGCTAAATTGATCTTTTAGTTTTTTTCCGGCAGTGTTAATGATTGTGACTTGAAAATTCTGACTTTTAGTGATCCAACAAAAGACTAGAAAAGTAACTTATTTATTGATTACCACTTTTTCAAATTTTTTAATTGATCACCCTCAAAATGGTGTGCTGCCAAAAGACTTGGGTCAAATGACTATTTCTAATAAGTGACTAACCAGACTTGTTTTTATAGTATTCTGTGTGAGTTTTTAAAAATTAAAAAAAAAAGTGTATAATTCATACCTGTATAATTGAATCGGTATATCCCAAGCATGTAGCAGAAGTAATTATCTAAAAAAATAGATCTTTTATCAAAAATTATCCTTAAAGGAATATCTATCCAAGATTTAGGTATTGTTGATCCAAAATGATGATCGATACCCCAAAAACATCTTCTTTTGAAGAAACAAAGAATGTTTTTAACTGATGCCTAGTGGTGTACTTTTACAAATGTTCAATGTTGTTGTCACCCAAAATGTGACTCGGACACACAGACGAGCAAAGAGAGAAGACTCTGTAGCCCAGTCGGCTGGTTGGTCGGGAGGGCCAATGTTGATTTGATTCATTAATATTTTTTCAGTTCTGTCAAGAGAATTGAATTTCTTTCTCTCTGATCGGTTTGTGATTTTCCATACTGGTTGAGAAAATGAAGCAAACATGGAAATAAATTTCAATTATTCAAAGACATGAAATAGACAGGTCTGATTAGTCACTCTATATTAACTGTCATGTAACCAACATCTTTCTGAAGAATGCAATGTTGAGGGTGATCAATGGATAAAATTCTTCTCTAACCTTTTGTTGGCTAGTGATCACCAAGAAATCAGTATTTGATAAAACCCAAACAATTGTGAATGCTGCTGGACAAAAACCAAGGGATTAGTCTGACATAAACTTTCATTGCAAATACCCCTCCCCCATCATAATTAAAAATGAAAAAGAACAACAAAAAAAAGAGGCTATTTTTTGTAGACATAATAAGGTGTGAGTATTTGAATTTTTAATTCATTAGCTCTGTTGGTGCAACCTTTACACCTGATTTGTACATAGCTAGCGAGCTAGACCAACCTCAAAACTGGAGAAACCCATGTTGACAGTTTTGATCAATGGTCACTAATAATTAGTTTGAAGAAAAAAAAAAAAAGAATGAAATATTTTATGGCCAGGGCAACAGTCAAAGTGAAAAAGATAGAATTATTACATGAAGAGAATATCAACTGATGGAGAAGGAATGAATCTTTTAGAATAATTATTGTACTTTGAAAGAAGTGGAAAAGAAATTTTCAACCTGTAAAAAATATTCATTTTTTACAACTTTTTCATGTTGTTAACTGAGTAAACGATACAGACTCCAACTAAACAACATTTGTTAGTTTTTTTCCTCCATTTTAATGATCTGGGATATTCTCAGCCAGAATATGGATTTTTATTATTCAATCAAAAATCCTATATTGGACTTCTTTCTTTAAAATATTAATGCAGAAACTTGCATTCTAATTGGTTCTTTATTCTTTGCCCCCCAAATAGACGACGTCTTCCAATACTCGTCTTTCAAATATAAATTCATACTGAAAATAATACTCTCCCTATACTGCGGACAATGCTTAAAAATACCTGAAGTGATTGGGGAGTAAAATATTGATTATTAGGAAAGACAATTTTGATTGGTTTGCTAAATGCAGAGTTACGTCTCAAAAAAAAGCAATGGCTGTTCTATAAATAATAATTACCTGTGCTAAAGGGAGATGCAGAGTGGCCTAACAGTTACAGCCCTGGAAAATGGAATGGGTGAATTGAGTTTGCACTAATTCCCTTGGGAGAGGCATAAATTTACATCATGCCCAAGTTATGGATAAATAGTTGGACAATTGAAGCCCTTTAGCCACTGTAAGGAAGTCCATTTTAGAGAAGGTTGTTTTGAAGGAAAAAAATTAAAGCTTAGTCACAGTGTTGCCGACTGAAAAATATTTTTGCTCTAGTTTGACTGCCAGAAAGTGCTAAAAAGTGCTAAATTGAAAGAAATAGCCAAAAATAGCGCCAAAACACCAAAATACTAGAAGTAGTCAGTGGTCAAAAATACGCCAAAAAATTAAAGCATGTCCTTGCTAATATAGCACTCTTTTGCATTGCCAAAACAAGAAACACTGAGGCATAGGAATAGCAACTCCAACCCATAAAAGCTTGATAGCTCTACTGGCCCTATACTCCACAAGGTGTCTACTGGAATAAAAAACCTGTATTAACTCTTAAATTCATGGTCTACTTGTAAGAGCTTGTAACTAACAGTGAAACTTATCATCATCATCCGCCTTATAGACAAGTTCACTGAAGGGGTGAGATAATGTGCACACATACACAGCCTCATAAAACAAGGGATATTTAGATTCCAGCCTCTATATTCAACATAATAAGTTTTTTTTTTTTGCAAACCATCAATTGTTAGAATGTTAATTCCTACAACTGTCTGACTGAAGCAATATTTATTACAGATTAATGTCAAAGTTGAGTTACAAATCTTCATGTATTTACTTGTATGTTTTTCTTTTTTTACTAAAATTTGGAAGTACCTCTTGTCGTATCAAGTGTTGAAATACAGGTATTGTTCATTGAGTGGCTGACAAACTCAATATCCTTTGATGTTTATAGATTTAATGTTAGATGAAGTAAATGAAGCTAGCAAGAAAGTTGGCCTCCACCTGAACTACAGCAGAACAAATGTCATGTACAACAAATCTGTTGGGGACAAAGACATAACAATCAGAATTGAAAATGCAGAGCTGGAGACAGTAGACCGCTACATCTACCTAGGACAGCAAGCTTCCATGAAGTCATCAGAAGAAGAAATAAAGCAAAGAATCACTCTTGGTTGGCAAGCTTTTGGTAGAGCAAACTTGACTTTCAAGAACAAAAAATTCCCTCTCGTCCTAAAAAGAAGGGTAAATGATCAATGTATCCTCCGGATAGTCACCTATGGAGCTGAAACATGGAACCTAACCAAAAGATTGACCCTCAAACTGAGATCCCTGCAATGTTCACATGAAAGAATCATGCTCAACCTCACATGGAAAGGCCATAAGACAGCACAGTATATCAGAGAAAAGTTAGAAGTCCGAGACATCATAGAAACTGTCAGAAAACTGAAATGGCAATGGGCTGGACATGTTGCAAGAATGGCATACAACTGCTGGACATCACTTTTCACAGGATGAATCCCCAGAGATTAGGTGCGAGGCTGTGGATGACAAAAAGTAGGATGATGTGATGAGCTAGATGAATTCAGAAAGTACTGACTCTGTGATTTCCGTGATAGAGACGTGTGGCAAATTTTGGGGAAGGTCTATGTCTAATGCTATATCTATGTTAACAGACTGATGATGATGATGCAAATAAAATGTAATTTTTAACCCAAAAGTACCCCCCACCTCCTGGAAGTGGACGAGTTCACTGTTGGGGGAACTCTTCAATGTATAGTTATTAAAAATAATGAAACTCTTCTGTCGATTGAATAGAAATATAAAAAGAAAAAAAAAGTTTGCCAATGGTCAAAGGGGATAATTCCAATCGATGTATGAATTTGAGAGTCGATAGGCTGCTATTAGTGTGCATCAAAATTGATTCTCATGCCATAAATTCTGTTAAAATTATTACAGGATGTTAATTAAACACTCTTATTATAACAATGTGTGTCCTAATGCAATTTAGCAAGAAAAGCATTATATATTTTATTTTAAAGTGTTGGAAATAGTTTTTTTACTTACTTTTTACAGTATACTCATCGTGTTAATAATAGCTGATATAATTACAACCTGAATGTTAGTCTAGTTTAAGAAATACTTTTATAATGAAGTCTAGCAAGACATGTATTATTCACTGTTAACCACTGTTGCTGGTTTCAGGTTATCCATCTGTTCTGACATTTATCTATTTATCTATCTAGACTTGCCCAACCCTGACCTTTCATTGTAGAAACTTGAAATTTAGCACATATACACTCCTTAAGTTTTTGTTTTTTGTAAAAAATATTTTTCCAAGTTAAAAAATCGAAAATTGAGGCAAAAATATTGAAATTCCCGAGAAAAGTATCTGAAAATACACTACGCATTGATAAAGCTTCATTCACTGCCTGAAATACCGAGAAAATATAAATAACAGTGCTAAAATTTAATCAAATGATAATTAAATTGATTATGCTACTTATTTTTCACACGGCTGATCAGCATCAGCGTCACATACTATTTTAAATTCCAAATATATAGCGAGATCATGCGGATGGACTGAGAAATTTTGAAAGTATTGCGTCATGTGCATAGATCTGCTTGAA
>OY735215.1:7503442-7510942 GCA_963457665.1 Thysanoteuthis rhombus
GAAATTTTATAGATTTATTTGTTTATCAGAATGAAATAAACTCTGGGATTTTTCTAAAATGCAGATAGGAAAGACTTGTTGATTTAGCTCAGTCAGTAAGAGACCAGACTACAGATCATTTGTTCCTGATTTCAAATCACGGTAGGGGTTGTGTTAACTTTTACTCCCCTATGTTTTGTGAGGACGGATCTTCTTATGATTGAAAATATAGTCAACTCCAGATTTTGACCCGAGTTTGACTAGATACTGGGTCTACGTAACTCACAACGTGCAACTTTTAAAACTTTTTTTGCTTCCTGAGTAATAAATGTTGTTTTCAGATTGATCATGTCTAAAAAGTATAGAAAATGTCAATTATTCCCTTCAAATTTTGCTTTTGCGACCAGGAAAACGATGAATTGGAATCTACTTATTTTCATTTTAACAATTGGTTAATTTGCAAATTTTCAATAATGGAATGTAAGGATAACAATGTGAATATTACTATCCTGGCCACAAAAGCAAAGTTTGAAAGGAACAATAGCTTTTCTCTATATTTTACAGGGTATACGTCTCTTTTGCCTCTAACATTCTAACAAAATTATCAGTTTATTCTGGAGCACCTTCGTGTAAACTCATTCTCTTCTGAATGAACATAAGTATAATGTACTTGCATATAAAAACACCTATGTTAAAAATTCATTTATATTAATCTTAAGAGCCATTACCAGAGGCCTTTTTTTATTTCCTTTGAGGAGATTGGGTTCATATGACTCTTAATTAATCTATAATGATTTTTATTGGGGGATGCAGGCATAGAATTTGCCAATAAATTGGGATTTGGTGTCGCTTGATTGGGTAAAAAAACTGTCAGAAGACTGAAGCAGTGTTTTGCTTATATAAGGAGTCAAAATCACTGTATGTTTTTTTTTTTCAAATGGTTAAAAAAATGACCATTTGCACAATCATAAACATGTTTATTCAAAGCAATAGCAATATTATTTAGGTATCAACTTCTGTCTCTCTTTCACGCATTATCCATACCCGTTTTTTTTTTTTTCTTTTTTTTTTTGACCAAATATATAAATGAATAAATCATCAGCCTATTAGTGTCCCCCAGATTCACCTGACCTCTCAATCATGGGCATCATGCAGCCAATACTTTCTGAATTCATTTAGCTCGTCCTTCCATCTTACTTTCTGTTAGCCACAATTCCATTTATGATCTTTGGGATCCACGTTGTAAGTCGTGATGTCCAGCGGTTATCTGCCATTCTTTCAACATGTCCAGCCCATTGCCATTTGAGTTTTATTACAGTTCCTATGATACCTTGGACTCTAATATACTGTGCTGTCTTATGGTCTCTCTGTATGAGAGGTTTTCAGTTTGAGTGACACTCTTTTGGTTAAGTTCCATCTTTCAGCTCCATAGGGGACTACTGGTAAGATACTTTTTTGGATACCCTTCTTTTTAGGAATCAGGGGATTTTTTTTTTTTTTGAAAGTTAGGCTTGCTCTATGAAAGCTAGCCAACCTAGTGTGATTTTCCACTTAATTTTTTCTTCTCTTGATAACTTCATGGAGATTCGCTAGTTTTGATATGATTAAAAGTAAATTGTGAAATTTTAGTTGTTTCTTCAAGATAATCAAATGATTAGTTTCTGGCTCCAGTCAAATACCTAACTATCTAACCAACCACTGTTGAATTGTAATCCTACTATTTTGGATAAAGTGTAAAATCAGTAGTTGTATCTAATCAGGAAAACGTTGATTCTTCAAGAACTGATTGCTAATGAAGCTAGTAGTCACTTTAGGAGAGAGAGAGAGAGAGTTAACTTTATAGAATTTAGAAATTGAAATACCTAAAAGTTCAAGTGAAGTAACTCTGGTCAGAAGTTATTTGAAATTTCAATTTTTTATATTAATTTAATTTTTTAAGAAGATTTGAAACTTTCATTTGAAAGGTCGTTGTAAAGAAGAAAGATCAGATTCTTTCTTCCCCAGCCGTAGACACAAAAATACGGACGCAAGTTGGCCAGTAAGTGATGTCAAATCACAAGGAAGAAAAGAAAAGCGTTAATTGAATTACACATTCTATATTATAACAAAAAATACAGTTTCAAAAGATAAGGAACTGACTAAAGAATAACAAGAAGTTTGTGTATGTTAATAAAATGTTGAAGTCAAAGTACTCACTACACTTGCTTACTCAATGAGAAAAATGGTGCTCAAATGTTGAACAACGTTCTTAAAACTGAACGGGTGTGTGGATTCATCTAAGAAATACTGAAGTTAATGCATGAATTGAATAGATTTTAATCGTCGAATGGTTATTTTTTTCTTTATATAAACAAAACATTGTTTTGCTCTTCTGACTTTGTCACTAAATCCAAGTAGGTTTAGAAGCACTAATTTTATAGGCAAATTTGATGCCCGCATCCCAAATGAAAATCGTTGTTGACTAATTAGAGGCATGGACCCACCAACTCCATCCCCACCCTAGAAATAATTTAGAGGGTCCCTAGTAAGTGCTTTTAGACTAATATAAATCAATTTTCCACAAGCGTGTTTCTATAGTACACCATACTAATGTTCATTCAGACGAAAGTGCTCTTGACAAAACTGATATTTACTAAATTGATATAAATGAATCTACCTAAACTCATTTTTTCCACACTGTTTTATCTTTAATAATTTGGAAATCTATTAGAAATAAAAAAAACAAAAACGTTAGCATGATAAGCTTTGTTGTTGAATAAAGACAAAATAATTATTTTTTTCTTTTCTCACACTTTAGCTTTGCTTGTCTGATTGTTTCATTCACCGTCTGTTTGAGTTTTATTAATAATTGGAATGATCATAATTTTGACTCCAGTAATACCTCCAAAGGCACTGAATGAATTTCAATGAAATTTTGTTAATAAATGGGCAGTGGTGTGAGAAAGAGGTGGTAAAATTTCGGGGTGGATCCAGGAATCTTTTTTGATTGAGAGATATTTTTCTGTTTTTTTTTTTTTTGTTTGTTTGCAAATACATTCATATATACCCTCATGACTGTCTGTATGATATCTCCAAAAGTTATAAATAAATTTTAATGACATTTTTATGAATAGGAGGGCAATAGACTAGAGAAGAACCGATCAAATTTTGAAGCTGATCCTTGCACAATTACCTCCTCTATGTTGCAGTTACATATCAAAATCACATATTGCCATTTTTTTCCCTCCTGTAATGCTAGATATCTCCGAAAGATTTTGATGAACTTTGATGATATTTTGCTGAAGGGTAGATAATAGGTTATGGAAGATCTGATCAAGATTTTTGGGTGGATCCATATACAGTTACTCCCCCTGACAAGAGTTGAGCACTCAAAATGCAGTTTTCCTTTGCTATCTGAATTTAGAGCGTTCCATAGAAAAATTTGAAAACCAAAGTGGTGTAACACAAAGAAATAATTACCATTTATATTTATGGGAAAATTATTGAGCAATCCCTGACCAAAAAAAACCCCAAATAAATCATACTGATTAATGAAACTTGAAATGATAGTAACATATTGTAAAAGCAGGAATGATATTGCAGTAAGAGGGTGTGTATTGCCTCTATAACAGCTTGCTGTGAAGCAAGTGTTGAACGCTTTTTTTAATTTTTGTATAAAAGGGAGTTAGCTGCATAGAGCAAACTTATGAAAAGTGTGTGTGTGTGTGGGGGGGGGTGTTCCTGCTCTGGGAAAGTCTATAATCCATTTTCCCAAACAATTCTTAAATTTCCAATTTGAAATGAACTGTAAAGAAATTTTAATTGAACTTTAAATGTATCTAAAATCAATAATACCAACCACATTCTGTTTTTGTTTATGACCTCTTGTAAGGGTCAGAATGATAACGCTGTGGATGCCAGTATATAAGATGAGCATTTGATTAAAAAAACCAACAAAACTGTGTAAATACAGGTTTGGTTAATCATTCAGCAGAAACTATCTCAGGACCAATGTCCTTTGGCACTGTGCCATGTTGGGGGTGATCAATTGGGCAGTGATCACAAAAAGTCAGAATTTAAAAAAAAAAAACAAGAAAAAACTTTTTTTCCCTAAACATGACAAGGAGTAAATGTTCAAATTTTCAGCCCTCTAGCTCCATTGATGCGGCCTGTACATGTGACATGTACAAAGAGAGAAAGATAGCTAGCCAGCCTGGCAGAAAAACTTGAAAACTGAAGACACCTATGTTGACTGGTAAACGGTTTTTGTTGACAGTTTTTAATCACACAGTCTCCGATATGCTGGTATTATGACTAGGGAGCCATCTACCAAAGCTCAATATGGTCAGTTATGGGACATAGATAAATTTCAGTGAACAGTGATCCTCCAAATACCTTAAACCATTTAGCTTATAGTCTGACAAATGAAGTATGTTTGGTGAGAATGTAATGAATTTTTAACCTTCATGTGTAAACTTTATGGACAACTTTTAACCGCTCGTTTGACAGTAGAACTCTTCAATAAATAGAAATTATGGAACTTTTCAGTGAATCAAATAGAAAAAAATTGAAGAATCCACCTAATGGTGAAAGGGGGATATTTCAATCGTGGATTATTTCCCTTGATAAATTTCCCTTCAATAATTTCATCAATTCAAGAGTTGAAATTTGTCAGACCTAAAAAAAGAACAGGTCTGGTTAGTCAGTCTATAGAAACCATCATGTGACCAATATCTTTTGACGGTATGCTGTGTTGGGGGTAATCAATTGAAAAAATGGAAAAAAAAAAGGTGATGAATGGATAAGTTACTTCTCATGTCTTCCGTTGGACAGTAATCACTAAAAGGTCTGAATTTTCAAGACAAATGAGTGCAAACTAGGAACCAATTTAGCATAGTTATACATTGTGAATAGCCCCCCCCTCCACTGCAGACTTATTTAGGGGTGATTTTATGAGAATAAAAAGTTCTTTCTCGACATAATAAGGATTAAATACTCTAACTCAATTGATGTGGCCTGTATGTGTGATACACACTTGATGCCTACATAGCCAGCCAGACTGACTTGAAAATTAAAGAAACCTATTGTGGCAGTTTTGGTTGACAGTTTCTAACAATGGAACTCTTCTGATTTGAATAGCAAAAAAATATATTCTAAATTAGCCCAATGGTCAAAGGGGGATATTTCAATCAAAAGTTATTTCCCTTGATAAATTCCTTTCTGTAAATTTTCTGCATTTAAAAGTTGATATTCCTGAGACTTAATAGAGATTTTGGATGATGAAATTAAAAAGTGAACTTCATTTTCTATTTTCAGTTCTGTTTCTTCGTGGAGTGCTGGTGCTAGTGGAATTGGCACAAAAGATTCACCACAGGTAAATCTAATTTTTTCTTTATCAAATAGAGTTTTTACAAAATTCTATTATAATGGTTTTATTGGTCTTTGCTTTCTCCTTCGAGTCTTTTTTGTTGTTTTAAGCAGTTGTGAGTTTGTCTCTCGTGCTATAAGCTGTTTGAGTGCAAGTCAAAGTCAGAATTTTAAATGCTGCTTGTTAACTCTTAAATTCAGAACCGTTCGATACCATTCCTATAGGCAGTAGAGCTCTTCTGTGAATGAAATAAAAATCAATCGAACTTTTCCAAGAATAGAATTGAAAAAAAAAAAAACAAAAAAAAAAGGTCTGGGAACCATGAGCATATCATGTTGGGGGCGATCATCGAAATGGAAATAAGGGAAATCAATAAATAAGTTACTTCTCATGCCTTTTGTTGATTCACTAGAAAGTTCCAATTGAAAAAAAAATAAGCAGGCTCAAACAAGTGTCTAATTTAACATGAACTAACATTGTAAATTGTATCCCCCATATATTTGATGGACAAGATTTTGAAAATACCTAGTTTAATGAGGAATAAACTATTTGGACCATTGAAAATTGTGGGTTTTAACACACCGACATTTCAATGTGAAGGATATAAATCTGTTATGGAACAAATGAAAACTGAAAACTTGACCATTCAAAACTATATTTTATCAAATTTAACTCTAAAGAATATATCGGTACTTTGCATAAATGGATCACCGTAGCCCATGTGTGTACTACAACAAATTATCTAGAAAATTAGATTTTTTTTTAATCTATAATCATTTAAAGGAAAAACATCAGCACAAAATTTAGGCATTGTTGGTCCAAAATAACTATTGTGCCCCAAAATCATTTTCTTGATAAAACAAAAAAACTTTCTTAGATGGTGCCTAGTGGTGTACTCATGCAGATTTTCAAAGTTGTTGCCCCCAAAATGTGGCTAGGAGCACCCAGATACACACACAGTGTAGAGAGATAAGAATCTGTAGCCCACTCGGTTGGTTGGTCAGACAGTCCATTCTTGGTATTACAGTGAGTCGATAAGTTAGTGTTACTGTTCAGGGTTTATGTTA
Organism: Thysanoteuthis rhombus; assembly: GCA_963457665.1. Lineage (NCBI taxonomy): Eukaryota > Metazoa > Mollusca > Cephalopoda > Oegopsida > Thysanoteuthidae > Thysanoteuthis > Thysanoteuthis major. The sequence continues at coordinate 7,509,836 of OY735215.1, forward strand.
TATAAGTCAATTACAGTATAAATGAAAGCAGTAAGCCTTTAATTATGCCGATGGTAATTTCACTTCTGAAAATCTGTGAGATATGTCTAGAAGAGAGCTTTCGATGTACTAAACTGCTGACGTGGTTTGCATTTTATGTCAAAACTTTATGCCGTCCATACGAAAATGGATAGACTACACCACTTCAATGTCTAATAACTTTGGCAGCTACCATTCTTTGATTTCTTGAGCTGTTATCCCAGAAGGGCATGAAACGGCTGGGCACTCATGTGATTGCTTTTAGCTCTTTGAAGTATGTTTCTTTTTTTATTTAATTTTGTACTATGCCATCTGTTGGCCTGCCTGGGTACTGAACGATAGATACCAAATATAAACCTATCGTGCTTCTCAATATATGAAGATAAAAAGTTGGTATTAAAAATGACCTTCTATGCAGATACCAATACTTATATAAATAAGTTTTACTCATGATGCTTCAAAATGTTAATGGCCATTAGTATGATGAAAGAACTTCCCTCCATTAGGTGGACATAATCCAGAATCTTGGTGGTCCTGATTAATACTTACACTCAATGCATGATCAGGACCATTTAGGCTTTATCATATCGGATAATTTGGACACTGGTTTGGAATATTGATGTCATTCTTAGAAACTGTCATCATAGGTTTCTTCAGTTTTCAAGTGAGTCTGGTTGTCTGGCTCACATGTACTGGCAATACCAATAGAGCTAGAGGGCTGAGAATTTCTACATTTACTCATTATTATGTCATGAGAAAAAAACATTTTTTCTCTAATGAGGGATTTAATTCAGAATGTAAGTTTCTCCTGTGTAAATGAAGGTCGGAGATGCAGCTGGCAACTTCATCATATAAAACCTACTTGCCACTCTATTCTCCACAAGGTGTCTGCTGAAATGAATAAAACAACTAAGTTGGAAATATTGATGGTGTTCTTTGTGCTTACTTTGATTCTCAAATTCTTGAACTGATTGGAACTCTTCAAATAATAGAATTGAAAAAATGGAACTTTTTGTGAATTTAATTCAGAAAAAAAAAAAATTGAAATACCTGAAAGTGTAAGCGATGTAACTCTGGTCACAAGTTATT
>OY735215.1:7515942-7560942 GCA_963457665.1 Thysanoteuthis rhombus
CTTGATGGTTGCCAGACATCTTTTTCAGAGAAACTTGCTGTTGTGCAGAGGAAATTGTATGTGATTCGAGAAAAGAAATGGAGATATTTCTTTGTTGTAGTTAGTTCATTTGGAGTGGGAGGGGAGGTATTTGTATCCATGTAGGGGAGAGTCAAGTTTGGTCTGAAATAAGGAGGCTCTGTGTGAGGAAGGGTCAGAGGCTGTTTGTATCTGTGTCTGTGAGTATCAGGTTTATCTTGGATAAGAAGGGGCAGTGAAAGGAGGAGTCCGAATGAAAATGGTCAGTTCTCAGGAAGAGTTTAGCTGTAGGTTTTTTTATTTTATAGAATGGAGAGGTTTTGTCGTGTGTATATACACATATGTATATATCTTGTTTATTTACGTGATCTGCGGCCGCTCAATCTTCTACTGAATAACTTCGATGCTGAGCAAAATATACTTCCTGTATAAATGTTTTTATACTTATCCCGTTTAATTGTGTGTTCAATGACAGTAGAATTCTGTCTCCAGCTTTTTCCTTAAGTTCCTGGCTGAATTCAATCCTGGTGTATTCGAGTTATATGTTATTAAACAGACAACAGGTATTGCTATTAAGACGTGAAGGAACATGAAATTGAAATTATATATATCTTAATTGTCTATATGACCAGAGATATCGCAGATAGAATTTATTGAACAAATGTAAAAATATCAAAAATTTAGCTGTACTTCAATAGTTGAAATATTAGAATAACATAAATGAAATAAAAATTGTGAAAAGTTTAGAAAGAATATCTTTGAAATTTCAAATCGATCAATGTAGCGTATTCATCACCGCCCCCCTGTCCTGCCAATCCTCTTCTGTCTCTCTATAAACAATTGTCAAATCTGCTTAACAACAGAACAAAAAGCCGCAACCTGATTGAAGCACCTTGGTTAGATGTCCATTATTTTGTGTTGAATTACTTGTAATAATCATTAGCGACAACAGGCTATTTATCATCGCTTGTCGTCAACTTTCATTAGATGTTAATGAAACGGCTGTAAGGAGGACATCAGTGGACTTGATCGAGAGAGCTGTAAATTCATTAAAGCCAATTGGTCGCAATGCTTGGAGCAGCTGCCTTCTATGAAGATTCATGACTGGTCGGCTGCCTTGTGAGGAACAATGACTGCTATGACATTATTACTTCATCATCGTAAGCTATTTTGAGTCCACTGCTGGACAGAGGCCTTTCCCATTTCCTTCCATGACGAGCATGATTGTGCTAATCCATGGGTGGCCAAACCGCAGCTTGCAAACCTCATGTGGCTACTTGACATTCAGTGTGTGGCTCGGGGAAATATGTTGGTTGAGATACTTTTCTCATCACAGTTTATATAAAAAGGTAAATAGCAATAATATTTAAAGTTTCATAAATATTTACTGGGTAAGATCCTTATGCAGGATTCAATGTAGTTGGAACAATCATATCATCAAGGTTTTCAAACCATTTACTAATATATATTTTTATATATATATATATATATATATATATATATATATATATATATATAAATTGGAATAATCAACTGTTAAATCCGGGAAGTGCTTGTTTCCATGGGTGAACAGTAATATTGTATTTTGGTATTGACAATTTTCTCCTGAATCATCAAAATGCATGTTTAATGACTTGATGTAGTAAAACCCTAGTTTAATGATAGATATGGTCAGAGCAAATATAGTAAAAGACAAAAACCTTACACCTCCCACCCCCAATACTGCAATTCAATGTATGTCTAATGCATCTCTTCAGGAGAATAGATTGATCTGTCCCTGGTTTATTGAAATATAGTGTTCTTAGCTGAAATGGAATCGGTATAACATTATTGTGTATGTGTATTTGTATATGAAGTTTTTGCAACCCAATGTGTATGTAACTATAAAAATATGTGAAAATTTTGTTTGTCTTGTGGCTCTGAAACATCTCAAGTTTTTCATTTGTGGCTTTCATTATAAGCAAGTTTGTCGACCTCTGTGTAAATCTCTGCTGCGTTTTACTGGCAAATTTTGCAATTTCCTCTCTCCATCTTGTCTCTGGCCTTTTCTCACCATGTTTAGATTGTAATGAATAATACTCAGCCATTTCTGAAGAACAGCTGCAGCAACTTGAAGAAGACTGAAGAATGTATCGACCAAAAACATTGTGATAGAAGAGAAGAATTATTCCATTTCATTTTGCTTGAAAGCAATTTTCATATACAGTGATGATGGCTTTTGAAGTGGTCTACATTAAAGAAGCAGCAGTCTGGTGACCAATGTCTTTTGGTATCATACCATGTCGGGGGTGATCAATTAAAAAATTTGAAAAGGTGGTAATCATTGAAAAAGTTACTTCTCTTATCTGATGATCATTAAAAATGTTTAAATTTTAAAGTTGAGACCTGTATGGATACTGCAGGACACAAACTAAGGTATCAGTTTAGCATAGATTTACATAACCGATTGAATCCATCACTAGAAACCTTATTAAGTGTTGGAAAAAATCAAAGAAGAAACACTTTTGTAGAAATAAGGAGTAAATGTTGAAATTTTCAGCCCACTAGCTCTAGCCTGTATGAATGATAAATGTATACGTAGCCAGCCGGCCAACTTGAAACCTGAAGAAACCTATTTGGACTGTTTTGGTGATAGTTTTCCAATTCCTCTGTCCATTTATCAAGTGAGAATGTCATCTATTTAGATTTGGTTCCTACGGATATTTCTTCATTTGACTGTATTTGGTATGATCCAATGTAACTATGCACTGTGATCATGCTGGAACTGATATTGGGGATAGGGGGGAGATCTTTCACATTTGTGGGTCTCAAGACACAAGTACATTTATGTAGAAGCTAAGCAAGCGAGTTTTTTGAATGAAGAGTGAAAGATTTCCGAAGCAAATTCTGTATTTAGAACTCAGAGCAGGATCAAGAACCAAAGGGATGGTCCAAGGGAAGGACGCAAGGGTTTACTGAGTGCTACCATCGAGATCCAGTTGTGAATTATCTGCAAGTGATTGGCCAAAATGGAGAATTTGGCATTTTGGAATGAAGAATTTTGAGACCTAACGTAGATCAGATGCAGACACCAAATGAGAAACCCTGCAAATAGTAACACCAAGAATGAGTCAACAACCGGAACATCACGGGGCAAGTTCTGTGCATTTTGTTTGGGAAGATACGGATTGAATAAGGATCGGACTTTAAAGTTATCAAAGAAGACATTCTCGACTTCTTCTCCACAATGAAAATTGCTGATGATAATATAAACAAAATGTTATGGATCTGAGTTAACTTGTGACAATTATCATCATCATCAGTCTTTCAGCATCAGTCGTTGGACATGGTCCTGCTCAAATACAAGGAACCTCTGTGTGTGCGTGTGTGTGTGTGCGTGTGTGTGTATGGGAAGTGTCTTCCTTATTTTTATCTTTTTGCATCGAATTATGATATTAGAAATAACTGTGTTAGAATATTGGAAAACTGTCAACTGAAACTGTCAACATAGATTTCTTCAGTTTTCAAGTTGGTGTGGCTGGCAGGCTATATATATATATATATATATATATATATATATATATATACATACATATATGGTTGACATTTTCAACATTTACACTATGTCATGTGTATGAAAAACAATTTTTCTCACTCTCTTCAGTGATAACTGCCTCACATGCAAGAGAAGTAACTCATTCATTGATCACCCCCAACACGGCATATTGCAAAAAGATATTCGTCATGTGACAGTTTCTATGACTAGACCTGACCTGTTTTTTTATTTTTTATTTTTTATATAATATAAAGTGGATGTGTGCGCCATTAGGATACTAAAAAGACCTGTCGCAGAAAAAATTTAATTGAAAATAAAGAGCACATCTTTTATTCGGTTTTATATTAATGATATCTTACAGTAATAATCTGTGTGAGTGAAGATTTTTCGGGGTGGGGGTGGAGGACATTAGCCATAGCAGTGTGTCTTTCTAAAATTGTTAAGTGCATATATTGTTGTCGGACATTATTTTCCTCTTCCATCAAATTTCTCATATTTCAGATTCTTGTTCTTATTGAATTTGTCGAGTATTGATTTTGAGCCCAGCAGAAGAAAGATTCACAGAGCTATGACAGCTACAAAAATCTTTCCTCTGTTATTTATTTTCTTATCTCTTTATCTTTATTTTTTTCTTTTTTTCTTTTTCTTTTTCCTTTATCTCTCCAAAGTAACTATGATATATTATTCATTTTGTATTTTATGTCTGCTTTGGTCAAATGATGGCTAATCAGTGATAAGAATATTTAATGTCGAATGTCTTGTTCGAATTTCTTTCAGAACTAAATGATTAATGGGTTTTAATGGCCGTTACAGTGTCTCGAATAAGACACAACTGAATAAATGATGAGACAAGAGTATATTCTGCAAATGTATGGAGATGATGGTTTTTATGGTTCAAACTAGCAAGGATACCAGTCAAAAGTGAAGGGTTTATTTATCTATGGATCCGCACTAAGGAGCCTAAAGCTATTTTATTTGTTCTTTTTTTTAAAAAAAAAAAAGAAAGAAAGGAAATCACAACACGACATGTTTTAAAGGTTGATCAGACATTAAGTCTTGGGTCTTTTAGTATAACATGAAACCAATATTAAACGTTGAACATTTCTTTCATTTTTTTTTTTTGTTCTGTTCCAAATGATCATTTTTTCTGTGATGTGTTTTTGATTATCACAATATACAATATCACCTTTTAGAATCCTTCTTAAGTTTTTTTGAGCTCTGTTAACCCATTTCATCTAGATCCAACCATTATGAATTTTAGGTTATTACATGAATCTTATATAACCAACCAAATAAGCATACTAATTAGCATATATGATATTTATATAGATAGATATTCCACACTTTGCCATTTCCTGGTTTTATTGATCTTCTTTTTCTCAACATGATCTACATCTACAAGGATGCCTCTCCATAGGTGTTAAATCTTGGTGTTTCAATGGAATTCTATCTTTGACATATCAAAATTTGGCCGTGTCATAATTGCTATATTAGCATGGAATGCTTGAACATTTTGACCATTTTAAGCAACTTATAGCATATCCGATTTTTTTTTCTTTTGCCATTTCTGGCCTTTTTTGTGGTTTTTGGCTGCCAAACAAGTGCAAGAAATATTTCTCAAGTTGGCAACACTGAGTTTCAGTCTCGGCAATTTTTTCTGCTAACACACATGCCTTAAACATTTACCGCTGCCTATGAAGTAGGTCTCCACAATATCTCCAAAAGTTCTCATTTTGTGGAAGGGTTGGAAAAAAGCCAAGGGAGAATTAATTGAATTTTCAGTTACCTTTCACACAACTGCTCTCATCCAGTTTAGAACAGCAATATCTTGAATACTTCAGTTTCGATTGTTGGGTTTTTTGATGATGCACAGATTACCTTGCTGTACAAATTAATCTAACAGTATAAGCAGAAAAAGAAAAAAATAGATTAAATCATAGTAAAACCTTGAACAGTGCAGTTTTGATTGGTGCAGGTTTTAATGTTTAAGATATCAAATTACATTAAGACTTTGAATTGTGCGGTTTTGAACAGTACAGAGAATTCAGTTACAAATTAACCGCACTATTCAAAGTATACCTTTAGTCCCCAGCAAGCTGCTTATTATTCATACGATGCAGATTTAATTTGCCAAATTTATAACGCGTCTTTTGCTGGAGAGAAGACAAAGAAAATATAATTTGATAAAAAGTGCAATTTTACTAACTCCCCGGTAATTTCTTTCTTCTAAATGAATTATAGATAGCAATTACAAACCTTTTTTGTTGTTTATGTATTTTGTCCTTTGTGAAGATGAGATCAGTTTTGATATTGTTATGATGTTCAACAGATTCCCTCCCTTCATGATTTGAAATTCATCCTTGAGGCTGATCTGGGCCACTTTGGTATTCGTTAAACAGATCATAATTTGTAGTTGTGAATATTTCATATTGTCTACATCTTTGTTGATCAGCCCCAACCACGTATGAGCCTCCTAAAAATCATTGAGAAAAGATGGAGATATTGTGAAAAAAAAAAAAAATTTTCCCAAATCCCTCTTGTTTAGAAAATATTCAAAAAAGGTACTGCAACTTTTTTAAATCTCGAGAGAAACAATCAAAATAAATAGTCTTTCCTGTTTCTCTAATGAAAGTTATGTAAAGTGATAACATCAAATGTTTGGCACACACATACTGTTTTTAGATATCATCAATGCAATCTCCGTGTCAGGTGAGATGCAGCTAGTCCAGACATATTGCATTTACATAATGTGTAATATCACAGTGCTGCTTGGTAAATTAATACTAGAAAATGTATCTGTCGACTTATTTCTTTTTTGTCAACTTAAAATCCTATATTACCCGCCAAAATTTCAAAATGTCTTACCCTTCCCCACCATTTTGTGTGCAGTTGGTCACCGCTCACCCAAGAGTTGGAATTGCTCACTAATGATTAGACTAACAGTCTACTGCACGTAAAATGGAATTGGTGAACTAAGTTCAATCTCTGGCTGAGAGAGTTTGTGTTCACTTCGTACTAATGTACTTGGAAAATGCATACTGAGCTTTCTAGTCTCAATAGTAACCAGTCTAGGAAATGGACAACTCTGATTCCAAACCAGAGAGTGGAGCCCCCTTGAGACCATTGGATGCCAATTTTGACTTCTTTCTGGCAACTTCTGCAGCTCAGCTGATGCCAGATGTATTGTACTGAGACAATTTGCACTAATGCTCTTTGGAAAGGCATAAATCCATCTCTTCTTCCTCCATCTCTTGGTAAATGTGCAGGGCAGACTGTGCTCTTCAGCTTTGATTAACAATCAGTCTAGAGATGGGCAACTCTGATTGCTGCACTGTGCAACAATTTGGGTTGTGACTGCTGTTGCCTAACGATCTCATGAAGCAAGATGATATGGTGACGTCGACACAGAGCACGTCTATCGCTGAAGAAATGCTGCAGTTGGAACATAGGAGAGAAGGGAGAGAGACACTGAATACAAGGAATCTATCTCAACTGGTAAATGGCACTCCCTCCATCTGGAGATTAAATAAAATAACAGAGTCCATCTTTAGTTATCTAAATTTATTTCAAATGACCGTATCATGGATACCCTGATGAATTTCATGGCCATTTTTTTTAGCAGTGATCACAAAAAAATCTGAATTAGAATTGAAAAAAAAGCGTGAATACAGCCAGGCACAAAGGAATCAATTTAGCATAAACTTACAAAGCAATTTGAAACCTTCACTAAAAAATTAATGGGGGGGGGGAAGGGTGTATTAAAAAAACAAAAAAAAACTTTTTTTTACTGTACTTAATAAGGTAACCCTGTAGCTCTGTTGGCTTGGCCTGTATGCATGATACATACATGCAGAGCCAGCAAGTTAGACCAACTTGATAAATGAAGAAACTTATGTTGACAGTTCTGATTTTTTTTAGAAACAATGAGGGATAGGCAGTTAACGTTTGAGGGTGTGTTAACAAAAATGAGAATCTTAATGACTCTTCTTGTACTTATAGATCATGAATTTTATGCATTTGAATTATGTGAATGCAAAGGATCTTATACCAAGTTTAAAAGTTCATTTTGTTGTCTGATGAGATAGAGTAAATTATGCAGAGATGAGAAAATTGTAATGGTCTTCTTTGACCTTATGTAATATTTCTTCCAGGATTCAAGATATAAATCTTCATTATGCGGAGGTGCTTATTTGAAAAAAACAAACAAACAAAACAAACAAAAAAAAAATTGCTTTGCTTAATCCATTCTTTAATTAATGGCTCAAACATTTTCCGTTCTTTTTTATGAAATATTTAAAATAACATAACAAAAGTTTGTATAACAGAGAGGAGGAACTCTCAACTTTATTTGTATGTCAATTTTTTAAATTTTTATTTGGAAAATTTGTTTATTTCCAGTCACCCAATCGTGCCGGAAGCCCTCCAAGTGATTTTGAATCTGAACATGATGATTTATTGAATCGTCTTGCGACTTCCCAGCAACAGAAATGGACGCTGGAAGAGAAGGTTAGTGTTTATTTCTATTACCATTGGTGCTATCTTTGTAGTAGAATCATTGCTGCTATGAAAACATCTCAAAGATGACGTAGTCGCATATTTTTCACTGGTGAGTGGTTAGGGTTCAGACCACTCTTCATTATTAACACATGTTTTGCAACCGGCGCACAAAAGGAATTAAATGTGTACACAAAAAATTCTAGATTCTGTTGATAGCTTACTGAGTTTTTTTTTTTCTTTTTAAAAAAAAATATTGATTCATTATTTTGAATTCCAAAGTGTGCACATGGTCATCTAAAAAAATTGCTCAGCATAAAGATTTTTTGTGCACACTGATTACAAAATATCAGAGGGTGCATTATTTTTGATCTGAGTGAAAAGTCAGGTTTTCCAAGTCTTGGGAAATTGGTACTACTCACTCTTCCGGTTGGCCTCTTCTGTATTAAACTGAGTTTTGTGAATATCGTGAAAACTGGTCCTATCAATAATATCACGAAGACTGGTCCTATCAATAATATCATGAAGACTGGTCCTATCAATAATATCATGAAGACTGGTCCTATCAATAATATCATGAAGACTGGTCCTATCAATAATATCATGAAGACTGGTCCTATCAATAATATCATGAAGACTGGTCCTATCAATAATATCATGAAGACTGGTCCTATCAATAATATCATGAAGACTGGTCCTATCAATAATATCATGAAGACTGGTCCTATCAATAATATCATGAAGACTGGTCCTATCAATAATATCAAAACTTGGATGAACAAGAAAAAGAACAGACTCTATTCAAAACCTGCAATGATGTTTACACAATTTTTGATTGCGTTTGGAAAAATTTGTTAACATTTGTTTCTATGGTAAAACTATTTGTTTCCAATTAAAAAAGAAATAATGCGCCAACACCAAGTGTCTATCTATTTGTGATCACCATAACACCATGCTTATAATATGAGATAAGTTGAAAAAATATCTTCGTTTATTTAATCACAAACACTTTTTTATGTCACATCTTTTTTAATTTTGCGTACAGATTTGGAACTCTTCTGTAAATAGAATGAAAAATGATAGAACTCATCCATGGATAGAAAAAAAAAAAAATTGAATTCACATAAATTTGGAAGAGAGATAACTTTGATCAGTTGTTATTCCCCTGATATGAAGGTTCAAATTTTCTCGTATGAATTTAAGAGTTAATTTTAACAACATGCCATGAAAGATAACAGTTGTAGTAGTAGTAGTGAAGATGATGATAATGGTATTTCTTCCATGATAGGAAATATGATTAATTCTACCTCTAGTTATGTTTCTATGGAGACTCCTCCCTCTCACTCAAGTGCTTTCCACCTCAGCTGTATTATACAATATTTCTTTACATTCAGTGCTCAACTAATGTCATGACAATGTTTATTTGTTTCAACTTGACTCTATTCGACTCAGATTTGAATCTGTGTGAGTTTTTTTTCTTCCTGAATGTCTTTCAATTCAAATTTGCATCGAAAAAAAATCAAGGTCGCCAGATTTGGCTGGAAAGGGAGATAATCCACGTTTTATCAAGTCAATATAGCTGTTTGGAAGAGGGAGATAAGTCGGGATATTTTTGAAAATTTTACCATTAAAACACATACTGGGAAGGTTTTAGAATTGAATCTCTGTTGTTCTGCAAATGGCTCAACCAACTAACCAGCCAGATGAGACACAGTTTCTTCTCTCGATGCTCCTGTCTGTGTGTCTTTCTCTGGGCGTTCCTGGTTACACTTTTGGGAGCAACTGTCTTAAGAATTTGCATGAGTACACAACTGGGCACCCTCTAAAAACAAAAAACTAAAAAGTGTATTTTGGGGTCTCTGTGGTCATTTTGGACCAACAATGCCCAAATCTTGTGGTGGTATTTCTTTAGATGATTCTTGATAAAAGATCTATTGTTTTAGATATATTTTCAAGATAATCAGTTCTGCTGCATATGTGGGTTGTGGTGATTCATCTATGTAAGTTTTAGATATTTGTGTTGAAAACTTCTCTTGTTGTTTATATGCGATCCATAGTTTTGTGAAAGGACATTAACATTCATTTTTGGATGATTGAACTCCTGTTTGCAGTCTTTGTCTTTAGCAAAATGTTAGAACTTTAGAATGGATTGGCTGAAACATTGTGTTTATAACACAAATAACAAGGGGTTCAACTGTATGTGAAAATCTTTGAATTGTCGTATATATGTCATGCGGAATTGGTGATATTGCTTAATTGGTAAAATTTTAACTTTTTTTTTTTACGAAAGATAAATAGATATGTAGTTTTGATTTAATCAAAACAAGAATATAAAACAATTTTATTTTACAATCAAAAGTTGGTGGAATCAAACTTTTTTTTCAGAAAATAGGTAAATATGTGGTTTTATCTGTTTTTTTACAAAATATAGATACATAGTTTGAATTTGATCAAAAGTTTATTTAATCAAAACGAGGATATGAAACATCAAAGTGAAAAGTTTCCGTAAGCAAAATGAAATCAACCTATTTTTATGAAAAATAACTAAGTTTTGCCAATTATGCAATTTCATCGATTCAGTGTAACATATTTATTGTGAATTTGATGTGAATATTTTGCTTTTACTTCAATTTACTATACACTACCTTTTACTTTGTAGTATATTGGAGTCATTTGGTGGGATTATTTGATAAGAAAACATTAAAAGAAAACATTATATGCAGAACCATTTTCTACTTATAGTTGCCAGCCTTTGAATATTGACCATACCCTCCCCCTCACAGTTATTGCAGCTCAGTTATAATGCAGTTGGCTCTCTCAACCCCAACGCCAGCACAAGATTTGGGTCTCTATCATCATTTTGGGAGCATCAATATCCGACTCTTGCGCTTGTCTTCTTTTTTTTTTTCCTCTGGAGATTTTCAGATGGATAATCTTTCAGATGATTAGTTTTGATACATACATGGGCTCTGGCTATTCCTTTATATGAGGTTCAGATAATGATATATTACTGATTTTTTGTATAAAAAATGTGGATCGCGTTGTATTTGAGATCATATTGTACACAAGTGAATACGATGGATAGGAGCTGAATATTTTGATCTTGCACTGAGTGACGGTTGAGTTTATAATCTCTGCTATTGTAATAAAAAATGTACAGTCATTCAAGTTAACCCATTACTAGAAGCACAAAATAGCCTAAAAGAAAAGAAAAAAAGAGGAGAAAGAATTAGTATGGAGGTTATGGCACAAATGAAGAAATTCACTTGATTTATGATGATTAAATTTTGGGTAGTCTTTCTTTCATTTATTCGCTTTGCTTTTTATTGCATCTCAAAGATTGTTATTCTATGACAATTGTGTAAGCGATGACTGCAGCAAGATTTATATTGCCAGCTGATTGTATAGAGATTATTGCGATGAAAGGTTGTTTTTCTTTCCTGCTGAATTAGTATTTCAGTTTATAAACTAAAACACAGCCGTTTGTTGGCTGGGTTTCTCTACCTGTGCACGTTTCGTACTTTTGACTTTGTCCTTGGGTGTCAAACTCACTCTGTGGGTTGGCATAGCAAAATCAAATTATACAGGATGTAATTGGCTTTTCTTTTGAATATTTTCTTTTTCTTTATGACAACAATAATAACTGGTTTGGTTACTCACTCGATGGAAACTGTCACATGATCAATGTCTTCTGGTAGCATGCTGTTTTGGGAGGGATCAATTAAAAAGATTTTGAAAACGGGATTATCAACGGATAATTTATTCCTCTTGCCTTTTGCTGAGCCGTGATCGTTTGAAAGTTTAAATTTTCGAAAAACAAGCACAAAAGTTGCCAGATGCAAAGGGACTGATTTAACATATGCTTACATTGTAAACTCCCCTCCTCCCACCTGAAATTCTATTTAGGTTTGGGGGGATTTTTCAAAAAACAACCTTTTCTTTGTACACTTTATCAGGAGTAAATGTTGAAATCTACGGCTCTAAAGCATCATTGGTGTGGCTTGTACACCTGATTAATACATAGTCAGCCTCCCTTAAAAACTGAAGAAACCTATGTTTATAGTTTCGGTTGGTGGTCTCTAATCATTGCCCAGTTTTCCTCTGTTAGTTGGGTGGTCTCTTATGATTTAAGACTCCTGATGTTTAAGAGGTAAGATAAAAAGAGATTTTAGTTGGCAAGAGAATGCATCTTTGATCATTAGGCCTGCCTTTTCACTGCTATCTTGCTCTGTGCCTACCAATTAATTGGTATTCCTGGTACCGTAGTGGTACCCCTGTGGTGAGACACTTCAATGTAGAGGCAGGAGACAACTGAAAACAAGTATTTCATATCGTATTTGGAAAGAGGAATGATATTTACATTTGTGTTATGAATTTCCTCTGAAAGCTGTTTTTTTATTATATGAGGTCCGTCCAGAAGGTAACCAGCTGTTTAATACTAACAAGGTGGGGGTTCCTAGGGCGATGGCTTTGGTAGTCCCCTTCAAGTACTCCCTTTGAGACCCGCTGATACTTATCCTGACATCCTTTTCACTTATAAAAACAGGCTCCAAAGTCAGCTTTGGCGATGGTCATTCTCCTTAATCTTATCCATGGTCTGAAATGTCAGATATGGCAGGGAGTCAAATTGGGATGGATCTGGGTGATGCGAACAGACCTTGTACGCAGTGAACAATTGGATGAAATCATTTGACTCATTTTTCCTACAATAAAACCTCATTGTGTTGGATTTTTCAAATCTATTTATGATGACAGTGTAAGGTTAGAAACTGAAGTATTATTTGTAAACTTGCTGTTTTATAAATGGTGATATCACAGGCAGGATTTATTCAACAAAGATATCAAAACTTTTATTCACTCTAATCAATTATAGTTTAATTGTGTCATCAAAAAAGATGGTGTATATGAAATAAATGGATACACATTTGTGTTGCATCAAGTTTGGAGAATAACATTCTCTTGACCACCTATGAATCATCTTAATTTTTTTTGTTTTTGTTATCACTTTTTATCATTCTTCAACTTCATCATTTTTACCACATCATCAAGAACATAAAATTCTATTTTACCATGTCAATTGCATCCCTTAGCGTGACACATTACAAATGAGTACACACAGCCATACTAATCATAAATTATTGATTGTTGAGAGTTGCACAACAAACCCTCAGGGTTACCTAATCTTGGTAATCAATACAGAAGTCGAGGTTTCCATCTAGTTATGCTTGTAAAATGCATTGTAAAGATTGTTTATAGAATAAACTGAAATATTCCTAAAATAACCTGTTAAACTTCAACAATGACAGGAAGATTGTGTTGCACCAGTCTTGTAAATGGGAAGAGTCTGAGTTGGATATCAGTATTGAAATCCTGGCTTTTACATGAGTTCAAACATCAACTGCTGGTATCGGTTGGTAAAACATAACTATTTTAGCCACTGAGCTGACCTGTTCTATCTATCTATCTATCTATCTATCTATCTATCTATCTATATATATATATATATATATATATGTATATATATATATATATATATATATGTATATATATATATATATATATATGTTTGTGTGTGTGTATGTGTATATATAATATATATGAAATATGAGCTCCACCTGTGTAGATATATTATTATTATTATCATTATTAAAAAAGGGATTTATATATATAATTGAAAAAGGGATTTGTATATATTGTTAAAATGGGGATATATATATATATATATATATATATATATATATATGTGTGTTTGTTCAATTAAAAAATAACCTTATACACACAATAAATGACCATTTGATAGTCCTAAAAGGAAATCTTTCATATTTCCCATTTTTTAATTTATTGATCCATTTTTTTTCACCTTGTGGTTTCTTTGTAATTTTGAATACTTAGCATTTGCACTCAGGTGGTATAATATTGCATGACATTATTTACTTGAAAAAACTAACTTTTCAATATTGTTGTTAGAAATTGTATCCACATACTTATATATATATATATATATATATATATATATATATATATATATATATTAAGGACATTGCTATTTTGTATACAAATATTATTAAAACAAGAAATTTAATCCACTTATCCAAACCTCACTTCAACTCCCTTTGTTTTTCTTTCTATGGCAATTAATCAATGTCAGATGTCTGATTAATTGATGGCATTAAAAAAAAGATGATTTTTAGCTAATTGTTTCTAAATTCTGCTCCAAGATTTGAATTCCTCTTAAGAAGATGCGAATAGAAAATCTTGGATGAACTGTTGTGTTGTCTCGACATTTTCACACAATAAATGAATATTTAATTTTCAGGTACAACATCTGGAAGAAAGTAATGCAGCCATGTGTGACGACCTCTTGCAAAAGACAGCTATCATCGAATATTACGTTATGGATGGCCGGTCAGGTAAGAAAGCAAAAGTCTTTATTAGATTGTGTTTGAAATAAGCAAATGTCTTTTCATAGTTACATAGGTATAATCTGATTTTGCTTATTTTTCTTTAAATCAATAAAGAGTTGGTTGACTTTATTTGTCTAATTGTTAGAAATTATTTTCTAAATAGTTTTAAAAGTGCCTTGTACGAGGTCTGCCTGGGAAGTATCTGGTTATTTAATACTTATGGAAAATTGTGCTAGTAGTTCTTTTCAAAGTACTCCCCCTTGAGACCATATCCCAATGTCCCTTTTTTTAAAAAAAAAGAAATCTGCCATGTCCTCTCTCTAGATCTGGCTCTTCATCATCAGCTTCCTTTTAATGTTTGTCGTTGGACATAGACCTTCTCCAAGATTTGCTAGACCTCCATCATGGGCGACACTGAGCCAGTACTTCTCTTCTTATCTGGTTATTCATGCCATCTTATTTTCTGCTGGCCACAGTTTTGCATATGATATCAAGTGATCCAGCAGTTGTTTGACATTCTTGCAATATGGTCAACTCATCGTCATTTGAGGTTTTTTCATGGATTCTATGATATCTCTTCCAGTTCTTTGTTTTTTTTGTGCTTTGATCTCTCCATGTGATTTTGAGTATGATTCTCTTCTGTGAATTCTGAATTTCATAAAACACTTGATACCTCTCCCTGGAAATATTCTCTGATGAAAACAAAAATTTAAAAAAAATTGTGAATGACAGTATTTGAAAGAAAAAAAAAAAATACCTCAAGTTAAACAGGAGGTAACTTTGGCCAGTAACTATTTCCCTTGATACTAGCATTCAAATTATTCTTTTATGAATTGAAGAGTTAGATACCAACTTTTAATGCCATTGAAAACAATGCAACTATCTTGACCATGAGGCAGGTTTCTGAGTATGTCCCTTAAATTTTGAATCATTCTTGTTCAAACACATTATTAAATATATCTGTGCATTTCCATAACACACTTTTTATTTAGTCGGCCCCTTTTAAGTTGAATTTCAGTTTTTTCACTCTTGTCATATTGGGTTGATATGAAACTTGATCCAGATCTTCAGTTGCCCCTCTCCTCTTCCTACCATTACTATGATTATGAATGCTAAATATCAATTTTCTCATCCATATCATGTTGGATTGATATGAAACTTGGTCCAGATGTAGGGTTAAACCATTTTTGTTTTCCTTTTCCTCCTCCTTCTGCTACTACTACTACCACTACCATGAATGGTGGACACATTGTTTAACTTATAGTTCTCATTTTCCCTAATGCCTTTCTTTATTGATTGAAATCCTGTGCGGGGGTATTGTGAGATCTTAAGACGAAATTGAATCCGAGTAAATGTTGTTCTGGCAACGGATCAAGTCAATTACGTCATTCCACTTGCTGTGATAGTGAAATAACCTCTTCCCAGTGGTGAGCACCTGCTACCCGAGATAAGGGGAAATTGCTCTCTGACAGTTCGGAGCAGAGGCTTTCTTGTTAGAATTTGATGCGTTTGGGATTTCTTTTCCTTTCAGGGTGTTATGGATATTATTCTTTGACTCTTTTGACTTGTACAGAGTCAATTCTCAAGGGAAGAGATTAGAGCAAAGAGGGGTTGGGTGTCATTTTCTATTGTGTATCTACCTACGACACTTGTGTTCAGGTGAAGATAGAGGGGCTGCTTCATTTCGAGGTTAGACTGAAGGTTGGATGTCATCTAAAGCTGCGATCTGTGTCATTATATTCATACAGTATTTTGAGAAATTAATGCAAGGTATTAATCAAAATTCTTGAATTCATTCTGTATGAAACACAAGAGCCACTCGAGAGTTTAGATGTGCACTGTTTGGCCTTGGGCTTTATGGTTAGTTGGTTGTATGAAGTGGTTTGGTGTCTTAATCCCAAACAGAGAAAAATCTGATACGAAAATTTTCTTCCATTGTATAGAAATGGTGTTGATTTTTTGGTCTGCTATTTATTGAGATGTCACGAAACTGAATTTGGTATACATAAAGAAATTTTTTTTTTTTTCACAAACTAAACTTTTTATAGATAAATTCAGGAATCAAGTTGTCTACCCTAGATGCTGTGACAGAAGGACATGTTGTAAATTATGCCATACAAGATACAATTTTTGTGTTTGGATAGAAGTATTGCCGCTTGGATTAGAAATACACAAATTCAAGCTAACGTGGGAATACTTTTTAAAAAATGTTTCCAAATTTTGGACAGAAGCTGAAGGGGAATGTGATTACAGCTCTGGTGAGTCACTTAATAGAAACTGTCATACAACCACTATCTCTTTCCAGAATGCTGTGTTGGGTGTGATCAATGACTAACTTATTTCTCTCACATTTTGTTGGGCAGTGATCACTGAAAAACGTCCAAATTTCCAAGAAGCAGGCAGATGGAAACTAAGGAATCAATTTAGCATGCACTTACATTGTAAGTTAAAACCTTAACTAAAAACCCTATTATTGGGGAAATAACTATTTTGCACAGCCTGCAATTGTCAAACATACATAACCATCCATCCAGCCAGCCATACCAACTTGAAAACTGAAGAAACCTACTATGACAGTTTTGGTGGCCAGTTTCAGATTGTTTAACTTCAGCCAGCCAAATTTAAAAACTAAAGAAACCAATGTTGACAGTTTCTCATGTATTGTAGAATGGGTTATGCAAATCACTGAATGCACTGCAGATAATTGTTGGAAGACATATTTGATTATTTCATTAAAGTTCACAAAATGAATTATTTACGGTCTTGTTTTATAAAAGCCAATGTTGCCTTTTTGTTTATTGGTTTTCTGTCATGCTAAAATAAGCAGATAGAAATGGAGAGGGCAAATCATGCTTCTGTGTGTTCATGTACACTAAAGCACGCAGTTAAATGTCGGTGACAGAAAACAAATATAGGCATCTCTCATTTTTTGTGAATAAAACTGATGTTTTTTTTTCATAATAAAAAATTAATTTTTTTTCACCCAATACTGTTGCTTTAAAATTATTGAAAACAGAATATGGAGTGTAGTAAATCGGTATAAAAATAAATTTTGTCCGAATGAGTGTTTTTATTTGCAATGAATACGTTTATACTTTAATATATATTTACTGCCGAAACAGTGGCATCAAAATAGCTACTGTATTCATTGTCAGTTGTTACAGAAAGCCCATGTGTAGAGTACATGTACAGGTGTAGAAAAATAGATATAACTGGGATATATGCTTGTATAATACATATATGTATACAATGCATACATGTGTGTGTGTGTGTATTTATACATATACGTGCACAAGAGGAGGCCTAATTAAATGGCTGATTCATTGAAAAATGGTTGTGCTATTGATCAGATATACAACCACAAATCTCAAACTGCTTTTTTGAATTGACGCCTTCATCTCCTCCTATCAGAATATCTAATCAAATTTAATCAAAGTCATTAAGGCAATAGAATGGTATTCCTTTTTTTTTCTTTCTTCTCGAGCCTCCTGCCCCCCTTTGGCTCCCCATCCTGCCCCCTTCAGCTCCCCCGTCCCGCTGCCCTCCAATATGAAACTATTTTTAGAACAGAATCAGATCTGTACAATGCAAATAGCATTTAATACCGAGATAATGCAGCAATTGTATCGATTGGGTATTTTGCATGGCAATGAGTTCATACCATGCCTGTCAGGATCTACTACCCCTCCCGTTCCCATTCCGCAACATCTACTACTCCCTCCCCCGCGCCCTAATATCTAGTCTATTTAGTTATGGGAGGGTCTCGGTCTCTAGAATCAAAGAAACAGATTTCCCTGGCTATCTGAAAGTAGAGTGTTCCTTTCAGAATGGTTTCTAAGCTGATATGGCATAAAACTAAAAAAGCAATTATCGTTAATTCATTTCGGAAAGATTTTTGAGCATTCCCGGACCTCAAAAATGGTGGCGATGGCATCTAAGACTGGGTTGTCGGAGGTCCGGCTGGTAAGTAGATATAGCAAACTGGCTTTAGAATAGAGTGCGTGCTGCCTCTATCACATCTGGTTGCAAAACAAATGCTGAAGGATCGACTGTGTAACTTGAAGTAGTTGAAGGATATGCTGTTAAAATCCTGGCCCTGGATCCCAGAGGAACCTTCTGAGGTCTTGTCGAATCCATGCCTGATTTTGCAGGCACAGGAAGGACCAACACCTTATTAGGCAGATGGCTATAATATTTAGGCTGATTGATTAATGGAATAATTCTATTTCCAATGTACTTGTATATCATCTATAAAATCTATCCAAACTTGACATTACAGTCAATAATTGAACAACTGTAGTGTCATGATTTATAGTGAATCCTTAGAAGAATAAATATGGTCAGAACAGATTCAATTCATGACATCACTTGCATTTTCCACGGGAAAATATCTAAAATTGTGAAAAAACATAATCTAGATGTTATCAATAAACCCATCAGAAGAATGCCCCAAAAGATCGAAAAAGTTCTTCAAATGTTAGGGGTCTAATGGAGTATTGATTCCAATTTTCAAATCAAAATAGTATGGCCAGGAGTGCTAGAATGCACGAATATAAAGGCTCGTATAAAAAGGGATGAGACCATTTGCCATCTTTGATGGCTACAATGGTTCAATTCAGTGATGATATTTGGTATTCCTAATTGTCAAACTCCAGTCCAAGTTAGAGGCTTGAGCTGACTTTGTGTTTCCCCCCTGAGTCTCATATATCTTTGAAAAAATTGTTTTAATCTTTTACTTATCATGTATACAGTATAAGATTTTCTGTAATTATATTCACTTGTAATAAAGAAATAGGAGTTGAGTTGCTTAATATCTTGTTGAATTCTGAATGTCTAGTATGTTTACAAACACACACACACACATACACACACACATTTCCAAACAAATCTTTTACAAAGTCAAACAACTGTATTTTTAATGAAACCATTATGGAAGAAGACTGTTTGCTGTTGAGTCAAACTCTACTTCAACTTCTGTTCCAACTGAAGATGATTCCTGCTACTTTTGAATTGTAAATACAACAAATAAAAAATGCCAGACGAAATATTGTACACTCATCGCATTGTTGGACATAAATTGTCCAATCTAATGATATACATATATTTTTATATAAATCATTTTATTTATTAGAATGAAATAAGCCTTTGCATATCTGTATGATAAATTTATATCTTATTGTTGTAAGTTCAAATCACAGTAGGGGATGTAAATTTTGCATATCGGTTTACATCCTTAATTTTAGGAACGTATTTGTCTTCTTGTTACAGTAGAAAAATACAGTCAATTGCTGTTGGGGGGGGGTTGAGAACAACTCCTGTATTGTTTTTGTGTATGTTTTTACAAATAAAATACCGGTTGTTTTGCTAGTGATATAAAGTATAGGTGGAAATCTGAAGTGCTGTTGTATCTGAAAAAACTCATGAGAGTTCCCTTAATCAAATCTTCTGTTCACAGAGACTCAAAAGTGTGTTCAATGCCACCTATTTTTTTGCTCTCTCATCTTTATTCTTTCATGACAGCTAAGTTCAGCTGTTCTCCTTTAGCAAATATCTCTGTTTTACATTGTACCCTTTTGCGTACCCTGCTTCTCTCGATCTTTCCACAGTCTTTGTGTTGCAAGTCAATCACTTCCAATGTATGATTCTTATTTTTGAAGTGCAGCAGACAGAAATGTATGGACGCATTGCTTATTATAGTTTAGATTAAGCTTTTGGATTGTCGTAGCCCCCAAAATCAACAGCTCAGCCAACCAGCTAAGTGGGCTACGGATCCTCTTTTTTGCTTGTCTGTGTGTCTGTTTATGTGTGTCTGCTGGCAATCCTGGTCATATTCTTAGTGCAACAACCTTGAAAATTTGCCAGAATTCACCTCGAGGCAGCATCTAAAAATATAGTTTTTTTTTCTTCCCAAAACTGCTTTTTTGGATCTCTACGGTCATTTCGGACCAACCATGTTTTAATCCTCTACTTGTATTTTAAAAAAAAAATCTTAGATGATTTTTTGTAAATAATTAGTCCTGGTACACGCATGGGTACCTAACCAAGAAACAGACCCATAAATTGAGAACCATGCAACGTGTACATGAAAGAATAATGCTGGGCCTCACATGGAGAGACCACAAGACAGCACAGTACATCCGAGAAAAGACAAGAGTCAGGGACATCATAGAATCCATTAAAAAGCTCAAATGGCGGTGGGCTGGCCATGTTGCAAGAATGGCAGACAACCAATAGACATCACGACTCACGACATGGATCCCCTGAGATCACATGTGCAACCGAGGCTGGCAGAATATTAGATGAAGAGACGAGCTAGACAAGTTCAGGAAGTACTGGCTCTGCGACGCCCATGATAGAGAAGTGTGGCAAATCCTGGGGAAGGTCTATGTCCAACGACGGACGTTAAAAGACTGATGATGATGATGATGACACGCATGGGTTACTGTGTTTCATTCATGTATAGGTATTCATTTTATTTATTGCAAAAGATTCTGCATTACTTAGGTGTTTCTTGAAACCTGTCAACTTTTGAACATTATAGTTTTATCTTGACAGGAAGCATTTTAATGGATTGTCTGGTGTCATGAAGGGTTAAAAGGAAGGCAAGTAATTTGCATCTATTTGTAGACAAGTTGACCTGTACACCTCATGTCAAGAAAGAATAAACATTTTGCTGAGTGGCATCTTTTGTTTAGAAAGGTTGTGGCTAGGGGCTTTCAAGGGCTAAGTAAATGTTTGCCTAAATCTTGATTATTGTTAAACTCCTGCTGAGTTCTTACTTCATCCTCCTCGCCTAACAATAATGACAATTTCTGACTTCTGGTTAAGACAGAAAAGTGAAAAGTTTAAAATGATGGCTAGAGTGAAGGGAAAAGTGAGAGACAGATTCTATTCCTACATAATTAAGGAAAGGCGGAAAGAGGGAGACATTTCGTCCAGAGAAAAAGAACTCTTTGATGATTGGCATCTTCTGTGTATAAAAGTTTTGACTGCCATCATAATCTGCCTTTCAGCCTCTCTAGTTGGATATAGACCTTTCCCAAGATTAGCCTGACCTCTCTCTGATGAGTATCAAGGAGCCAGTAATTTCTCTACTTGACTTATTGATCATGCCATCTTATTTTTGCTGGCCTCGGCTTCTAACATTCTTGCAACATGGCCAGTCCATTGCCAATTGAGTTTTCTTATGGATTCTATTATATTTCTGACTCCTGTTTTTCTCTAATATACAGTGCAGTCATGTAATGTTGAGCATGATTCTTCTCAGTTTTAGGGTCAATTTTCTTAATTTGGTTCCATGTTTCAGCACCATAGGTGACTACCGGGAAGTTGTATTGGTTATAGATCCTTTTTCCTCCAAATTAATGAGATTTTTTTGTTTTTGGATGTTGAGCTTGCTCTACTGAAAACTTGCTAGCCTAAGATTATTTTTTAAATTTATTTTTCCTCTGAGGATTACATGAAGATTCATCATTCTTGGTAGATGTAGTGGTCTACTCACTTCAGTTTTGAGTTTTTGATTTTTATTGTTGTCTTTGTCCTCAACATGTTTATTGTACATGATATTTAAGGGCTAAGTTTTTAAACTGGTCCAAGTGGCTGACTATGTATGTATAACAATGACAGGCCTCAGCAATGAGGCTAGAGGGCTGAAATTTAAGCATGCACCACATATTATATGTAGAAAAAATCCCCCCCCCCCGATATAGTTTTATGGTGGGGGTTCTATTTGCAAAGTTTATGCTGAATTGATCCCTTATGTTGTACTCCTGGTCACATTTTGGGGGCCACAACCTGCATCAGTACACCACTGGGTGCCATCTAAAAACATTTTGTTGGTTCTTTATAGCCATCTTGGGTCAACAATATCCAAATCTTGTGCTGGTATTTTTTTGAGATGATTTTAGATAAAAGATCTATTTGTTTTTTTAAATTTTAGATAATTTTTTTTGGATAATTACTTCTGCTACACATTTGAGCTATGGTGATTCAGTTATGTAAGCTACAGAAGGAATCTTTAAGACCTTGAAAGATTATTGATTTAGTCAGGGCAATTTTTTTTTTCATCTTTACGTGAACTCAAATTTGTTTTGATTGAATTTTTGAATATATTTCAGTTCTGAAAATGATTTTGAAGCTTTGTTAATGATATCATCGGCACAAACAAATAATTCCTATCGGTATATTTGATTTTTTTTATACATGAATTTTCCCTGAGTTATTTTCTTGGAATATTTTCTGTCTTGTAAAAGTTTGAAACCAGTTCCTCGGCAACGTTTTCTGATGTCCTATGTGGTTGGTTTTTTTCACAATTGGTCAGTTTACCTATTTCACTTATATGTGTGTAAACTCTCTCTTTCTCTCCTTGTTTAAATTTTGTTTTGAGCACCTATGATTGGATCACCATAGCCCAATGAATGGCCAACCAACCAACTGAGTCATCAGCTGACTCTTTTCTCTCTCAGTATCTAACTATCTTTCTGTCTCTGGGATCTCATGGTCACATTTTAGGGGCTACAAATTAGCACCAGTCCACCACTAGGCACCATCCAAAAGACATTTTTGTCAAACTCCTACTTTCGAGTTCTGACTTTATTTCTGTTTGTCACAAAAACTGACTATACTAAAAAGTAGTGATGTCATGACGGCACAGATAACACTGACGTACGCGTACACTAATGATGAATTCACTCTTCTACTTCGAGAGGAGTTGAAATAGGACATGTTGTTTCAGAATGATATTGCGTGCAGAAATGAATTCTGTTTTTTGATCTAAAAAAAAAAGGGTCTTTTTTTTGGTCTCTTTGGTTATTTTGGACCTTTTTTTTCTCATAATTTTAGATTAAAGATCTATTTTTTTTTTTCAAGATAATTTTTGATAACTAGCTCTGGTACATGCAAAAGCTATGGTGATTCATTTATGTGAGGTATGGATATCATATCAGCATTCATGCATGTATCTATTAATATCTATCATTATGTACATGCATCCTTTTATTTATATATATATATAATCACGTTTCATGGTATATGATTCCACCTTTTTTCCAACCAAAATGTCTCAAAAGGGAAATATAACTTTTTTTCTACCCCAAATATAAGCCAGAACCTGAATAAGAATTGAAAAAGAAAAAAAAGAACAGGGATAAATGAGAAGAATTCAGGGAAATGTTTTCTTTTCTTCATATTCCCTGCTAAAATAAGGTGGGAGGTGGTCTTATATGTCATCAAATACAGTCATATATATATATATATATATATATATATATATACACAGACACCCCCCCCTTTTTTTCTCATTTATTCATAAATTTTATTGATTTGTTGTTTCTGCTTATGTTTTGTTGATTTACTATCTTTTTCTTTTCTTTTTCTGCGGATTTACATTAACATCAAAGCTTTATCTCAGATTTTCATGTCAACCCACAAAAACAGGAGAGCAGCGACCTTTTCTGCCGAAATGTCAGAGTTGCTGTCCCTTGTATTCATTTCCAGAAACTCTGTAAGGAAAATGAATATCCAAGGAATATTGCCTTGCGAGTTCCTTTTTTCTTGCCTTTATTTTATGAGCATCGAGACCTTCTGCGAAGATGGATTTTCAGAAACCATTAACCAAAACTGTCACTATAGGTTTCTTCAGTCTTCAAATTGGTTTGGCTGGCTAGGTATGTTTGTATATATAATGCACACAGGCCACACCAATGGAGCTAGAGGGCTGAACATATAAACATTTCCTTATCATAACTAGAAAAAAAACTGTTCATAGATTTTTAGGGGGGAGTCAATTTGCAGTGTGATCTTTTTTTTTTTTTTGCGGTATTTATGCCTATTTTTTGAATATTCAGACATTTTTTTTAGTGATCACTGCCCAACAAAAGGTGACAGAAAATTGTTCATTGATTACCCCCTTTTTTCCACTTTTCTAATTGATCACCCCATACACAGTATGCTGCCAAAAGATGTTGGTCATGTGACAGTTTCTAGTGAGTGACTAACCAGACCTATTTCTTTTTATCTCTATTTCATCTCCAATATCCTTTTTGTTCCATCAATGAGAAAAGCAGAGCAACTAAATCATGGGGAAAGACTGTAACCTTTGGACAAACTTATATAGGCGGACTGGTATCCCCCCTTGCTTTCCCAAGATTTGCTTTGCTTTTACAGAGAAAAGCGAAAAAGGCAAAAATAGTGTTCAAGCTGTTATAGAGGCAGCGTATACCCCTTTACTTTCTCTCTCAATTGCATAAGAGTCTCCTGTACCTCCCCAACCTCTGACAACTCAGCCTAACTTACCATCATCACCATTTTTGGGAATGCTGAAAATTTTTTCCCCGTATAAATTAATGGTAGTCACTACTTTTCCTTATGCCATTGAAACTTACGAAAGGTTTTTTTTAATTGGAACATTCTACTTTCGAGTAGAGCTAGAAGCCTTTTTCTCTGTAATTATGGAGACAGAATTTTTAGAAACTTTTCTATTCGTAAACTGCTTGTATGTGGTTTGGAACTCTTCAATGTAAAGGATGAAAAAATGGAACTCTTTAGTGAATTGAATTTAAGGAAAATAATAAAAAAAATCATCAAAAATTGCAAAGGAAAATAATCTTAATCGAAAGTTACTCCCCTTGAATTACTTTTTTTTACCGGAATGAAATTTTGATTTAAAATGATTTTCTATGCAAAAATGATGACTCCCCCTCCTTTTTGTATTGATCTCAAGGCCTGACTCAGTGGCTGGGATAGAAGCATATTTCTCTTGAGCACGGTTAGTTGATATTTGATCTAGGTGAGAAGTCAAGATTTCATGTTTTTATTTTCAAATCAGTAGAACCCTACCTTCTTGGCAGATTGGCACTGCACATTCTTCCAATCTCCTCTTTATTGTTGTTGTGCCAGACCAAGCTAGAAAACGACTGATGGCATGACGACTTAGGAAGATTCGGCGATGCCCATCATAGAGAGATCTGGTGAATCTTGGGGAAGGTCTATGTCTGATGACAGACACTAAAAGGCTGACGTTGATGAAAACCTTTTGCAAGAAGGAATGGTATAAAGTGAAGAAGCAATTACCAGAGTTGTGGGTGATTGGGGTGTAGGAAAGAGAGGGAGGGGATTGGTGCTGTCTCTATAATGGCCTCCTGTAAAACAAATGCTGAACGATATTTTTGCTTTTCAACCTTTTTCTAGAAAAAGGAGGGTAAAGTGAATATCTAGATACCAAGGAATACTGTATGTCCTTTTTTTTTTTTTGTTTTGTTTTAAAATTTGTCTGTACATCTTTATAAGACACTTTTCAGTCAGCCTGTTGGTTACATTTATGTCATATAATGGAAGGAGTAGAATGTGTGACATCATTAAAAGAACATCTATTCTGATCAACAGATGATGTATCAAGCGTTTGTTTGTAGTGTTACCAAGGATTGTTCGTTATTAATAGTTGAAATTGTCTTCAAAAATGGCTAAAATCGGCTGGATAACTTTATCGCCAAAAATGTTATATATACTCATTTGAAGACCACTCAAATACTTTCTTTAATTTAAACTTGCTGATTTTTTTTTTTTTGATATCCAGATTTTCAGGTGAACCATCCTCAATTACCTCCCACTACCACCATAACTAGTAATGCTACCACTACTTTATTTAGAATCTGGTTGAAATCAGAAACCACAGATATGGTTGTAAAGATGGTGGATACATTGTTGAACTTGTGGTTCTTCATTGCATGTCTAAAAAATTTTCCCTCAGACAATTTCCGAGCAAAAAAAGATGAAACTTATTCCAAAGAAAATGTTTATAGATAATCAATATTTAATTAATAATTTAGACATGAATCTCGTTAATATCGTGAAGTTGATACTTAATTTTTTTAAATTGTAAATTTTTTTCCTTCCTTTTTAAAAGACGTTGGAGCTTATACGAAGGAACTTTCTTTTTTTTTCTATACAGTTTTCCTAAATTCATAAGGGAAAACGGGTCTGGTTAGTCACTCAATAAAGACTGCCACGGGACCAATATCTTTTGGCAGCATGCGTTGTTGGGGGTGATCAATTAAAAATTGGGAAAAGGAGTTATCAGTGAACTAATCACTTGTGATGATTTCTGAAAAAGTTTGAATTTTCAAAAAAGCAAGTATTAACGTTGCAGGACACAAACTAAGGAACCAATTTAGCAAACCACCACCACTAAAAACTTTTTTGGTTGGGAATTTGAAAAAAACAAAACAGAAAAAAATCTTTTTGGTGGACATAGAAGAAGTAAATGCCTGAATTTTCAGCCTTCCAGCTCTATCAGTATAGCCTTACTGATAACAGATAGATAACCAGTGAGAATCACTTGGAAACTGAAGAAATCTATGTCGACAGCTTCGGTTAATAATCAGTTTTTCTCCAACTTGGTTGTGATGTCAATGCTTTGAAAAGATGAAAGATGTTGTCCACCAGACAATTCGAAGACACAAAAGCTGAACATAAGCCTGAAAAGATGATTATATGTAATCAATATTTGATTGACAAACATGAGTTGTTTGATTTTTATTGATAATTTGATGTTTCCTCTATTCAGAGGATGATGTGGTCAAAAACTGAGTTTTAAAAAATCAAAAATGAACCATCTTAATTCTCGGTCAAATTGTTGACTTAGAAGTAAACTTTTTAGACTTGACTTAATCTTTTATATCTTGAAGATAGTATGGTACCTGTGAAAATGATGGTATTATTTATATATGAATAGATTGTCAAAGTTCAGTCCAAGTTGCAGACTGGAGTTGACTTTGTTTTTCTACCATAACAATAACAATAATAAGAACAAGAACTGGAACAATCCTCAGCTCATTTAGGGGAGTTAACGCTTCACTGTTTGTCTGTCAAATCAGGCTGAACCAAACCAAGAGAATAGGAGTGACATTTGATACTGCTACAGACTAACTTGTACTAATATTTATTTTAGTGAATATATTCATTCACAAACAAAACACATCCATACCTTGAACAAAATTTATCCAAAGATCAAGAGTTTTGTATTTTTGGCAAAAGGAAAGATCACACTCTACCCTTTAGGATATGCTTCAAGTAAAAGGGAGGAAACATCACCAGAAAGTGAGAAAATTGAATGAAGCTGCATACACTAGTTTTGTAGATCAATATTACACCTCAGTCGAGTTCTTTGTTGTGATCTTCAAGAGGAAATTTATGCACAAACATCCTTGTCCATTAGCTATCCTGTTTTCATCTGCTATAACCCTTTTAGCAAGCCATATTACATTTGCTTGTCAGTAAATGATAGTCACCCTTATTTTATTCATGAACATATTTTACCTACTCAACAGTTTTGATACACAGCTCCACCTGAGAAAATTCTGTCATCTCCAGACTGTAGAGCAATACACTGGCTGCATCATCCTCTCAGTTCTTTATTTAGCAAGGAAAGGATTGTTGAGCAACCCTGTGTATATCGGGTTGGCTAGACTGGCTTACTGTAAGAGCAACATATGAAGGTCTATGTCCAATGATGATGATATAGTCTAGAAAGCTTTACAGCTTTAAATACTAAACATTAAAACTTTTCCAATAGATTTTTTTGTGTCACTTCAATCACCCATCTTCCAATGTCTGTCAATGCAATTTATGTTATCTTCCAAAGTATTTTTTCCCTGTTCACCCTATACTTTGTTATTATTGTACAATGTATAAATTGTCTCTCATTGAGATTATCAGTTCTTTACCATATAATTGCCTTGGGATTTTAAAAACAAATTAGTTGTATTAACATGGCACTCCAGCTGTGTTCATCAAACACCACCTCCCTTTTATATATATATATATATATATATATATATATATATATATATATATATATATATATATATATATATATACATTCTAGAAAGCTTTACAGCTTTAAACACTAAAGATTAAAAAACTTTTTCAGTAGATTTTTCTGTATCATCTGTCACCTATTTCCCAATATCTATCAATGCAATTTATGTAATCTTCTAAATACTCATACACATATATATATATATATACATATATATATATATATATCAAATAGTTTTGAAATCCTAACTGATGATTGCAAGGTCTTTTGGTTAGTTAAAACAATGTTCTCATGAGAGAATCATACCCAAAATCACATGGAGAGATCACAAGACAGCACAATACATTAAGAAAAAAAATACATTAGAAAACTGAAATGGCCATGGGCTGGTCATGTTGCTAGAATGGCAAACTACTACTGGACATCCCTAGAGATCACATGCTAAATCGTGGCCGGCAGAATATAAGATGGCGAGACAAACTAGACAAGTTTAGACAGTATTAGCTGTGACATCCATAATAGAGTGGTGTGGTGAATCCTAGGGAAGGTCTATGTCCATCGAGGGACAATGAAAGACTGACTATGAAATACTCAATATAGCTGGATATTTTTTCTAACCATTTGGCATTAAACTCTTGTTTTGATACAGTGGGATTGTAGATTGTACCTGGTAAATAATTATAAAGCTTGAAATCTAAGGAAAAAAATCACCTCCTATATTTATTGTATTGAGAAAAGGATATCAGCCAACATATTTCCATAGTTTACTAATTAAATGGCTTATATGTAGATGTGAGATGGAATTGTCTGTGTCGCATGAGATGCTATGAAGATTGACATCATCAGTTGGCTGCCTCATCGGGGCATTTGCCATGATCTTCCTTCTACTGGACCAACATTTTTGAACTGTATGCTGTATTGGGAGTGATCAATTAAAAAAATTGGTAACAGGAGGTGATCAATGGAGGAGTTATTTCTCTTCCCTTTCGTTGGGAGGTGATCACTAAAAAAGTCTAAATTTGAAAAAAACAAACAAACAAACAAATATGAATGCTGCTGAACACAAACCAAGTTATCAATTTAGCATAAACTTACAATGCAAATTGAGCCCCCCACCCGAAAATTTATTTAGGGTGAGAATTAAAAAAAAACAAGAAAAAGAAGTTTTTTCTAAACATAAAAAGAAGCAAATGCTTAAATTTTCAAGCCCTCTAACTTCATTTGTTGAGGTCTGTACACGTGATATATTTATAGCCAGCCAGACCAATTTGAAAACTGAAGTAAACTATTTTGGTGGCAGTTTTGGTTGACAGTTTCCAATAAAAGGGACCCTTTACCCCCTCTTTTCATATTGTTTGTACATTTTTGGAGGGCTGTAAGATGAACTGATTGAATATATTGTGAAGATGAGAAAAACAATGCAATTGACTGAAAAACTCTTGAGAATTCGCCAGCAGTTTTTTCACTTTTCTGTTGCCAAAACTAAATTGCTTCTTCGCTACATCGAATAAAAATGTTTAAAATCTAAGGTCTTTAAAATTGTATAAATTTTTAAATAGTTTTCTGATTCTTGTGAAATTCCAATTTCCACTTTTTTTTACCACAAGTTTTTCAGAAGAACCACAAGCCGACATTTGCTTACATCGATGACTTGTTTTTTTGTTTCTATGGTAATCTTTGGTTTGACTGGTCGAAAATACAGTAACATAAGACTGGCTTTGAAATTGATATTCAATGTATGAATTATTAAAAGGCTGGAATGCTTTGGTTAATTGTAAAAGTAACGTTTTTGATGTTCCCAAATTCACTCAAAGGCAGACTGTTCAAGATTTGATGTGAAGAATGAGTAACAATAGTGTAACCCCCTAACCTCCAAGTTTTCCAAGTGCAAGGACTAAAATTTGGTGAGGGATGCTTCTTTGGTAGTCTGGGGACAAGTGTCTGTAGAAATTTTTGAAATCTATGTATCCAAGATGGTCAAAATTTAATTTCAGGGCATATCAGCTTATGAAATTAATTGCTGTCTAGAAGGCTATTGAAAATATGTTGCAGAAGTTTTCTATGTAATCTTTTGAAATGATGAGGGCTGGAAATATATTCAAAAAGAAAATCAGGCAATCAAGAACAGAATGTATTCAAGAATATATAACAAGGATATATTCCTATTCCACCATCGATTCTGTCACTAAATGTGGGATCAAAGTTTATCTCTCTCATCTAAGATAAGATTTTTTTTATCAGAAATCTAAACCAATTCAATAGATCTAACACTTTTCATAAATGCGTGAGAATTTTCTTTTTATGTGTGTGAGCAAGAGAATGTGACAAAATGTGTATCTCTCACGGAATGCTTGCAACTTGGTGATTCTGCAGAGGATGTAGCAGTGAATCTCGAATTCAACAGAATAAGATGATACAATCTTTCACTAGTTGTTTTGTGGCAAGCCATTAAAGGAGCCGTGCTTACTCTCTTCTTCTTATAATCTATCCTCCTGTACATCTCAATATCTCAACTTCCAACATCTCAGCCGAACATACCATTATATATTTGGAGTCTGAGAAAGCTCAAAAAATTTTTGAAAATAAACTTATGGTAATTGCTTCTTTGCTTTGTGCCGTTTTGGCTTACAAAAGGTGTTTATAGGAACACGTCATTTTCAGAGAGTGGGAAATGTGTTTATAAATGATGCGCAGGTGTTAAATCTGTGTCTTCAGATATATTTCAGTTTTTACTTTTTTTTGTTGCTATTTCAGCATCTTTTCAGTGGTTTTGGGGCTGTTTTCTTAAAATTTAGCACTTTTTAGCAGTAAAACTAGCGTGAAAACATTTTTTGAGCTTGCAACACTGAGTTAGCAATTTAATCTGCTAGCAGCCATGGATTCTGGAAAACTGAAGTGTTCTTCTTTCCAGTGTCCTTTCACCAGAATGTTGACATATTCTTATGAAAACCAGATGACCAAATAGGATACAGTATTCTTTTGTTTATAACACTATTCATGTATAATACGAATACTAGATTCTGAGGTGAAAAATTAGTATAAAATTGGAACCTCTTATATAGTACGGGTATTCGATTTGGCACAACAGTTTGGCTGACCCCCGTTTCTCTGCTCTTTGGTGCCAAATTTTGATAAAGCAATTGTGTAGTTATGCAATAACTATTTTTATTTTGGGCACTTTTGCAATGATGGTCGTGTTGATTTCATCAAATGGAAAAGCAATAAAAAAAAAAACAAAGGTATCTTCACTTTTATAACTTGTTCACTCGATTTTGAAGATTTTATATTTTGTTATTTTTCAACATAATTAATTTAATTTATTCTACTTATTCCACAGGAAGTAATTGAATATCGTGGCTCCCAAACATTACAGTTAATCCTCCCAACCCTTTGCCCCTGCAACTTCCGATAACCTGAGGCTTGAATTTTGTTCACTGACCACTGAAATATTCATGTCTGATTCATTTTATTTCAACAGTTGGTTTGCTGCATAAGCCAAATATATTTCTTTGTTGGCAATGGAGGTGGGTGATTATGTCACTTCTACCATCTAATGGGCTTAATTTTAGTTACATATGCAATTTTTTTCTCCGTTCGGTTGAGTATAGCTCAACCCCCTCCTCTTTTCACTATTTTTGCTTAGATTTTGGTTAAAAAAATTTACATGTTATACATGAAAAAATCTGGTAAATATTTAGATAGAATTGTTTTGTTTTTTTGAGGAGTTGTTTCAGCCAGCTTGGAGAGAATAGATTTTTGTTTTTTGTCTGGTTCTGTGGCCTTGATGTATCAGCACTACTGTTGAGTGCATTTTAACTTCCCCCAATTCTCTGTTTTCCCCCCCTCTCTCTCCTGCTGTTAATTTGCTGCCTGCTGTCAGATATGAATAGATGATAAGATCATTCCATCTCATTAATTTCTCTTTATTGGCATGCTTTCAAGAGTGTGTGGAGAAGATCCCATAGCTTTTTACTTTTTATTAAAAACACTTTACGTTTCGGTTCCTTTTTTCTGATTGAATGAGGCTTTTATAACATAAGTTGCCCCCCCACCCCAAGTTTAGAACCAAAATAGAAATGTGTCAAGGAATGGCTTGTGTACTGAGAATATTTTGGAGATGAGTTGGATTTTGCCACAATATATATGATTGCAAGTGTAACTTTTAGTAGACAGTTGACACTGTAGACGGGTCAGTGAAAATTTCTTGATAAATCATTGATGAGTGGAGATAGATTTATATCAGATGACACCATGAAAAGGGAATGTTTATAATTTTGGACTGCATGCTTCAAAATACAAGTACTGGACAATTTATCCAAGAAGCTTGAGACTGAAGGTGACCAAGATTTCTGGATTTTTTGTGCTTTTCATGCCCCACAATGTGTTGTTGTCCTTGAGGAGGCCCCACTTCTTGGATTGAATTCAGAATTGACCATCTTGTGGACTGGTTGCCAACCATGGTTAGGAAGCCCATTCTGCCCTGCTTTTTACCCATAGGGGGAGGGGAAACAGATTTATCCATGTCCTTCCCAAGGGCATTAATGCAGAGTGAACACAAACTGTCCCAGTTGGAGATGTTGACACAGATTCCATTCTCTGCACCTGTTAACTGTTAGGCCACCCTAATCTTGTTAAAGAAGTTGAGATTTTAGATATTTGTAAAGTGGATATTTGAACATTGACATATATTAGAAACCATCAACCAAAATTGACAACATAGTCAACATAGATTTCTTCAGTTTTTAAGTGATTTTGGCTGACTGGCTATGCGTGTATGGATGTGTACAGGCTATACTAAAAGTGCAAGAGGACGGAAAATGCAATCATTTTCTCCTTATATCTAGAATAAACAGTTTTTGACCTCCACCGGGGAGGGGGGAGTAATTTACAAAGTAATTTCATTCACTTTCCCCAATATTCACCAGAACTCTCTGTCATGGGCATTACCGAGCCAGTACTTTCTGAATTTATCAAGCTCGTCACGCCATCTTACTCTCTGACAGTCATCATTTTGCATATAATCTCTGCGGATCCATGCTGTGAGTCGTGATGTCCAGAAGTTGTCTGACATTCTTGTGACATGTCCTGCCCTTTACCATTTTAGTTTTCTTACAGTTTCCATGATGTCTCTGACTCCTGTCTTTTCTCCAATGATCTGTGCTGTCTTTCAATCTCTCCGTGTGAGGTTGAGCATGATTCTTTCATGTGCGCGTTGTATGGTTCTCAGTTTGAGGGTCAATCTTTTCAATCGATCACCCTTAACACGGCGTGCTGCTAAAAGACTTTGGTTACATGGTTTTCTATTGAGTGACTAACCGGACCGGTTTGAATTTCCATTTTGAATTGGGTAAACACTAGAATGTACCTGGGAATTGAAACCAGTTTGCAATGGCTTTTGGGTTTTGAACAGTTTATCTTGATAATATCAATCTTTAGTCTTTGTGATTGATGTGTATTGATTACTCTGAGAAGTGCGTATCATTCCCCGGTTGTGTTAGCCTGAAATCCTGTCACTTGGGACATGTCCGATAGCGCAAAAAGATTTAATATATTCTTTCAAGATAAAAAGAAAAATAAGAAACGAGACAACGTGATATACTGGATTTCTGTTTCAGTTGTTTATTAATTCTCGGAGCTTGTGAAAAGAAAGAAGAGTTATTTATGAAGAGACACTTTTGAATGTGGAATAATCTATTCTTATTGAATTGTGATCATATCAATGGTGCATTTTTAGCAATTATTTTTCTCTTTCTTTTTCTCCGTTCGTAGGCATTAGTTATTAATAAGAGTGGTGCACAAAGAGTTTTGATAAATAACATTTTTATGAATTTCTTTTCTCCTTTATATGCAATCTCTTATTCGTCTGCAGGTTCATCTCTAGAGATTATTTATTCGAGTGTCTATTTGATAAATCTAGGCCACGAGGAATCGAAACTGGCTGATAATGAATCAAAAGCGAAGAGAAGGAAAGAATGATTCCGATGCATGTTAGATATGATTGGTTGTTTAAAAAAGAACGGCAAAATCCCAAATCTCATTAGATTCCGAGTTGATTTAAGATAATTGATTTAATTGTGATTGAAAGTAGGTCTGAGGGTCAAATTCAACCTCCACAGATTTGACACTTAGTCTTCGAAATAATTCTGAAATTTATAAATGAATTTTGAGATTTATACAGATCG
The DNA here is from genome assembly GCA_963457665.1 of Thysanoteuthis rhombus. Taxonomy (NCBI): domain Eukaryota; kingdom Metazoa; phylum Mollusca; class Cephalopoda; order Oegopsida; family Thysanoteuthidae; genus Thysanoteuthis; species Thysanoteuthis major. Next base: position 7,550,392 of record OY735215.1, read on the forward strand.
ATTGAAGAACTGCCATTGATGAGAAACAAATAACAATTGCATTTCAATAAGCCAATCAAGTATTGTCGCTCTCCAACAATCAACCAATCAGATTGCATTTTTTCGATCCTTTCCAAGCCTCCATATCAAATTAAGTGGCTTTCTATTGAAAACTGAAATTCCATCTTATTGAATGTATTCATAGTTTGTCATTATGTAAGATATGGTTGGACTATTTCCCTCATCTATGTATTCATTTTCTCACTGTATTTCGTCTTTGCATCCTCTAGGCTCTGTTGGGTGTTGTTGGTTAATGTGGAATCACTTCTCAGAGAGTATGCTTGGTTGGACTGGGCATATCTGTATTTTTTTATTCATCTGGGTTGTGTTATTCAGGTACTACAGAGTTTCCTCCCTTGCTCTTGGAAATCCATTTTTGCCAAATTTGAGAAGTCTTTTATTATGAGAGGCTCTCAGATGCTGTTGGTATCAATGCTCAGTCTGCTAATGTTGGTAATTGGAATAGCTACTATTGAAGTTTATATTTATATATTTCTTTTGTTTATTTTTAAATCTTCCTCTTGTAATTGACATGTTCCATGAAGATCAAGGCGGTGGTTGTGTTATTTTGTCCGTCCATTTATTCTCCTTTTTTTTTACTTGGGCAATTTATTCTAATCAACTCCCGAATCATTGGGTTTGTTGAAACTTCACCAAAGTCCTGTTAACCATACATCTATTCCCCGTTCTATTAGTTACCAGTTTCTCATGATGCTGGATGGAATGTTGGACTATTCCTATTTGAATACAGAGTTATCTCCCTCATAGACTGGTTGCTAATCAAGGCTGAAGATCCCAGTCTGCCTTGCTGTTCATCTCCAACATGGTGAAGAAGAGATGGACATTTGCTTTCCCCAAAGGCATTAGTGCAAATGAACGCAGATTGTCTCTGCCAAAGCTTGAACTCGGTTTGCTGATTCCATTTTTTGTGCTGCTAACCGTTAGGCCACATGCACCTCCTGAAGTTTACAGGGACCTCAGAAATTGCCCTCTGAAATGAAAAAATTTAATGACAACAATTGCTTAAAGAACACAGATTGAAATTATAAGTTGAAAATGGCAATGATGGCAAAAAAACCAAAACATTTCTAATTTACTGGATTGGATTTATTCATTCAAATCATAGTGCAACTTTCGGCATCTCCATATACAATTTACATAAAAAATGAATATTCAACTTTGAAATACTCCTTAATTCAATTGATAAAGATGTATATGAAACTTGATAAATATTTACCAACTTATCAGTAAAGTTTTTTCCTAAATTCTTCTACATATTTCAGCTGACAACTCCCAAAATTCCTTTGACTTGTTTTTTATCTTATACTGTGTTCAGAAAAATACACGTAATGAAAATTTAGAATAACTTTCTATTGCATTGAGATTCTCAAATGAAATTATAACCGCAGAAACTACGGATGTAGTTTGCACAAATTTGAGCTCTTATGCTCTAGTCATGTAACCACACAAATGATTTGAAAAGGCTTTGTTCAAGCTAGGAAGGAACCAGAGCCTGTTACTGAACAAGCACTAACTAGTGCTAGCTGATTCAACTCGTGTTCAACACATCCACCCACTTCATGGAAAAATCAAATAATACTTTCTCAGCAGGAACCTAGCTTTGTTCAAGGTCGTATTATGATTTAATGCTGTTTTTTTTATATCTTCTACTTTGTTATATTGATTTGTACTGCAATACCTTGAACATACATTATTACCCACACTAATCAAAACTGAACTATTCAAGGTATTTTTTTATTGGTTTCTCTGTTGGACCAGTTGTGTTCAATGGTATTCACATTATGATTATTATTAATATCATTTATGATCCCATTACCTATGTATTGTTGTACCAAAATAAGAAGTGATCAAAACTCCTTTTTCTGCTCTGTGAAAACATTTTGGGCTACAAAAACAATAATCCAATATTATTTTATAAAAAGTGTTAAGACAAACTATATATATATATATATATATATATATATATATATATATATACACTAATATTTGAATTCATCAATGCTTCATTTTTTTTGTTTCTTTTTCTCCCTAGATCATCTCCCTGCTCACAAGTCAAACGATGATAAGTTATCTCTAAAGAAAGTTCTTGATCTTGTCAATCGAGGTGACGTCAACATGAAAGAAATGAATCGCAAACTCCAGAGGATGCTTGAAGAAACCCTAACCAAGAATATGCATCTGCAAAAGGTGAGGAAACTATTAATTAATATCTATTATCAATTCTCTTGAATTCAGAAACCGCCTGAAACTGCGGTAGTTGTTTGGATGAGGTTCACAAAGTTATCTCTCTTTTCTCTAGATTACGGAAACCACTTGTAAAAAAAAAAGAAGAAATTCTTTAGTGAATTGAATAGAAAAAAAAAGAATATCACCAAATTGTCAAAGGGGGATAATTTCAATCAGGAAATACTTCCCTTCATGAATTTAATGAATTTATGAGTTAACATCTCTCTCCATATATATATATATATATATATATTATTGTGTCATCCACAGACAGCTGTTTCAATGTATTACATCTCTTCAATGTGGCTATAGACTTTCCAATATCCCATCCAGTACCGCGAGGCAGGATTGAAACCTTCGCTTCAGGCCCGGAGACCGATATCCTACCTCTGGGCTACGGAACTGGACAGTCAGTAAGGCTAGATTTAAGCGATATATTTATTTACACAGAAATTCCCCATCCACCAGCGTGCTCTATTCTTGTGGAAGAGCATATATATATATATTTTCAGGATGTGGGTGATCATGGCACTCCACAGCTTCCTTTCTTTTGATCTATAAAATATACATTGCCTTGACTGTTCTTTGTAGGGATAGTGGAGTGATTTGTTGTTGCCTTCTCCACGGTTTTAAATAAAGAGTTGTCCATCACCTAGGCAGGTTGTCTCTTAAGGCTCGAGAGATAGATCTATCCTGATATTTTACCCATGGTTGGGAAGAGAAGAGATGGATTCATATCTTACCCAGGGGCATTAATGTGAAGTAAATGCAACTGGAGTTTGTTCACACCATTCACCATTACGTCATTTGCATATCGTTTGAGTAACACTCTCACAAAAAGGAAATGCCGGACCATGTAAATTATTCTTGCCTGAATTTTAATCAAGTTCCTTTTTCGGCAGAACAAACGCAATTTTGAACATTTATCGAAATGGAGAGTCATGGGAGAAAGAATAAAAGTTTTTTAACCTTTTGAATGAATATTTGTTCGAGAACATTAACCAACACTGTCAACGTAGGTTTCTTCAGTTTTCAAGTTGGTCCAGCTATCTATCATGTGTACAGGTCAACCCAATGGAGCTAGAGAGCTGAAAATTTTAATCCTGAAAAATAACTTTTCTCAATTTTTAAAAAATCACTTTAGTGAGAAAAAAAAGCTTGTTTATCTTCACACAACAAATCAAATCTTGGCTTGATATTTGTTACTGCTGATCTCAAGCAATTTTCAATTTATGTTCGTTTGTTTTAATTTTGGTGAATACCGAAAATGTTGATTTGCATAAATAGGTTGTAACGAATGGTTGAAGGGTTGCCATCACCAATTCGGACAACATTGGAAAGTCAGCAGGAACACCAAGCCAAAGAACATTTATGGTCTTCCCTAGAAAATTCAGGCCTGAATTGAATTCCTGGAAAGTTCTGCTTATTCTTCCTGATAGATTCTTTACATACTCTATTTTGACTGTAAACGGATTTGGGATTCAATCCAATTGATTAATGGATTGAAATATTGCGATAACCAGCAAATAATGATCCTAAAGCTAGAATACAAAATAAAAAAAATTTGTTAATTGCACTCACAGCCCCAGCCCTGAATTTTTATGTATCCCGCCCCAGGCCCTACTTTGAGAAGGTCTGGTTTACATAAACAGAACCAATCGACTGAGCAACTGTAAACCATTTCATCGAGATGTGTTTGACACATCTAAAAATATGAGAATTGTTTTCAGTGGTTATTTGTGAGTGATAAATCAATTATTTCTTGTTTTATATAAATTAGTCGTGAATTGCTGCTTTACAATTATCATATATGTACAATAACAAGACTGGCTGGCTGGCTTTCTATCTATGTATTATGCACACAGGCCATACTAGTGAAGCTAGAGGGCTGAAAACTTGAATATTTTCTCCTTATTATGTCTACAAAAAATATTCTTTTTTTGTTTTCAAAAATATCCTCTGAGCAGGTATTAAAGTGGGGAGTTTGAATTAGTGATGCAAGTTTATGCTAAATTGGTCCATAGTTTGTGCCCTTTCAAAAAAAAAAATCAGACTTCAGTGATCACTGCTCAACAAAAAGCGAGAGATATAATTCCTTCATTGATCATTTCCTTTTCCAATTTTTTAATTGATCACCTCAAACATGGCAAGATGTTGGTCATATGACGGTTTCTGTTGAGTGACTCACCAGACCTGTGCTAAAAATTGCCACTGAGCATTCGTATTGTGAATTCTCCATTTTAATAAAACGCTTGGCATTTAAGAATCGAAATTCTTTTGCAATTTTTCTAAATGACATTCATTAATGGATGGATTGAAAGAAGAAAGAAAATCGATTGTTGGGAAATCTCAAACTTTTTTTTTTCCATCTAATTGTTAGATACTGCTGAAGTTAAGTGAAAATGTCAATTGATTTTCTTCATCTTAATTGATTGGACTTTCAGAATTGTTCAAAAGAGAAAAATACTGGTCTAGTTAGACACTCGACAGAAACCATCATGGAACCAATATCTTTTGGCAGCTATCTTGCCTTTTGTTGGGCAGTGATCTCTAGAAAAAGTCTGAATTTAAAAAAAAAAATCAACAGGTGGACACAAACTGGGGGATCAATTCAGCAAAAACTCACATTGCAATCTGAACCCCCCCCCTTTAAAGAGGTATTTTGGGAGGTAATTTAAAAAAAAACGAAAAAATGAAGTCATTTTTTAGACATGAGGTGTAAATGTTTAAATTTTCAGCCCTGTAGCTCCATTGGTACTGCTTGTATGCATAATACACACTTGCATAGCGAGCTAGGCAGACCAACTCGAAAACTGAACCAAACCTATATTTACTGTTTTGGTTGACTGTTTGTAAAACAAAGAAAACAAACAACATGTTTTTGTAAGTGGCTTCACTTCTGGTTAGGGACAGTGTGTAAATCCTTATGCCTCTGCTACAGAAGAAAATTGATCACCTAAAAGGTATGATGTCTAGTTCCAGTGGGAATCTCCCCTAGGTTTCATCTTCTCAATGTTGCCAAATATTGCAATTTTTCACGTTTTTGTAGTGTGAAAGGGGGCTAAATATGAGTGGGTGAGTGTAATCAATTTGGATAATTTGGGGCATATTTTTGACCATTTTGAACATCTTTTGGTGTCTTTTGGCTGTCGCGGGGATTATTCTTTTACTGATTTAGTGTGTTTTAGCTGTTGAACAAGTGCCAAAATATTTTTTGAGTTAGCAACAAGGTACCTTCCCATCGGGATGAGGTGAGGGTCAATCCCTGATGTACGAGGTGTCCTGAGTGGAAATGCCAAAGGAACTGGACCATTTCTGTCTCTATACACTTTAAACTTGACCTTGTGTCAAATTCTACCCTCATTGGGGAGGGAAATAAATTTTGCCTCTAGGAAAGGGGAGTCTGTGAATCTTTGAACCTGATTACTGTTTAATTGTGCCATTTGTGCTTTGGAAACCTTTCCATGGCTGTTTAGTTGAAAGCCAAACCATGGAAAAGGTTTTTTTGTTTTAATATTCATATCTTGCACCAAGCCTGGCTGCTACAGGGTCAAACTCCATTCCAACTTCTATTCCGACTGAAGATGATTACTGCAATCTTTTGTATTGTGTACATGATAATTGGAAAATTTTAGAAGTATATATTTTTTGTATAGATATATTTATTTATCAATTACAATGAAGTGTGCTCTTGTGTATTTGTTACACGAATTTTCAAAGACTTACCAATTTGGCTCAGTTGGTTAGAGAGCCACCTGCTGATCATTCAGTTGTAATTTCAAATCCCCATACAGAAATGTTAATTTATTTTAATCAGTTAGGTTTAATGTGATGGGGAAAATTAAATGATTGTTGTTGCTATGGTTGGAAAAGTCAAACATGGACTGAAGTCTGATAATTGTTACCTTTTGAGAAGGATTTAAGCTTGTTGCTCTTCTTTTTTCTTTGTTTGATTTGTGCCTTGTTTGGTTGTAGCTTTAACCTGCAGTTATTGACAAAATGAACCCATCTCAATCTGCTGGATTTAGAATTGTTGAGGCCTTGAGCTATATAAATTTTGGAGGCCTCTGATTAAAACAATTTTGCCAGAAGGCCACAGAAACCTTGCAAACATATTTGCCTCTCAAATTTTTTGTATGTTGCCCTTGGACATTGTGTGGTCCTAAGCTGTTGCTTATTCAACTTATGTCCGAATCCCACTGACCCCCACTTGATGTCATTGGACATAGACCTTCCCCAGGATATACTACAATTCTCTATCCTGGGTATCGTGGAGCCAGTATTTTCTGAATCCATCTAGTTCATCTCTCCATCTTGTATTCTGTTGGCCTCAGTTTTGCATGTGATCTCTGGGGATCCATGTTGCAAGTCGTGATGTCCATCGGTTGTGTTTCATTTTTGCAACATGGCCTACCCATTGCAATTCAAGTTTTTATAATAGATTCTATGATGTCTCAGACTCCTGTTTTCTTCGTAAGATACTGTGCTGTCTTGTGATCTCTCCATGTAAGGTTGAGCATGATTTTCCCATGTGCACGTTGCATGCTTCTCAGTTTGTACAAACAAAAGAAAGAAAGTGCAACAAGCTCGAATTGACATCCTTACTTATATCATATTCTTGCTTATATTATATTCTTGTTTATATCATATTTTTGCTTGTATTATATTCTTGCTTATATCATATTCTTGCTTATCCACTCATCTTGGAACCAAGAATAAATTAGTGACTATCAACCAAAACTGTCCAAATAGATTTCCTTGTTAGTCAAGCTGGTGTCCTTATCTTGGCTGTTGTAGACACTGTTTTCGCCATTGTACCTATTCACCGTCTTCAGTAATGTACTCATAGTTTGATGAAGCGTTGTCAACCAATATTGATTTTTTTTTACTAGTATTTCTTTCATCTGGATTGTTTTTGCTCTTCATAAAGTCAACAAAAATTAGGATGAAACAAATACTTGTAAGAAAGAAAAATCAATAATTGTTGACAAGGCTTCATTTGATGAAAGATAAAATTGCAATAAAAAAAAGAAACTCCAGGACAATCGCCCCTGAAGGACAATCTCCTGCTGAGGACAATTCTCACTCCCTTCCCCCATCTAGGACAATTACCCCCTAGGGCAATTGCAGAAGATAAAATTACTGAGAAATTATTGCTCTGCTTATCATTCATATATGGGAGAAGAATTTTCCCCTGAGGACAATTACCTCCTTAGACAATTTCCCACAGAAGTATTTCAAATGAGTTATAGTTAGAGTTTTATGGAAATACATATAAGATTATTGGTCTGCTTGCATCAATGTATTCAAAATTTTTTATGGATTTCCATAAAATTCTAACCATAACCCATTTTAAACTCTTGTGTGGGATATAGTCCTTGAAGGTAATTGTCCTAGGGGAAAATTCTTCTCCAAAGGAAATTATTTTTTGGAGGTCATGATACCCGGAAAAGAAGCACTTGGAAATATGTAAACAATATCCATACCTTACATTAACAAATCATCATAGCCCACATGAGTACCAGAGCAAATTATCTCAAAAATCATTTGGAATGAAAAATAGATCTTAATCAAATTATCCGAAAAAATAGATCATTTATCTTGAATTAACTGAAAAAATACCAGTGCAAAATCTTGGCAGTGTTGGCCCCTGATGTCCATGAAGACTTAAGAAAGCTCTTTTTTGGAGAAACAAAATTTAGCTGGTACCTAGTGGTGTATTCAAGCAAAGTTTTAAGGTTATAGCCCCCAAAATGTCGTACACTCATACACACACAAACATACAAGCAAAAAGAAAAGAATCTGTTGTCCATTTGGCTGGTTGGTTGGACAGGCTTTTTGTGGGGGCTACAATGATTCTATATTAGCTTCTCTGCTGTGGTCTCTAGTATTTTTGTGATAGTGGCAAGTCACAAGTGATCTGTGTGCATTAATCAGTCACTGATGAAAGTCAATTACAGACGGGTTTGTTATTTGCAGAGTGACAGGAAGAAATATTGTGGTATTCCATCGGAATTCTGCTCAGCAACTGACGGCCAATTCCAGCCGTAATGGCTAATACATTAAAACCCAGCTCTCCCGCCAACGTTGCGTACAATTCTTATTTTTTCTGCTTTTGTTGTGGCTGCCATAGGCACCCATTGAAGATGACGACATAACCCCCAGCAGAATTAATTGAGGCAGAATAAACATTAAGATCTTAAAAGAATTTTCACCCGTTTTTTTTCCCCTTTTAATTTTAAACGAATCGACAAATAATCTTCTCTTCTGAAACGAATGTCAGAAGTGTGTCGTCAGAGGTTTTAATTAATGCAATTTGTTGGTAATTAAATGTTTTTTTCTGTTCTCTCTCTACCCCTCCCCTTTTACTGAGAATAAAGATAAATTGACACCATTGACAACTTCCAATGTTGGAGGCAAAAGGAAATTTTTCCTCTACACGATGTATTGACATCATGTTTTGTCCCATTTGTTAGAAACCATCAACCAAGACTGTCAATAAAGGTTTCTTCAGTAAATTGGCAAATTTAATATTAAACAGGTTTGGTTCGTCATCCAATAGAAGCTGTCATATGAGCAACATTTTAGGCAGCAAACGGGGTTGCGGGTGATCAATTGACAAAAAGGGTTAATCAATGAATAAATCACTTCTCTCGAATTTGATTATGCAGTGATCGGGATTTGTCTTGAGACAAAAAGACAGAGGCTCTTCTGTTATTTGGACAGTAGTTGTGAGGACCAAGAGAATTCTGGGGGTTTTCCTTCCCACACATTCACATGTATGTTATCTCAGCATTAAACTGACCTAGTGTTACATTCTCGTAGTGATGCGGACAAATAGAGAAACCTGATTTTTCACTGAAGGTTATGGATCACTTACTGATAGTTCGAGCTGTATTTCTGCCTATGTAAGTACATGAAACGCCTACATGCGGCACCGCTCGACTTATAAGATTTGAAATTTGCTGTAGTACTCCATTAGACCTGTTCTCAAAAATGTTTTTTTTTTTTTGTTTTTTTGTGATGGTTACTATTCAATGACTAACCAGACCTGTTTATTAGTAACTATTTGTCAGAAGAACAAAGAGAACATTTGAGGGTTTGAAGTGATATCACCCTCATTCATCTTTATCGGAGGAAGCATTGTCATCCATTATCTTTAATTTCCGATGAAAATTTTCTTTCATCTAGTTTTTTTTTCAACTCCAATCTGGCCATCACTCTACTGCAGTGAGGAAACACGGCAGATTGGGAATGAAGGTGAGATTTCAATGAGACCCAAACTTACATCCATTTTGCCACTGGAGAGCTGGGTGATTCTCCATTCGATAAAAAAGAATTTAAAAAAAGATAATATTGCTGCTACTTGTACTACCAATGTGAAAACAATAACAAATATGGTGCTGAGAGAGAAACAAGAGTAGGTTTGAAGGTTAGATTTGATCTTGCGTCAACTGTTGGGCTCTTGTAGCTCAGTCCGTGAGAGTAGCCAGTATGGTTAACCTGGCTTCCCAGAGGCAAAGCAAGTTCAAGTCTCACCAAGAGATTATCGTTTATTTCTGATCCCTACCGTTTGCTCGCTGCTGTTGATTGTTGGCCTGAGTTGAGTTGGGATAAAGAGCAACCAAGAAATAAGGATGAAAGAAAATCCTTGTTGGAAGTTGATAATGACATGTTGGATATCACCTTCAATCTGAGAATGAGTCAGCCTTATAGCTTGTGTATTGACGTAGGCTGTAAATCACCAACATAAAAGAGTGCGGGGGAGATTCAACTCCTATCCTTGTGAGTGAACAATATTGCCTTGAGATATGAACTTGTGAACTCAATCGACTGTGTGACAACTAGTGAAACCGATTTTGCGCAGTACTCTTGTGTAAACCAACTTGACTGTGTGAAAACATGACTTAGTGTCAAACCGTTAACACTGTATCTTATGTTGGACTTGTTAACACCCAACTGATATTAAACTGTGGTAGGCAGTACACAACAGTGAAATTCAGTATTTTAGCCGGAATTCAACATAATGTTTGAAGTTAGTTCACTTTTACTCCTCACATTCAAAATAATTTTTGAAAATAACTTTTTGATCATTCTATATGAAGGAATAATTTCTTTTGTCTTTTCTCAAATACAATCAATACATTTATGTACTTGTAAATGTTTTGGTTAGGAAAAAAATTCATGTGGCCTAATGGTTTATGAAATCGTTGAGCCGAGTTCAAACTCTTGTCAAGGCTGTTCAAGTTCACATTGTACTAATGC
>OY735215.1:7565942-7600942 GCA_963457665.1 Thysanoteuthis rhombus
AATACAAATTTTGTTTCAGTTGTATTTGAGTATTTTTCTTTTGATTGTAAATGTAAACTCTATGATAGATATTTTGCAATTTGTTACTATGTTCAGTTACAATAAGATTACAACTAAAAACTAATTACACTGAGTGAAAGGTTGCAAAATTATGTGTCACATCGGTCGTAAATAAAGAAGTTTGAGAAATCCTGCTGTAAACCTTTGGTATTTATCTTTGACTCTTATTTATCTTCATCTTATTTTTTTTTAAATTGATTTTTAGGTTATGATTCTTCTTTCCAGTAAAAGCCTAAAAAATGGATTGAAAATTTTTTTCTTTGCTTCCAATCAATAACTCCTCTGTTACCTTCAGAAAAGTGTTAGTTGCTGAGGAAAATAATTTTGGTTGGGGCTGCAGTTTGCAATGTAACTATAATGCTTAACTGAAATCATAATTTCTGTCTTACAATGATCTGAAATCATTTGAAAAAAATTTTTTTCTGAACATAATTAAAAATAATTTATTTCACATCAGCAGTAACATAAAAACTACAAAGCCAATCTTTCTTACAACTGATGTAAAGTAAGGGTGTAGGTCAGTATTATAGTTAGAGCATCAATAGACCCCTCATCTAAAAGAAAAAACCTTAAAAATTAGCACTGTCCAAAATGGTAGATGGGGTTAATAATTGGAAGCACCAAAAATTTCCTCTGAATAAAAACAAGAACCAAGTCCTGGAGTTTTCCTGTTTCAGTAGTTAAATAAATGGTAAATTTCTTCAATCACAACTGAACTCAGACTGTGATTCTATGACTCTCTTCAAGCAGCACTGATCATAATTAAAGAATTAGCTGTTGGCATTAATAATCTTTTTTTTTCAATTTCTTCTGTTGTGTATGGAGAAATATATTAAAGAACACATTTTCCACTGTTGTCAGATTTGAAGTTATTTTTCCTCGAGCAAAGCCTGGCATCCCTGCTCATGTGCGTGTATATATATATATATATATATATATATATACACACACATTTGTCTGCCCATCTTTTATTGGCTGCTACTGCCTAGGTAGATAAGGTAGTTAGTGGAGAGTGGAACATTGAATAAATTAATTTTACGAACAATTTATCAACTACTGATATCATTTTCTTTGATATCGTTATCCAAATACTGATCATCAACATCTGCCATTGTAAGTTCACTGTTGGACTAAGGCCCTATCTTATCTCCCTCCATGACGAGCATGATTGCGCTAACCTCTGCCATTTCTTATCAGCAGAATCTCATCTCTCCATTTTGTATCTAGTCTTTTCCTACTCTGTTTTTATTGCTTAATTACTTCTATGATATCCTTTGCCTTATTCTTATTTGAGATCCATGTTGATTTTTTCATGTCACTATGAGTTATTCCTGATATTACTCTTTCCATTGCCCTCCCTGAGTTTCTGAGTGGTTTTGTTGGTTTTCAAGGTTTCGCATCTGTATGTCATAGCTGGTATTATGCATTGGTTATATTCTTTACATTCTGAACATATTGCCAATTTACTTATCTCTATCTATACCAAATGCTTTACAGCTAATCGTTATGCACTGTGATCTTTCTTTAGCTCCATTGCCTGCCACAGGTAAATGTATTCTTTCTCTTCTTCTATGATTTAACGCTCTTTCTGTTACGACTTTTTCTTGAACATAATTTTTGTCTTGGTTCTCTCTGTTCAAACTTTATTTTTGGTATCTCTAATTTTTGATCACTTACCGTGTTTTGTAGATAATCTACAGTTTCTGCTATTGATACAAAATCATCACAGTACCTTAAATTATTTGAATCTTCTCGGTTCATGTTTATACGTACATATATATATATATATATATCTATATATATGTATATATATATATATATATGTTTCCCCAATCTCTTCATCGTTATGCACTTTTGAGGCTTGCTGTAATTCTTGTCTTTCTCCTTTTCCAATATTTATCTTGTTAGAATCTTAATGAAGTCTAATTATTGCAGTACTGTTTTCATTTATATTCACAATTATTTTTATATAATTCTCATTTTTACCTCGTTCTCACTTTGAGTTGGAGACTGCCTTATGTTCTATTGCATCAAGGTTTCTTTTATAGTCTATGTAAGCCAAACAAAGAAATTAGTTTTGTGATATCTTTTTGATTAGCTGGTTTAATGTGAGTAGGTGGTCTATTATTGTATAGCCACTTCAAGGAGATTGGTTTTCATCTAAAGTGCTAGTCTATTTATTAGTATTTTTGAGAATAGTTTGTAAATGTCCGATAGTAAAGTAATAGGGCAATAATTGCCAAGGTCTTTATCATCTCCTTTCTTGTAGGATCATTATTCCCAGGCAGAGGTTACGGGACACTTATCTTCCTTATAAGTATTGTGTGAATTGTTGTGCTAGTCCTTTGTGATAGACCTCTCCTGCATCTTCTAAAAGATCTACCTTATGCCATCTTTATGTGAGGCATTTTCCGCTCTCCATATTATGTTGAGCTAAAGCTGCTTTGTCTGATGTTATGTCTGGAACATCACTGTTCATTATAGAAATATTGGTTAGTTGTACTTTGATTTTTGAGACATAGGGGTTCTCGTAGTTGTCTTCGGTTATTCTTGATATCTGATCCCCACTTTTGTTAGTTTCACCTCTTCTTTCTTTTAATGCAAGCACCTGTTGCTCACCTGTGTAGTGTGTGGCCTCAAACCTGCTTCAGGCTTTTCCTTTTTCTAATGTCTCATTTCTTCATCAAGTTCAGCTCTTTTGGTTTCATCTTGATATATATTAATAATTTCAAATGTATTTTATTACTTTGAAACTCTCTTTGGAATGACCTCTCATTAATACAAGGTGAATGTATCATTTAGTCAAGACAGTGTAGATCGAAAAGACAATTAAAGAAAATGGGCTGCTGCAGGAATTGAATCTGCTTACCATTGAGACAAAGGCCGAAATAACGAAAATTCAAATGGTTCATTCACTGTCCATATCTGTTCTATTTGTTTCTCAACATTGACAATTACATTATCATTATGAATATATAATCTGACAGAAATATTCATAAATGCCTTATATTACTTTGAAATCTAATTGAAATTACCCCCTGTTAATACAAGGTGATATATATTGGACAATGTGTGAATTTGGATTAATAGCAGTTATTTTGGACTTCGCCTCCTGACGGTATGTTAGAGCAGCTACCTATCTATCACAGGTTTGATTCCAGTAGCAGCCCCATTTTCTTTAATTGTTTATTCTATTTACATTATCTTGGCCAAATGATACATTCACTGTGTATTCATGGATGGTCATTTCAAAAAGTTTCAAAATAATATAATATGTACATATATATACACACACACCATTAGAGTCTGAAACGGATTGCTTTGCAAAAAAATAATTATTTATTTACATTTGTGTATATGTGTATATATATGTATATATACATACATATATGTGTGTGTGTGTGTATATATATATATATATATATATATATATATATATATATGAAATGTATATTTCTTTTCATAATTTTAATCAGGCTTTGTGCCAGAGGGACGATAAGATTAATTAGTGAGATTGTTTGTAAGACTTTATTCATCCAGTAATGGCCGACAGCCGTTTTTATTTATTGAAAGTTTGATCACTTGAGAGTTCAATTCTTGAGTCTCACTTCTATTATGTTAATTGCTGATGTGGCCATCATCATCTTCTTTTGAACGACCCATGGCAACATCTTGTGGCTGTTGAGGATGAAACTGATAAAGATCTCTTTGACTTTGCAGTTTAGTGTTTGACTTCAGTAAATAACGCACATTGTCCCTCGGTACCGGTCAGAGATAGCGTGTTTGCAAGAGTGCAGTCTTGGTCGAAATAATCTTCACTTTGAAGTCTCATTTGGTGTGCTGCCATCTTGTGCTGTTTCTTTGAAGTTGTTCATTGTTATCAGCCACCATGGGTCATGATGAGTTTTTAGCATTCCGTTCTGGACACAAGCCTCCTGTTGCAATATGGATGCCTCATAAATGAAGTATTAACTTATATATTCGTTAACTGCTCATATAGGCAGTGGAACTCTTTGTGAATAAGATAAGAAAAAAAAAATAGCTAACATGTCTGATTAGTCACTGAGTAAGGGTGATCAATTAAAACATTGGAAAGAATTAAGTTACTTCTCTTGCCTTTTTTGGGGCTCTGATCACTGAAAAGTACTAATTTTAGAAAAAAAAAGAAGCACAAATGTTGCTGGACATAAAGTAAGGGGCCAATTTGATATAAACTTTCATTGTAAATTGAACTCCCTGATAGAAACCTATTGAAGGTGGGGAAAAACAATTTTTTTTCTTCTCATTGAGTGTGGTTTGTGTGCAAAATTTCTGGTTTCTACTATAAACAGTTAAGGGTGGACAAAGTCCGAATCGATTGATAGATAGATATGAGATAGACTGACCCTCTAATTTGGAGCCATGAAGTGTGCACATGAAAGAATCATGCTCAACATCATATGGAGAGATCACAAAACAGCACAATATATCAGGGAAAAAATGGTAGTCCAAGACATCATAAAATCCATTAATAAACACAAATGGCAATGGGCTGGTCATGTTGCAAGAATGTCAGATTACCAATGGACATCACGACTTAAAACATGGATCCCCAGAGATTGCATGTGAAACCGAGGCCAGCAGAATATAAGATGAACTAGATAAATTCAGAAAGTACTGGTTCCGCAATGCCCATGATAGAGAGGTCTGGTGAATCCCAGGGAAGGTCTATGTCAATCAATGGACAATAAAAGACTTATGATAAGATGAATGGTTTACAGGGGTTTTTGAGGACCCCTGCTCACAACAATTCATTCAAGCACTATAATTGTCTATATCCAGGTTTGGTAGATGGCCCCCTAGTCAAAATACCGGCACATTGGATGTACTGTAATATTTGCATTCCCTCTCTTTCTTCTTACATGTTCATCTAATCCCTATTCAGTCAATTTTGCTTATTGATTTGTGCTGGCCAGAAATGTATGCTTGCAAGAATGCAGTGTATGAGGAACCTTCAACCAAAACTGTCATCATAGGTTTTCTTCAGTTTTTTTGTGAATCTGACTTGCTGGTTATATATATATATATATATATATATATATATATATATATATATATGTGTGTGTGTGTGTGCGTATGTATGTATGTATGTACATTTAAAAGTTTACTTATGTGCAGAAAAAAACTTTTTTCTTATATCCCTGCCACTCAAATAAGTTTTCATAGGAGATTTCAATTTACTATGTGAGTTTATGCTAAATTGGCTCCTTACTGTTCGTCAGCATTTATGCTTGTTTTTTGAATATTCAGACTTTTAATGATCCAGCAAAAGATGAATGAAGTAACTTATCCATAGATAACCCCATTTTTTTCCCAAATTTTTAAATGATCATCCCTTACTTAGCATGCTGCTAAAACATATTGGTCACATGATAGTTTCTATTGTGTGACTAAACAGACTTTTTTTTTCTCAGTTATTCCTGAAAATTCCTCGTGGAGCATAGGACAGCAACTGCTGTGCAGTGATTTCAGATAGCAATCAGGTTTTTATGGGGTAGAGTTCCTAGCCTTTCTCTTTACCCTGGTTCTGGACCAGCTATGATAACTGCCAAGCTGTACATTTCTTTCAACCTGTAACATCTTTGAGATCTTTACAGAGCCAAAGGGCTCATTGTACCCTTCTATTTTGGTATTCTTGTGATATAATTGTGAACAGCCTTGACCAGAACTTGAACTTGGTCGGCCTATTCAGATTTGTGTACTGGTAACCAACCATGTCTATCCGCCCCTCCCTTGGATGTTAAATCTCCATCTTCAGACGGAAATCCATCTTTGACGAATAAAAACTTGGTCATGCAAAAATTGCTAAATTCTAGCATGGAATTGCTTGAACATTTTGGTCATTTTGACCATTTCTGATTATTATTTGACCATATTTAGCATCTCTGTGTTGTTCTATTTGCTTAACTCTTTTTTATTTTGCCTCTATTAACAGTCAGACTAGTGCAAAAATATAGTTTTTGAGTTGGCGACACTGAATTTCAGTTTGGCAAACTTCCATATTCAAAGTACATTCTTATAATCTTTACTTTGACGTTTTGCTCAGTGTACAGCATCTCGTGCTGCTTCTCCAGAGTTGTCCGTTGTTATCATCCACCATGTATCGAGACAGTTTATCAGCTTTCCGTCTTGCTCACAAGCCTTGCAATATTTATTTCTTTTGATGGATGTATTGAACCGCAGTTTTAGCCGTTGAAAAATGAGGACCTATGAAAAGAAAACAAAAAAAAAAACTTCCGTCTGATCAAATAGAATGGTACAAGTTTGGTTAGGCACTTAATACAAAACCTTCATATGACCAAGGTCTTCAGGCAGTATGCCGAGTTGGGGGTGATCCCTTTGAATATTGGAAAAAAGTGTGAAAAACGAATAAATTACTTCTCTCACCTCTTGTTGAGCTATGATCTCTGAAACAAATGTCTGAATTTTTCAAAAAACAAGTATGAATGCTGTTGGGACCAATCTAACATAAAACTACATTATAAAAGGACCCCCCCCCCACTAAAAATCTATGTATGGAGGGTATTTAAGAAAAAAAAAATTTTCTCTAGACATAAAGAGAAAATGCTTGAATCCTCAACCATATAGCTCTATTTGTGGAATGCACCCCCCCAATGTAAATTAATAATTTTTTCTTTGCTTTATGCCATTTCAGTTTATGAGAGGTTTTTATATGATCAACCCACTTTCAGATTGTAATGGAATCAATTGTTTGGATCCTGAATTCATTCCGATTCTGGATTCTAACTAAGATTGCATAAGGTGCAGTAAAAATCTATTTTGCTGTAAAAATTTATTTTACTGTAAAAATTAATTTTGCTGATGTCGTATGATTGAAGCAATGCTCATCAAAAATTATCCTATTGACAGTTCCAAATTGAAAACATCAATAAGGCTTGGATACTAACATTACTGGGAAGAAAAAAATGATTATTTTCTTCAGTTCACATTTGAAGAGTGTGCAAGAATTATTTTCTCTTTCTTTTTCCCCTTTTTTCCCTTTCTTTCTTTTTTTTCCCTTTTCTTCCTTTCTTTCTTTTCTTTTTCCCTTTTCTTCCTCCCTTTCTTTTCTTTTTCCCTTTTCTTCCTTCCTTTCTTTTTTCTTTTTTCCCTTCTCTTCCTTTCTTTTCTTTTTTCCTTGTCTTTTTGTCTTTTCTTATTTCTTTTCTCTTCTTTTCTTTTTCCTTGTCTTCTTTTTCCTTGTCTTCTTTTTCCTTGTCTTCTTTTTCCTTGTCTTCTTTTTCCTTGTCTTCTTTTTCCTTGTCTTCTTTTTCCTTCTCTTCTTTTTCTTTCTCTTCTTTTTCCTTCTCTTCTTTTTCCTTCTCTTCTTTTTCCTTCTCTTCTTTTTCCTTTTCTTCTTTTTCCTTTTCTTCTTTCCCCTTTTCTTCTTCTTTCTTTTGTTTCTATTTTCTTCTCTTTTTTTTTTGTCTTGTACATTTGACATGAAACTTCTCAGCAAGTTATAATAGTCTTAAAAGATTTTTTTTAACGGAAACATATATAATTCAAAACTGCATATTGAAATCATCTTAGTGTAAATTCTTGAGGTAGGTACAAGTGCTACTAATAAATTCCTGTAATAATGATAATGAAAATGATGATAATAATGATAATGTCGTTGTATAGAAAGCATCTTTATTGATTCGTCATCGTGATACTTGTTCACACAATCTGATCCTTAACAAAAGGTTACACTGCCTGCAGGTAACATCAAGTGTAGCAAGTTTTTCAACTCAAATAATAACATATCTGGTTGGTAACTCAACGGAGACCGTCATGTGACCAACGTCTTTTGGCAGCATGCTTTGGTGGAGTGATCAATTAAAAAAGGGTAATCAATGATTAAGTTACTTCTTTGGCATTTTGTTGGCCAGTGATTTAGAGAAATCTGAATTTTCAACATAAACTAGCATGAGCGCTGTTGAACCTGGACAAAGTGATCAATTTAGCATAAACTTATGTTGCAAATTGAACTCCCTCCGCTGAAAACCTATTTAGGTGGGAAATTCAAAAAATGCAGAAAACTGTCTTTTGCAGACATGATGGGAGAGTGAATTTTTAAATTTTCATCCCTATAGCTCCATTGGTACAGCTTGTATGCATCATACATACATACCCAGCTGGACTGACTTGAAAACTAAAGAGACTTGTGTTGACAGTTTTAGTTGATTTCTTATAATGTCAACCAAGTCTAAAAGCAAAAAAAAAACCCCAAAGACATTAAAAATTCTAGAAAAAAACCCCAAGTCTATACGAAGCAATTGATATTGATTCAATATGGATATCTAATTCCACTTCTGACGTCATTCTTCTCTCTCTTATCTCAACGTTTTCATCTCTCAAGTACTCGAATTGTGTGTCAGATCGGCTCACAAATGCAGATCACCTCCTCACATACAAAGAGATGAAATGAAAGATGAAGGAGAAATAATTTGCAATTTTACAAATGATTATTGGAAAAGATTTTCAATATATGCACAGGGAAATGTGTGTGCATTTATATATATTGCATATGTATTTTTATTAATATTTATATTCAAACACTATGCATATACGTATATATACTCGCAATGAATGATTTGTATTCAAATGCCTACATAAATATGTGTGTGCTTTTTATGTATATTAATAATTGATACATCCATCTTTTTATAATATATATATATATATGTATAGTTTTAAAAACTTGAGACAGAGATGGAGAGTGTTGTATATATGTTGTTGTTTATTTACTTAGTTATTTCGAACATGTGAAGTGAAAAAGCTCCATCTTCAGCGGAAATATCTGACATCTCCAGTGTTAGTAGAGCAGTAGATGGTTATATAAAATCAGTAAAATGAGATATTTCATTTCAAGTTCATGATGTTGTAGGTCAGTGAACTGGATTGGTGATGATGATAATGGCAGCTATCTTGAGAATTGGTAACTGGCTTATGTGAGTAGGGGTCAAGTCTCCAAGAGACTTGTTGCCTTGGGAACATTGAGGGTGGGGAGAGAAAGAGTATAATAGAATAAGGGTATCAAAGCTAGGACAGAGTGATGATTAGGAATCCTGGTTCCAAAGAACCATTTGAGATATCATGGTGAATAGTTTTATCATTAGGGAATGCACCAATGAATAAAGGTTATTAATTTCTTGTAGACCCAGTCTGTTTGACTTGGTTTTAATCTTTGATTTAAAATCTTTTTTTAATTCATTTTTATGTTCATTTGTTTGGTTTATTTTATTGTGATTATTATTTCTCATTCCTGGGTGTTAGGGTAGGTGATATTTCCTTGGGGTTGTTATTAAAAATGATTTTTTTTTTTTTGGTTTTTGATGTGAATCGTAATCTTTTGGTTTATGAGGTGTGTATTCAGACTTGTGAGCAGTTTGGGTATTCTGTAGTGATAGTGATTATCTTATGGGTTGGTGTTTGGTATCAGGTTGTTTCATTTGATATTTA
The DNA here is from genome assembly GCA_963457665.1 of Thysanoteuthis rhombus. Lineage (NCBI taxonomy): Eukaryota > Metazoa > Mollusca > Cephalopoda > Oegopsida > Thysanoteuthidae > Thysanoteuthis > Thysanoteuthis major. The sequence goes on from OY735215.1 coordinate 7,575,489, forward strand.
TTTGTCAGGGGAAAAAGTTTGTAGAAGTTATATCCACATGTTTTCATGATTCTCAAAGATTTTTGTAGCCTTGTCAGGTGTAATCTTATATATATACACACATATATGTGTGCTATTAAGAAGTGGATATATGATCCAACAATGATTTTAAAGTGCATCATATCAAATTGAAACTATTTGAAATGATCTCCCGTTATTACATGGTTAATGTATCATTTAGCCTTGACAACATAAATAGAATAAACGCTTAGAGAAAATTGGGCTGCTGCGGAGAACCAAACCTGCGATTGATAGGGTAGCCACTTGAACATAGTGTTACCCTTACCATTGAGCTAAACAGCCGCTGGTGATGCCAAGGCTCATATAACTGTTTTTCCTCAAACTATATCTGCTCTGTTCGTTTCTTTCAGTGCAGACGAGCAAAGAAAAAAGTATGGATTTTCAAAAAACATGCCTGAAGGCTTGCTAGATACAAACAAAGGGACAATTTAAAGATAAACTTAGGTTATAAGAACCCCTCCCCACCAAAAAACTTATTTGGGAGAATTTTATGAAAAAAAAATTTTTAGACTCTAAATGTTCAAATTTTTCAGCTCTATTGCTGTGGCCTGTATGCATGATACATATAAAGATAGCCAGCCGGAATCATTTAAAAGCTGAAGAAACTCATGTTGAATTTGTTGACAGGTTGATTGACCCTTTGTGATATGTACTGCTTTGTTATCTGTAGACTTCTGGGAAGAAAAAGTCACATTACTTGACTATGATTTGAGAAAATGTTTTTCAAACTAAATGATAAATGAATTGAAATTCGCACCATTCAACTTCTTTTCATCTTAACGTATTTAAAAACAAACAAATGTATTTTGGCTTGTTAGCCTATGATAAACATCCTGTTGACGAATGTATCCAGATTTTTTAATTCGATTAGAAATAATTCAAAAAAATCATTTTAAAAAAAAAAAATGACTAAACCAGTCTTGGAACACTTACAATGAATTCCCAAATCTTTTAATGGTATCATTAGAGCAATATTAATAGAAGATCTCAGCTGGACCTTTAAGCGGCTTTTGCGCAAGTGCAGGTCCTTGGCATTGCATTACTCTAAGAATGTGACCTTGAATGCTTTGTGGAACTTTGGAGTTGGTGTGTGTGTTGACTTGATTGTTCACTTTGATAATGTTAAATGATTTTAGAGAATTGTATGAATAATCATTCAAGTCCAAATAGACTTTGGATTGAATTGAATAAATTTTTTTTCTGTGGACTTTTTCTGAAGCATAAGGGCCTCAGCCACCTAGTACTGGGTAATGTTGTTGCAGGTGGGTTCTTATAGGGTATGGTTGCTAGCCCTATGTCCAATCTTCCTCCTTTACCCAGGCTTGGGACTGGCAAGATGGTTCTTTTCTTTATCCATAATTGAGTGGGGGTCGCAAACTCCATGCTTCTCTTTAGGGCATTAGTGTGAATTGAATGGAAGTAGTTGAAGATTAAAATCCAAGGTAGAGAAAAAACCCCCAAAAAACATTTCAATTCTCTTTTCTATTTTCATTTTTCCTTTTTTTGAAAATTTGAAAGCTTTTTTTTCGTATAAAACAGCTTGTTCTGTTTTTCACTGTTTTTCCCTCTTGAACACTGGTGCAGCTTAACCAAATTTGGTACGCTAATTCAGTCAACCTGGCTGAATGTCTCAAAGTTATGAGTTTTGAGAAAAAGGTTATTTTTTCTTTTCCAATTTTTTTTTAGGGTTTTAGAGGGATGTTTTAAAAACAATGCCACTATAATGTTAAACTGAACCTTTACTCTTTGCTCAGTCCACCCAACAGGGCGGTTTTCATGTAGTTAAATTATAAATCTGACCATGTAATTCAGCAATGCCTTAGGTGGGATAAATTCAAGTGGTGAATATATTCATAAAGTGGTTTAGATATCATATGGTTTTGCCTCATTGATCACGAACCTGATCCTTTTAGAGCTAGAGGATTACGAATTGAATAGGCGTGGTCTGTTGGTCAGTGTATTGAAATTGCTATAAAGATCACACGTAAATGAACAATGCGGACATTGCCAAAGTAACAATGAATAATAGCTTTGATAAACAACAAAGTACAAAAGTGAATCAACTGGTCTAATGCCTTTGTACTGAAATTCCTGATACATGATTGTGTGTGTGTGTGTAAGTGCTTATACCTAATCGATATGTAAACTAAACTAGTATGAAGCCTCTTTGGGCCCATGCCAACTAAAGGTAAAGGAAAATTGGAGTTATCCTTAATGTAATTTAAGAAATCTCCGTTTGTGTGTGTGTGTGTGTGCGTGTATGCTCCGAGATAGCTTGATAACTGGCCATTATATGCAGATATTTGCCAGGCTACCTGTCATTGCAGTGTCAAGTTTAAAGTTGTTAGGATCTGCGGTTCTCGATATGAGGGTCTGTGCTTGATTTACAATAAAAATCAATCCTGAAATGACCAGATATTTTGTGATGTATTTAAGATGTGATCTGCATCTCTAATTTCAATGTGGCTTTGGATTAGAAGTTTAAGAGAGAGAGAGAATCAAGGTTTTTTCTGTTGGATAAGATTAAAATAAACTAATTAGATGACGTAATAGTATTTAAAAAAAATTCTGCTGTTATTACAATTAACAACAATGTTTATTTTTTCATTGTTCCTATTAGTGACCTCATAAACAGAAAAGCAGTGTCTCAGACATCTTTTGAACGGATGTACCCTAGTGCATATTGACTCCTAAATTCATATAAAGTTCTCTATTTTTCTACATCATACTTGTACAAGAAAATCACAAAAATTTGCTGTCTCTTTAGATATTAATTTCTCTGTTAATTATCATAATATTGACGTACAAATGTTTCACATGTTATTGTTTTTTTATACATTAACTACCCCAACCCACAACAGACCAGTTTAATCCCTGTTGCTGGGTTTAGGTTATTCATATGTTCTGACATTCATAAATATCTAGCTATCCGCCTATCAGCCAGCTCTGAATGTTCATAGTAGAAATTTGAAATTCAGCGTACACACTCTCTTCAATAAGTAGGGAAAATGTTTTTTTTTTTTGTTCTTTTTAAAATTCCCCTCCAAAATTGGGTTTTTATTGGAGGGTTCAATTTACAATGAAAGTTTCTGCTAAATTGGTCCCTTAGTTTGTGTCCTTTTTAAAAAAAAATTACCAACACCACGGCTTGATTCACAATGTAAAAAGCAGCATATATTGGTGGCACTTATTCACAATTTCTCTTGAAATCCTAGTTGATGTTATGTACTAATAATTTTAGGCTCTTATAACTGGATTATTTTGTGATTTGCATAGAAAATGAAATATGATGAATAAAATAATAATAAACTATGATAAAATAATTATATGATATAAAATATAATGATGAATATATTATATTATTTATCATTGCTATTCATTTTATATTATATCACTGTTGACCATTTCTGAAAGGAAGACGCAAAAAAACCCCCCCAAAAAACACTTTGTGAAAACTGACGAAAAGTTCCAGAAAAAAAGTCGTAGAAACACTTCTAGTTATAGTTGTGAACATGAAAAAACAATAATAAATAAATAATATAATATGTCACCGTCAGAATTGTTGGTCATTTCAGAAAGGAAAATGCTAAGAAAAAACCCAACAAAATTCAATAAAGAAAACTGGAGGAAAACCATGTGAAAACATTTCTATCTTCAACAGTGAACAAGAAGGACTTTACTAGGAAGGTGTAACAATTGCTATTTCCAGTACAGAAGAGTTCCTGGTCCAACCTCAAATGACTCAGTAGCTTTTTTTGTTTTTCAAATTCTTTCTGTTGAGGATGATTTTATCACTAACAATCCATGTAAATTCCAAGGTTATTGACCTCTAAGATTTACTGTTATCTCTTGCTTCTGCTATTCTCTCACCCTTTGCCTGTATCTTCTCATTCTCTCTCTTATCCTTCTCAATAACTGAACCATTGGAAATTCAACGAGTGTTGTCAAGAAAGTTATCCATTGAATTTTTTTCATCTTATTACAACTTTTTATTATATATATATAATTCATGAGGTTTTGATAAAATAGATAAGAAGCACAAGTTCAAGAATGCGTCCACCATCTGTGGTAGTAGGAGCAGGAGGAGGAAAAGAAGAAGAGCAAGTAGTCTTCCTTTGAGTCAATTGATTCTCATACTTTTGAAACATTGTGATATTGGAATATTTTGCGAGTACTTTTTTCTACAAAAATTGTAAATGGCGATTTTTTAAAATTTAAAAATTTTTTTTTTTTTATTCATTTATTTTCTAAAAATTTTTAAATACAAACATCCAGACCTCGTACATGATCATGACATCATTGCAGCTGGTAAAAAGAAATTGATGTTGACATCACACCTCTTCTTTTCTCTTTCTGTGGAATAATGGTTCCGACTATAAAGCATCGAATTGAGATGTGTGGATACATGTGAAGATTTAAGTCAAGGATTTGATTTTTCATTTAATCAAACTCATTTTAAAAAAAAAAGATGGTACTTAATATATTTGGAAATGCCCTTCATTTGATCTTTTGCCAGCTGCGAGAGTTTCTGTATCTCAGTCAGTAGAGCAATGCTCCTGAGGTAAGAGACACAAGTTTGAGTCTTGTCCAGAGTTTATTCTTAATTCTTCATTTCCAATGACTCACTGAGTAAGTTATAGCAAAAAATAAGTAAATAAACAGGTCTTGCTGATCACTGAATAGAAACTTATGCCAGCATGCCATATTGAAGATGATCAATTAAAAACTTGAAAAAGGAGTAATCAATGAATAAGTTACTTGCATTTTATCATACAGTAATGACTGAGAAGTCAGAAATTTAAAAAAAACAAGTTGAATTTGCAATGTAAATTTGATCTAAATTAATCCCTTAGTTTATGTCTGGCAATATTCACAGTTGGTTTTTTTTTTTTGCTAAAAATTCAAACTTTTGTGATCTTTGTCCAACAAATGTGAGAGAAATAACTTGAGTATACCTTAATTTTGGCAGTACTGTACGTATATACGTACACAGCCAGCTAGTCAGACCTACCCTAAAACTGGAGAAACCCATTTTGACTGTTATAGTTACTGGTTTCTAATTGAGATGAAAGGAAATACTAGTCCAGAATGAATAACAGTTGACAATGCTTCATCCAATAGAAAAATAAATCGGGGTACTAAACACCTGTTGAACAAATTATGTTGAAAAGACGAAATGTTAATTAAAAGCCTGGACCTAACGAACTGCACAGAGTCGTGATTAATGGGGATATTGTGTGATCTGCACTAATGGAATAAACATACAAAGTGTCGACAAGTTGGCCACTTTCTAATCGAATGGAAAAATTGCATCATCTGCTGGGGATTCTGCAATATTAATGAAATAGTGTCTGTTTTGCTAATTGTAATGGTCTAGAGTGACCTGGCACAGAAAGTGGGACCGGCGAAGTGAGTTGCTCAAGTTCACTTTGCACTAATTTGCCTGGGAATGGCATGAATTCATCCCACCTTGCAAATGTCTTACTATTTAAGGAACCACAATCTGTCATGTAAGCGTAAATAGGGTCACATAATCAATGCATCGTATTCAAATTTGTACTTTAACAATTGTCAATTTCAAATGGTGAATTTTTTTTTTTTTTTTTTCTTCACTATTTGTGTTCTCTTCTGAGCAATTGTTCATCCTTCATTCTATTTTTGTGAATGTGACAATGTCTGTTGTTCGGTGATTTCTATAAATAATAGAGGAGTCTTGAATCACATTCTTTAATGTGCGAATCTTTCTTTTCTTGAATGGGGTTTAACAAACCTCTCAGTGTGTCCCCGGGCACTGAATTGCAATGTATGATTCTCATTGCTAAGTTATAACGCAATATTTGTTACGAAAAATTTATTCCTATACAACAATGAATCCAAAATTAGGCAGCAAAATTTCCGCTTGTGTTCATTGTATTTTTCTTTTTGCTTCCATCCTTGATATTCAGTGACACAGAAAGAAAATTAGAACATCCTGAAAATTTCTTGCTTTAGAATTTTTAGTGCATTCCGTAGTAGGAGACTGAGAACCCAATTCCTTGAACCCCAAATCTTTTCATGTGGGTGGTAATGAAAAAGGTTGCATTGATTTCTTGAAAGCCATTGAATGGTGTGTGCCAGTGTGATTGGTTTAAATAGAGACCTTGATGCACTAACCCCTATTGAACCTATTTCTGGCACAGATTCACTGCTGATTCTTTCAAAGGAAAACCAACGTCATTTGATTCTTCTGCAAGTTTTTCTTTTGAGTCGGGATCCTTGACTCAACTCTTAATTGAATCTCAAATTGGTGTGTACACAATCTATTTTTGGCTTTTCTCTCTTCAATACCAGGAACATTGAATGAGGACCATTTACCCTTGACTGTGTCCCTGATTGGAATTGGCTTTTATTAGTTATGAGTGCCACGCCCATCTATGGGGAATGCCATTCATAGAGATTTTGGTCTCTCACAGAGAAAATCTATTCTGCTTTGCGTATTATCCACTTTGTGACAAGAAAATAGTGTGTGTGTACCAAGACTGCTGCAGAGCTTTCTAGCAAATGTACTAAAAGCCGAGGTCAAGACGTACAAAATCATCCTTAAATGAACCAAATAAATAAAAACCTGTGAAATACTGATAAATTGCCAGCCACTTTGAGGACCACCCAGTAGTAGTATCAGTTTGAGTGATAGTTGTACTGGACCTTACCTATACTTCTAAATATTATTGAAGCTTGTAAGTGTCTTGCAGGAAGTCAAAAAAAATATATTTTGATATTTCACTTGAAAGTAAATTGCCAAAATGTACTGAAAAGGCAGGGTGGGGGATAAAAGTACCAGATATACCAAATGTACCAAGAATGGTACCCCTGATGTGTGCACACTCATTTACTTGAGGACTATACTGGATGGTATACTAATAAAAAATTTGTTATTTGCTGAGCTTTGCTGAAAACCACAGTCTTATTGTCTGGCAAAAGGCAGTTGTAGGGTACCCAATGAGGATTGAATCCACTACACTAGTGAATTTAGATGATCTGCACCATTGCCTTTAGTAAGCTGTTTTTTGGTTCATATCAAATGACTGGATGCTTCCTCAAGTGACGTTGTTAAAGTGTCATGGTTGTTGAAGTTTTGTACTTGCTCTTTACCTTCCAACCAATTAACGGGCAACTGAGCTATAATCAACTCTTTAAAACTCTACACTTTTATATTCATACTTGTAAAATCTGCAGCATTCCTGGTTATAAGTATTCATTATATTCATGTGTTCCAATATACACTGGGAACCAGTTATTGCTATCAAAATCAGTCCATTCAAAATACTTTTGAAAAATCAATTTAAAACTCTATATTGATTCATTATAATGCAGAGTTATTTATAACAATGAGTGTAAATTGTCCCAATTTCTATATCTTTTGCATAATGTTATCAACTGGTTATATTCATCAAAAAAAGCCCTGCCCTTAATTGATCCCAATTAGTGATTTCTTCTGTATAGTAAAAATGACCCCACTATAATTTGAGAAATCTCTGTTTAGGTGCCGAGATCTCAACAACTAGTCATTGTACTGAATTAATATTTGCCAGATATATTTGTCAGCACATCAACCATCACAGGATCAAGTTATTTGAATCAGTGGTTCTTTGTATTAGTGGGAAAGTGTTTGATTTACATTAAAAATCCATCTTGAAATGAACACATATTTTGTGCCTGTAATATATACTACATCACAATATTCACAAGCGTGAGTTCATAAATCTAAAAAGTATGGAGAGAATGAGAGAAAGAGAAAGAAGATCAGGCTTTTTTTTTTCTTTCCACTGTCAAATTTTTCTATAGAATGAGATTAAATTATAATTTGGATGACATAAGAACATTTCAAAATTTTTTCGCTTTGATTATCATAACTATCAATCGAGATATTTCTGCTTTGATTGTTGCTATTATTGACATGAGTGAAGAAGAGTGTCTCATTATTTCAACTTTATTCCCATCTGAAGATTTTCATGAAACCGAATGTGCCTTTCAAACGGGCATGCCTTATATAAATTACTTGGAGATGTTGAATCAAATCAATCTTGCTTTCATTTTGATATTGTTGTATGGAAAAAAAAAAGGTTTTATTGATTATTGATGTTTTTAAATCATTTTCTTTATATTTATATACACATAATGCATTCCTTTTTCTTTTTTTTTTCTTCACAGGATCTTGAAACGCTCTCTCAAGAAGTGGTCCGGTTATCCAAGAATCAAGCATTAGCATCGACGCCAATGTCAGATTCAGACGGTGACATCAGCATTCCCACACAGGAAAAAGCTCCTCCGCCTCCACCTCTAAATAAGTGTAACAATGCTATTCTGGCCCAATGACACCACCCTACACTATATTGTCAACATGTGATATGTACACCTTGATACACAGGTTCAATCTACACATGCCCCCCCAACCCCTTTATGTATCAACGTATGCTATGTACGGAGATACTTACTGCATATACATTTGTATAAAACATACAAGACTGTTGAAAATCTAAAGAAAAAAAAAGTTGAAAAGTATAGTGATAGTTTTTGAAAGATAAGCATATTTCCTTATCTGAACTTTGCTAGACGGGGTGTTGTAATCATTTTATGTGATTTTATTGGACTATCCCCCCTATCCTTGTGGCTCATTCTTCACGACATTTCGGCTGTGTACCCTCTGCCATTCTTCGCGTGTTCTTTGTTCTGGAATGTAGAAACCAGTTCCTGCGACGTATTCTCTTTCCATCAGAACCAAGTGAGACGAGTCCTGTATTCGTATCCCTTTGATCTAGGAATTAGACGCGCAGATGTCAGTGGGAGATGATGGTTGAGCAAAGAGGTATGACTATTGGCTGTGACCTGTATGTAGATGGAACGAGTGTGCGTCGCAGGAACTACATTGAGCTTCTACATTGCAGAAGATAGAACTCCTGAAGAAAACCAGAGAATACGTGGGCGACACGTTGTGAAAAAATGAGCAGCAGAGAGGCAGAAAATAGTCTGAATGAATCACATACAATGATGAAGCCTATTTCCTGTAAAAGGAAAATGGTGATTTCTGGTATAGGGGTTTACGCAGATAACTAAACCAATAGTGATTAACTCTTAAATTCATATTTCAAAGAAATTCAAATCTTGAATCGAGGGGATAACTTCTGATCAAAGTTACTTCCCTTGCACTTTTAGATAATTTAAAAAAAAAGTTTTTTTCTTATTCAATTCACGAAAGAGTTCCATTTGAAAGAAAAATTTTATTCATTGAAGCGTTCCGCTGTGTTCAGGAGCGGTTTCAAACAGTTCATGAGTTTGAGTTAATGTAAAAAAAGATCGGGTGAGTCTCTCCTATTAGTATGTGTGCGTGAGTTATTCTACCAGAACAAACTGAGGTACTGTAGATGGCCCGACATCACAGGTGTTAAATTCCTTGATGTCTGATTTGTCTCCCTTAGGTTTGAATGATTGGTTAACAAACTCGCTGCTTGGAAGGAGGCTCATCTTTGTCATTGGAAAACATGACTCCATCAATTTGTATAAAGGTTAACCAATTACGATAAGAAACCATTTGCTGTTAAATCTGTATTTCTATCAAGTAACGTCTTTTGCCGATTAGGTCATTATTGTTCGTCACTATTCAGTCTTGTTTTTTTTAGTGAAAGTGAAATTCCAATATCTTTCTCATATTATTCCCTTTTTTTTTTTCTTATTAGATAAAGCGTTGTTAACCATCATTTATTTTTGACTAGCATTGTCTTTCATCTTGTTGTTTTTATAAGTTGCGTCCCATTGCAACTTCCCCCGACTATCAGTCTATAACAGATTGGAAACAAAGAATAAGCTGTGGCCAAGACTCAAAGTCTCAGCCCTTTCACCTCGGGAAGCTGCCTATATACAGCACGCCTCTAACCAACTGAGCTACTGGAGCTCGTACAGCTGGCAGAAGATCAAATTCGTTTTTTTTATTAGATGAAGTGTTATCAATCATTATTAAATAAAAAAAAAACAACAAACACGAATGAGCTTGGCTGCCCCAAGGTCTAACTCCCTCCCTTCATTAAAATCTAAAAGGTAAACAAAACAGAATTCATTTCTCCATACAATATCATTCCGAAACTACGAGTCCTATTCCAACTCTTTTAGAAGTTGGAGTTCGTCATCAGTTTTTGTGTACATCACTGTTATTCGTGCATGATGTCACTGGTTTTTGGTGTGGTCATTGTCATCATTGTTAGATGCAAAACTAAAGTCAGAACTCAACTTATAGGAGTGTGACAATAAATCAGGATAATATTACTACTACTATAACTAGTTGACATAGAAGTAGTTGGGAATATGTGGGTAAAGATAGAGGGTGTGTTCAAGGGTGAGATTTGATCCTCTGCCAATTCTAAGAGCCCCAATACTTCAGATTGAGCCAGTTCGAATACTACCGTACTTAGGAAGCTTCCCAAGGTACATAGGCCGAGAGTTCAAATCTCGGCTAGAACTTAATCTCTATCTCAGTGTAAGCTATTCACTCGGACTGTTTATCTATAGCAGTGAGTGACAAGTAATAAAAAATAACCAAAAGAAATAAAATTTGAAGGAAGAAGAAAAAATGTTTTTATTCAAGAAAATAACATACATTCGAAATCTATGCACTGTAAGGGGAGCATAATCTTACCTTAAAGGTATTCTTCCGCCCAACTCCTCCCAAAATATTACCAGTCGGGACAAACTCATTCACTTCAATAATTAGTACAATTACTATAATTGCTACAAAAATCCTTAAAATTCTTACCTCTAAGTAAAAGGCAATTAGCTCCAATCTGTGGTGCAAAGTCTCCCGATAAAAACATTAATTCACAAATAGTCTAATGGATGACCCACTTAATCAGAGAAAGAGAATCAGAATCAAGCAGATGTAAGTTACATTAGCACTCAAGAAGAAAACTTGGTCCACTACGATGAAAGAAAATACTAGTGAAAAATGAATAATGGTTCTAATATCTTTGTTCTTACTCTCATTGGTTTGAAATCTGAACTGTCTGGTAAACTGTCATGACTTTAAATAAATTCAGGTCTGTATAAATGAGTCCATGTCTGCTGACAAAATTTTATTATATCAACATGACAACGGCCAAGTGATGCCCTCAAAAGTTTTAACTTAAACAGAGTAGCAAAGAAAAAAACCAAAACAAAATACAACAATAAAAAGGAAATGAAGTCTCCACATAATTAATGAAGTTTGAGTTGTGTTTATTTTTCCTCTTCGTAACTTTTCTTTTCGATTTTATATCAGGTCTGATATTTATTATCTTGTTTTTCATGGAAGCTACATTTATTTTCATTCAAGATCATGTTTCTCTCTAATTTGGCAGCTGAAAGCATTTTTTTTTTTTGTCGAGAATTGGTTTTTAGCCTCATGCAGTTCTAGAAGATTTTTTTCTTTTGATTTTTCGGTGCTTTCAATCTATTGAACTTTCAAACCTCCCAGGAATTTGTTAGTTTTCAGAGATGAATTTTTTTAGAAGTTTTCTTGAAGAGGCTTCTGTTTACAATGCAATTATAATGATAAAGTTGACACGTGCATTCCATCATTTTTACAGAGGTTCAACTTGAATGAATTACCTCTCTCTACAAATATCAATTCACTTAGTAATTTCAAGAATTTTCAGTGTTGGGGGTTGAAGGTATTGAAAAAAATTTGCTGGAAGATTTTAAAATTTTAATTCTTTGACAAATTCTAAATTTTTCATTGTTGCCATTGGGTTTTGGTTGTATTGAAGAAAGTAACTTGATGATAAGATAACTCCTGTGGATTGTACCTACGTAAAAATAGTAGAAAGTATGTGCTCACTTTATTGTTAAAGTTGTATTGTAAATAGCCCCCTTGTAAAATCTTTAAAAACTTATTTCTAAAAGATTAGCAAATTAACGGATGATTCTAGGGTAGACATTAATTACTTCTTTTTGTGTTGGTCCACTTTCGATTTTTTTTTCAGTTGCCCATGGCACAAATGCATATCATATCATATTTTATACCCTTGACACATATAAATTCTAAATATCTACTCTGTAAGTGGAAAAGTATTATAAAAATCTGCATAAAGTGTTTGTATCTATTCATTCATGCACAGTCAGTTTAATAGCAGTTAACTAATAATTCTCAGAAAAACAAGTGCTAGAGTGAAGATTGTGGTCTCTCATTGACTTTGGTAAATTTTTGAATGTCAGTAATTGTAGCAGTAATCATTTGCCTCTTCATATTAATATCCAGAAAACAACTTCTTTGAGAAGATTATGATGTTTTCCACATATGAAGTCGACTGTTAACAGATATATTATACAATTCAAAGCTTATGTCAGCAAAAATTAGGCAAATCGTGTCACAAAAGACTATCTGAAAGCAGTCAACTGCTCAATGGCCCACAAATACATAAAATTTGAAAATCTTTTGCAGAAGTTCTGAAACCCACAGAAAACTCACCGATAGCCCAATTGTGGGCCACGACCCACCAGTTGCCAACTACTGTTTTAGGGTCTTATGGATTGAAAGCAGCTGAAATTGAAAGAAAAAATTCATTTCCTCCTATGAGAATTGAATGCAGCTAAAAAACAAATCTCGGCCTTTTTCTTCTCTTTTTGAAAATATTGAACTGACAAAAGCTTTGAACTCTTTCTACGTTTTGTTTGTAAAATACAGATATACCCCACTTTTCGACGGTTCAATTTATGGTACTTCTTAGCTGTTACAAACCATCTTTTATTATTCATTCCAGTCTTTGTTTACTTTCGTGATTCTCCCAAATTTGCTCCTCTTATCTCTTTCTTATCTGTCTCTCATCTCTCTTATCTATCATCTCACTTTCTTTCATCTCTTACCCTAATAATCTTTCATATCTCTCCCATCTCTTTTATCTATCATCTCTCTTTCTCTCATCTTTCTTGCCTCTTTTATTTCTCTTCTTTATATCTCTCTCATCTCTTTCTCTCTCTATTGTCTCTTTCTCTCTCTCAATGCTTTCTTTCACTCTCTCATATATGTCTCTTGCTTGTATACAACCCTCTATTCTTCTCATATACATCCCTTTCATCTCTCTGTTATCTCTCTCATATAAATCTCTATACATCTCTCTTTCTCTCCTATACATCTCTCCCTTCTCATTTCTCTCACTTATCTCTCCCTCTTATGTATGTATATATCTCTCTCAAAAAGAAAAGCATAACGAATGAGCGAGGAAGAGAGTAATAGTTTGCTTTATGCCACTTTTTTTTTGATGAAAAAAAGTTGAAAATAGCGTTGAGCATTTCCTCTCTCTTACCTCCCACTACTCCAGTCTCCAACGTCTCAGCCTAACGTACCACCATCACCATTTTTGGTATCTGGGAACGCTTAAAATAATTTCCTATATAAACTAATAGTAATTATTTCTCGGCTTTATGCCATTTCGTCTTTCGAAAGGTTTTTATAGGAATGCCCTATGTTGAATAGCAGAGGAAACCCGTTTATTTTTTTAATTTTTTGAGACTGGCAAATATCAATCCCCATATGCCGGTAAGCCTATATTTAGTCCACCCTAAAAATTGCTGTAGAAAATATACTCATAGAAGAAAACGAATCAAATAACATGCACACTCTCTAGATAAGAAACATGCTTTCAGATTTTTACAAATCACTTTGCATTACCATGTTATGATCAGTGTATTGGCATGGGTTATCGTTAATCCGACAATATAGGAGTGAAATGACAATATGAGAAGACTTGCTGTACAAATGAATCTTTTATTTCTACGTTTTGCCCATATCGGGTTTAAAGCACCATATTTCTTGACAAAGCCCAGTTTGGGCGAAACGTTGTAATAAAAGGTTCATTTGTAGAGCAAGTCTTCTCATATTGTGTTTTCACTCTCATTACCATTTTAGTATACTTTCATTTACCCCATATTTCTAATTATACTAAAATCGGTTGAAGAATCAGACTTTGAGTTGAACTTAGGATCAAAGGTCAGAATCATTTACATAAATGCATAGATGAAAAACTTATACATCTTAAAAAGTATTTTTCTTTGTCAGAGTTTGTGAATGCTTTTTGGATGGGTTCTCGAATATTCCAGTCTGAGTACCGTATTTTGCGTCAAATAAGACGCACTTTTTTTCCTTCGAAATCTGACCTTCAAAATTATCCTGCACCCTCCACGGTGAAAGTTCAGCTTTGGTGTCAAGCTAGGGATCTATGAATTGCCATAGTTGGACAATCCAGGCAACTTTGGAATGAATACTTATGGGTGGACGCGCATGATAAGTGTCTAATGCACCATTTAAAAAAAAAAATGTTGATATTTTGTTATTTTTGAGCTACGATTTTTGTTCTGAAGTTTTTAACACTCTGCATTACCGTTCATAGTGTTCAAGCTTCAAAATTTTGAAAAAGCTGATCGAAAACGCTCTAAAAATCTATATTAACTTTTAACAAATGGTACGTTGAGTATTCATGTGCGGCCACTCATATTTCTAAAAAATCTAAGTGTCTTATATGGCACAAAATACGGTAAGTTTTGGCATGTACACTACAGTTTCAGAGATCAAAGAAAAAGGATCAAATTTAGAATCCAGATCTCAAAATTGATTCAGATCAAGGTTGTAAATTCTCTGATGACACCGTCTATGACATCGTGTGACATACCAGTAACAAACTGCTCCTACAGTATTTCGTTTACCCCTCTTCAATCTTCGCAGACGTTCAGTGTTTTAATCTAAATCTTCTCCAGGATTTTTCTTTCTTGAATTTCCTATTTCTTCTTATTTATGCTCCATTTTAACATCGAATGTGCGTTGGTGTGAGTGTGAAAATTTGCAAATAATTCAAAAACTAGTAAAGCCCGGAATTTTGTTGACAGAAACTCTGAAGTACACAAACAATTGAAAGCTATTGGAATCATCAAAAGTTTCATTAAGTCAGTGTTCGGATGTCGGAGATAGTTTTTTTTTTTATTTAAAAAAACTTTTTTTATCAAATCAAGCTTGATTTTAATTAATTCGAAAGTACATATTTATCCATTTTGTGTAAAGAAAAAAGCAGAACCAATTCATTATCGTCAATACCCTAACGCAACGCGTGACGTCATATACGGTGTCATCCAAAAATTTGCCAATTTCACAATAATCAACTTGGGGATCTAGATTTAACATTTGATCCAAGAATAAAAAAATCCATCTTCTGGTGTTCATTTTTTGTTTCTCATTTTATTTGGTGCTGGAATTCACTGAAAGTTTCATGAAATCTTTCTAGGATAAAATTTAAGTCGTAACCAATAACAGTTTCAAGACATAACTGTAATCTTGCATGTCGTTAGTTGAAAAAAAAAGCACTCTGATCTGGACATGATAAAAATGAAATCTATGATCTGGACATTATCTGACTTGAAATAACTGATATGTTTAGTATCAGTAAGTTACGTTAGGTTATTACAAATGAAATGACACTTATTGGAGGGTGATATAAACAACAGAAAAGTGGTGAATTTTTTATGGGAAATCTGCCCTATTTGAAACAGTGACCCACTTGCAACAATCCTCCAATGATAATATGCCATCTCTATAAAATTCTCGCGGTTTAGTGGTCAGTAATTCAGTGAAAGCGCGAATAATAGCTTCCATATTATTGACATCCGAAATGCTTGAAATGATAATCTGTAGGAATGGATGCCAGATGGAAGGAAGGATGCTGGAAGACTTCATATCCCTATCTGCTAATCTCAGAGGAGCTTGATGTGATACTGTCATGGAGCTTTCTCTTTGGTCCTTGTGGAATCCATGGCATATTGTTGGGTCGAGTTCTAAAGGGCCTCTTTCGGGGTTTATTATTGACATCCATATTTCAAGACCTAAACCTATGGAACCAACGCTGAACAGTTCGCACTGTAGTAGTGTTCGCTCCAAATGCTCTGTTGACGTTACCAGCGTCTTGGGTAGTGTTATGTCCCAATTTGAAGTAGTAGTTGACTATTTCCTGGGCAGATCGTCCATTTAACTCTGAATACCGCGTTTGAATTCTCCGTTATTGTCTAATATAAATTTGCGAGGACAACCGAAATAGCCAACCCAAATCTTGAAAATTTGATGAATAGACACCATCACTGTTGAGGGCTCAGAGACCTTCAGTAGTAGTGAGATATCTTTATTCACCATGAATTTGCAAAAAAATGCAATTACATTAGTAAATCTTTCACTTCAAGCACTATAATGTTAAAAATCAGACATTTCATTTGTAACAACCTTATGAAATACTATGTTCCGAAAAACATACGTAAAACGAATGTTTAGAAATTTTTTTTTGTCGCATTGAGATTTTGAACCGAAATTTCAACTGTAGAAACTACAGATGCGCTAAAATTTCCCTACAAAATACGAGTCTACTTGTGTGAACACACAAACGATTTGAAAAAGCTTGGTTGAAATTAAAATTAAGAGGTTCTTTCTTTTTGTCAACGCACAGTAAAAAGACAGTAACCGTTCTGTCTTTGAACCCAACATTGCAAACAGTCAGAGAATGTGTCATTGACTTGATGTGATGTACGTAAGTCGAATCACCTAGCGTGGGTTGGTGCCTCCTCAGTAAACGGCTCTGGTTTCTTCAAATCATTGATGTGGTCGCACATCACCCGAGAACTCAAATTTTGTTAAAAAAAAAAAGTCTTACTGCATTTGAAGTTTCTCCAATTGAAATTCCAGTTCAAAATCTCAATGCAATAAAGTTATCCTAAATTTTCATAGATCGTATTTTTTGGAACACTGTATTGAATTAAAAAATGGTTCAGTACCATATAAGATGACCATACGTACTCAAGAGATTTACGTTTGTTTTGCATACAGTACGAATGCATACAATAGTCTTTGTTTGAAATTTCTCAATTGATGCATTTAACTCTTGTTATAATTGAAAATATTGTTTTTGTGGACATTAAAGAATACAAATTTTATCTCATCCTATATTATATTTGTTTAAATTTATGATCTACCATTTTTGATGTACAAAAGGAGAGAAAATCTCTCTCGTCTTTTCATGGTTAGAAATAACTACATCATATAACGCAGATTTGGTTCCAGTGTTATTTTCTGATTGCTAATGTGTAAAAAGTATTGAAAATGGCTAGTATTCACTTCAAACTATGCTTTTGTGGTCAAGACAGGGATATTCATATATTGTCTTTTTCCTACTTTATATCAATAAAAATGTGTAAATTCGCCCATTGTTCAATTTAAAAGTAGATTTCAGATTATCGCTGTTCCGGTCACAAAAGCAAATTTTGAAGGGAATGATTGACTTTTATATATTTTCTGATATAATCAATCGAAAAATAACACTTATTGCCCAGCAACAAAAAGAAGTTGCACTGTGTGGACAATTTATTTTAAACAGAATAACTCATCTTCTCTTTCTAGTAAATTGTCTGTCAATCTACAGACAAGTCCCAAGTGAAGCATAAACGGTAGATGACGAATTCCTGGTTTCCATTACATGCAACAGTTTTGTGCCCCTTGCAAGTTTCGAGTTCAGTTAAAAGCAGGACTTGATTTCTACAAGTGTTTATGACCACTGCTTCGATTGGATTCAAGTCCACTGGAGAAATACTTCCAGCTTAGAGTGTATTCTATTTGCTGCTGAGTGCGCAGGTAAATTTGCCCCAGTGAAACGGGAATCGAACCTGATACCTTATGCATGTGAGGCACGCTAACCATTATACTATCCCTACGAAATTATCTTCTGTTTCACTGATGAAAGAATGACTTCACTAAAAACTAGTGCCATTGACCTAATAGCCATTGTTAGGTGAAAGTATAATTGAAAGTTTTAGCTGATAAAATATCCGGGAAGTTTGGTTTAAAAAAATATTAGAATTACGTGAATTTGATATACATTTAATTAGCTTTTTTTTGTTTAAATGATGTGAATCCTAGTACAGAGTCGGTGAAATATGATATACTGTTCGGACAAAAAATCATTTCCAGTTGATACTAATCAGATCTGAGTGATACAAACCCCCGAGAAACAGTAACATACGAAAAAAAAAAAACTTGGATTTTAAAGTGACCCCACTAAAAACCTACTCACCACCGATCTGTGTTTGAAGATTCAGCATTGGCGGCCTTGTGTGAAATCTCGATGACATCTCGATGAGATTACCGTCATGGGAGCTAAATTTGGCCTACACTGAACACCGACCACCCTAAGTATTGCAAGTTCGAGGATTGATTTATTAAAGATGCCAGTCGAAGGGAGTTATTTAATGGGTTCATTGTGATGTTTATATCCGCAACGATTTACTGTTATCAATCATTTATTATCACTCAGCTCTAATCAGTACATAAGAAGCTTGAATATCTTATTAAATACTTCGAGTCCTCAAACTCACAAAACTTAAGGCTACCAATATTGTGGAACCGACTGGCTGGAATCACAACGCTTCATGAAAAGAGTTGTAATGTTGGCCATTTTTTAAATAAAGGATCTACAGAACAGGAATCAGTAGTACCACCCCGAAAGTGTGTGTACTCGATGCTCATAGATAAATAAATAAAATCGTGAATCTGGTGGGACGTTTGAAAACCATGTATTGTTACAAATTCAGTTTATGTTAAGATGGCCGATAAATGCTCCGAGTACAGTACTTTGCTGATGGCGGGGAAGTCGCCATAGCTCGAGGTTGGGTTTTTTTTTTCGCTTGCACTAAACTGGAAACTTCCCGGACAGACCTTGTATGCCAGGTCAGCTTGTTAACCATTACGCTGTGTAGATACCAAGTAGCAACAGTCTTTGAAAATTTTCAAAAATAGATGAAACATATTTCTGTAAACTGTTTTATTTTACTCCTTGGGAAACAATGGCTCATCCGTCTCGCCCACAAATATAGATTATTTACTAATTATTCCACACGTTATTAACTTTTATTTGTAGAAGCGAAAGGTTTTTATTTAGAAATCAATTTATAGTAGTTCGAACAAAAAGGAAAACTGACTCAGTGAGGTTGACCATATGTAGTTGTTTGTAAATAGATTACCGCATGTATAATGTTGTTAGGAAGTTTTTTCTTAGATGCGCTTGTATCTCTAGCATTGGTTGCCGTCACTGTTTGACAGACCAAAATATGGGTTTCGCCCCTTGCTCAGAGCTGCCAATTTAGATGTTTTTTTGTTGCATTTAGATGTAAACAATTTCTATTTAGACAATTTTAAAAGAGTAAGTGACTCAGGATCACAGTCGTAACTTTTTTGATAACTATTACGTCAAAATTTGAAATCATGTAAAAAAATTCCATCGAGAATAAATATGGTCAGAATAAATTCTATTTAAAAACATCACTGGCATTTTCCACTCGGAAACATATAAATATTTTTTTTACCCATTTTAGAGTCTGGAGAATGTAGATTTTATCAACAAACTACACACGTCAAAATAAGGGATACCCCTCCCCCCAAAAAAAATCAAAATATACTTTTAAAAGCGGTCTAGTGGAGTACTGGTGCCACTTTTTAAGTCTGTAAACCAAATGGTATGACCTGGAACACCAGAACACCGGAACACACACATGTAAAAAAGGATATAACTTTTCACCACCTTCGGTGGCCACAGTTATTCAATATTTCTATTCAATTCATTACAAAAAATAAATATTATTTGAAATAGATTAAATGATATTTCAATGATACTTAGGATTAAAGTCGCATTTAATTTATCATGTAAATATGTAATATATTTTCTCAATTTTACTGGCATATATCTCGAGAATCTAGATATTTCTAAGTGTAAAGATGTTTTTTGAATCAATTTTAGAAAATAAAGTTGGCAGCCTTTCACATAAGAACTAGCGCATTAATGGTCTGACTTCCAGGTTTGTTTTCTGCACGGAGTATGGTAGATAAAGACTTGTCCTGAAAATGTAATGTTGATTTCTTAGTTTTTATTGGAAGAAAGACCAGTAAAATGGTAACCAGAGGTAATATATCATCATATATCATCAGCTGTAGCCTTTTTAGCGTCAATTGTTGAACACAAACCTTCACCTAGATTAGCCAGACCTCTCTACCATGGTCGTTGCGGAGCCAATGCTTTCTGATATTATCTAGTTCGTCATGCCATCTCATATTTTGCCAGCTGCATTTTTAGCATATGATCTGGGGATCCAGGTTGTGAGTTGTGATGTCCGGCGGTTGTGTGACATTCTTGCAAGGTGGCCAGCCCATTGCCATTTAAGTTTTCTAATGGTTCCTAAAAAATCTCGGACGCCCGTCTTTTCTCTAATATATTCTGTCTTTTATTCTCTCCAAGTGAGGTTGAACAGGATTTCCTTCTGTGAACATTGCATGGTTCTCAGTCTTAGTGTTAATCTTGGGTTAGTGATTATCGTGAAGATGCATTGGTTGTATACCCTAATTTTTAGGATTATTGAATTTTTAAAAATTCTTATATGCTTAGTTGCCATCAAAAGTTTTGGAATTGCTTAATAGCTGCCTTAAAGAACGAAAAAAAGATAGGAAATGAGGTTGAAAATCCCCTGACGCGCTTGCACACACACACACACACACACATACACACACACACACATATATATATATATATATATATATATATATATATATTGTGTGTCATCCACGGACAGCTGTTTCGATGTATTACATCTCTTCAGTGTGGCTATAGACTTTCCATTATCCCATCCAGTACTGCAAGGCAGAATTGAAACCTTCACTTCAGACCTGGAGGCCGATATATATATATATATATATATATATATATATATATATATATATATATATATATATATATTCTCGACTAACTAGTGGAAGCGAAATAAAACAAAAGAGGGAGTAAGATTTGCCGGCAAAACACAGTAAAGGTTAACACAATCCCTGTCGTCATGGAAAGAGATGGGAAAAGCCTTTGTCCTGCAGTGGACTCATAAGAGCTGATGATATATACATGTGGAGTAACCTGAGAATAGGTTTGAAAAATTAGGTTCTTTGTTTCCCTGTAGAGTAATTTGGATTGCAGTAAAAACAAATGTCACGTACAATAAATATGTTGACAAAAAGCCGATCGGAACGGAAGACGTAGAACCAGAGAGGGTAGACCACCACATCTACCTAGGACAACAAATCTTCATAAAATCCTCTAAAGAAGAATTCAAGCGAAGAATCACTCGGCAAACTTGAGAACAAACGCTAGTGCTAAAAAGGTGATACCCTAAAATCCATCGTCCCGATAGTCACCTATGCAGCTGAAATATGTAACCTTACTGAAAGACTAACCATTAAACTGAAAACCATGCAACATGCACAACAGAGAATCATGCTCAATATAACATGGAGAGATCACAAGACAGCACAATATATTAGAGGAAAAAAGGAGCCTGAGATATTATAGAATCCATAAGAAAATTTGGATGGCAATGGGCTGGTCATGTTACGAGAATGGCAGACAACTGACAGACATCACGACTCGCAACATAGAACGCCAGAAATCACATAAGAAACCCGGGCCGTGAAAATATGAGATGGCGTGACGAACAAGATAAGTTCAGAAATGACTGCCTCAATGGCGCCAATGATGGAGAGGTCTGACGAATTTCGGGGAAAGTTTTATGTCCAACGACGGACGCTAAGAGGCTGATGATGATGACGCATGGACGTAAACTGAATGGCTTGAGTAATGAACAAAATTAAACTTTTGCGTGGCAACACCTCATGGTCACAAGACCAGTGAGAATCAACTTGAACTTATACGTGACTTTTGAATAAACATGAGTTTTTCAATGGGGTTAATCAGGGAATCAAACGAATTCCCAATGGGTATTTTTCTCTTCATCAACCCAGTATATATATATATATATATATATATATATATTTATATTGAGAGTGCACTTTCTCTGTCAGATTTCTGTCTGTCATAATAGTCTCGATAGCCTAATCGGTAAAAGCAGGCTTGGCTCGGCTTGAAAGCGCCTCCATGAAGGATATAACTTCGAATCTTCCAGAGGCTTTTCTTTCACTTCCTGATCAACGCTGTTCACTCACTACAGTGAGTAATCAAGTCTGAGCAAAAACTCACTTCCCAAACGTCTTTCTTTATCATACAGACACAGACACAGACATATATATATATATATATATATATATATATATATATATATATATATATATATATAATTACATCTAAACTCATGACCATGGCAACAAATATGTAAGTTAAATTACTATTACCAAGTTTGATAAACAACCCTCCCTCAAAATGTGTGCACTCTGTTTGCTAGCATAAGTTTTGTCCACTATATATTTATATATTATGTTGATCTTTTGTAATGAGCTACTCTATGTCAATTGGTAACCGATTATCACATAGCAAATGATCGTCGTCTTAGCACTTTTAATCTTCTGTCATACTGAAATTTTTATATGCTGTAGCTTGGACATAGAGCTTTCCCCCAAAATGTCGATATCAGACGCTGATCGATATTTAAATGGACAGATGAAAATGAAAAAGTTTACATTGAATATATCAAAAGCTCTATGTGTAAGCTTAAACATATAATTTCAGCCCTCTAGGCCAGTTATTAAGGGTATTTTTTGGCGAATCTTTCAGTGGTTTATAAACTTGGCATTTTCATTTGTTGAGCCTACCACTGCTTCCATTTTACGACGCTTAAAGTAACATGAACCTCAGCCCGGGAGATCCGAGCAAAAAAGATTAAAAGAATTAGAAAATCCTCTAAAAATCCAATTAAAAAAACCCTGTGGAAAATTGAAATCATCTAGACAGGAGCATCACTGACAAGGATATAAGTCAGACCATAGATACGCTAGTTCTTCTTTTGTGCAGAGACCTAGCTTGGCAAGTGCAGCCAAATTTACTTTCGAGTTGAGATCTAAAATTGAGTCAAAATTCATCTTAAGACACTTAAAAATATCTAGATTCCCCATATACATATATAAAACCTATGTAATATATCATATATCCTTATGAATATATAGATTGGGAAGTCTGTAAAAATGCTTGAGTCTGCAAGTGATACCTGCCTGACGGCTATGAGGGAGTAGGCAAAAAGGTCATTTATTAACAGGTCTGGCAGATAATCCTGAAACTGGCTGGATAAGCCTTCTCCGATTAGATTTGGTCGATTTTCCATCAACTCATCCAACCACAAACCACGGTAGCCGTTCCTATAAATGTTTTTTAAACATTCTGTTTAATTTACATCAGTTTTTCTCCGAATTTTTCCATTTTTAATTTTGATAGAAAAAAGTTGAAATCTATTGTCAACAATGTTTGTCTTTATGAAAATTTATCTGAATTGTTTTTTTGACTTTGATCAACAACATATTCGAAAGAAAAAAAAAGCGAAGATATTGTCAAAGCCTTCAGGAAATCAATTACTGTTGTGAGAACATGAAGATGCTGCTGCTGCTGCTGCTGATGATGATGATGATAAGAAGCAGCAGCAGTCAGACAACTCGAGAAATAAAGTGCCAAAGTGCTGATGTCACCATCTGACTTCCGGTTCCAACCTTAAATGTTCTACTACTGGAAAACAATGGTGAAAATTTCGTTTACTTCTCTATTTGTTGTTTTATTTGATCATTTCGACTGCAATTTCTCATAGTTCGCCAACAATCCTCTTTCTCATTAATAGCACAAAGTTTATTACAACAAAGTTGATATAGTCACTAGTTTCGGACGTTTTTATCAAAATGTTGCTTAGCTGTCGATAGTCCATTGGCGTTAATGCTTTGTCTACTCAAACTTCTAGAGGGAAAAACAACTATAAAAATCGGGAAATGTCTGGAAGTTATCAAATCTTCTTATTCGGTATAAACTGGCTGTCCCATACAGACCAACTGTCTGTAATTACAGTTGAAATAATCAAAAACGACGATAAACAGAAACAAAGTTCTCCCCATGATTTTCCAGTAGTAGAATTTTTAACATGGAAGTCAGGCGATGGATCACGTTTGTGACAGTTGTACCCATCAATATAGGAGACCTGTTCCAAATGCCCATTCAAATAAGTTTTAAAAAAATAATAGGAAGCTAATATTGGTGTTAAAACTGGTTGACAGTAACGACTACAACAAGAACAAAAATAGATAAATTAATCTCAGCAAAAGTACACACTCAACAATCTGTTACGCGTTTCAGATAACCCAAAGCACCGGGTGACCCGAGTGTACATTCGAAAACGCCGTTCAAAATCCAAAGTTGTTTTCTCTTTGCATGGCACTTTTTTCCCATCTCTTCCTCCATCTTCTTTCTTTTTTTCTTTTCTTTTAATCCTTCTTCTTCATCTTCTATTAGCCGTCCTTTTTTCTCCATCATTTTTCTTCCTTCTCCATTTGCTCCTTCTTTTTTCCTTCTTTTTCTTCTACTTATTCTTCTTGTTCTTGCTCTTCCCTCTTCTTCTTCTTCTTGGTCTTCTTCTTCTTCTTTTCCCATCATTTTTCTTCCTACTTTTTCGTCTTCATCATCTTTTCATTCCTCATCCACGTCTTTCCCTCTTCATTCAGTTATTCATTCACGAATAACGAATACATAGATAGACTTGAGAGTGCTCGTAGCCTAAGAGACTGTCGACCAAAGTTTGTCAGTTTAGTATTGATTAACTTCGTTGGACGTTGGCGAGCCAGAAGGAGACCTATCTCCCCCCGTTCCCCCACCACGTACCAACCGTCATGTTTTGTTTTCTGCCACTACTTTCAGCCCCCTATCCCTCTGTCCCCGTTGACAGAAATCTCTTCTGATAGAAACCAGTCTTTCCTTACACAAGATACCCGATTGCCTTCAGGGAAAATCCTTTTTCTTATCAACTCAAGATGAAGAAACTAAAACACAAATAAAAAAAAGAAGAAATATTGATTCCTCCCGCTGCCAATCTCTTGTGGTCTCGATGAAGACTCACTGTTGAGAAAAAAAACCCAAAAAAAAACAAACAAAAAACAATGTTTAAATCATGATTTATTTCAGAACCTTCTTGGCATATCATCATCATCATCATCATCATCATCATCATCAGCTGTTCCAAGTCCACTGCTGGACAAAGGTCTTCCCCATCTTCTTCGATGACAAGCGTGACTTGCGCAAATCCCTACCAAGTCTTACCGCCAGACATCCCTATCTCGTCTTTCCGTCTTGTGTCTGGCCTTTTTCTTCTTCTTGCTAAGTGTCCAGCCCATCTCCATTTTTGTTGCTTGATTATTTTCATAATATTATTCATCCTAGCTCTCACTCTGATCCATGATCCTTTTCTATCTCTCTTCTATGGCTAGCATCCCTCATTCCATAGCTTTCAAGTTTGTTCTCCGTCTGTTTTGCTAATTTTGCAAATCATAGCTTGTATTATGCATTGATTGTATTCTTTTCGTT
>OY735215.1:7605942-7623442 GCA_963457665.1 Thysanoteuthis rhombus
TGTAGTGGTCTACTTTCTCCAGTTTTTCGTCTTCGATTTTGATTGTTGTTTCCTTGTCTTCCACATATTTGTTGTACATGACATTTGTTTTCCTGATGTTCATGTGAAGGCCTACTTTCTTGTTTTGTTCGTTGTTTAGCATCATCTAGATGTCATGAAAATCTTCAATAAAAAGGACGACGTTGTCTGCGAATAAGAATCAATATAGATTTCTTGTTACATATATATTCAAATAAGTGATGATTTCAATTTCCCGTCTCTCTTATACTGGTTATATATATATATATATATATATATATATATATATATATATATATATATATATATATATATATATATATATATATATGTATATATATATATATATTATTTTTTTGTTACAAGTCAATGATATTATATGTAAGCTTGATTCGAACCTTGACCAGAGGACAATAAGGAACAGATTTTCTTGTTGAAAACAGATGGAGTGTTTTGAATCATTACGGGGCATCTGTAGGATAATAGCAGCATGGGGATAAGGGCTGAGTGCTTCTCGTCCGAATCTTTTCCTGCAGGGGCTGGACACCATGTCCCCAAATGCCGGTTGAATGATTTCTTTGATCTGTGCATATCATACTTGCAGGGCCACTGTCAATGTAATCTTCCCGAAAGCCCGTTGTACTCAGATTTGGTCGAACCTGCGGGAAGGGAAAAAAATAAAAAAACAAAAAACAAAACGAAACAAAAGAAATGCTGCATCTTTGGAGAGATGTAAAGTTGTTCCATATTGAGAATAAACCGTTTGATTATGAAATAAATCCATATTTTTTTTCATCATGTCGCTCTGTTGATGGGGTAAACAGATGAAATGGCGCTGAAGGAGTCCTGTATCAGAAATTTTCCATTTTCCATATTGCATTCTACACAAACGATGTGCAAAATTCGGTTGAAGTTTTCAGAGAAACTCTAACAAGCAGGGACTAAAGGAAAAGACCCAGCATTTTTTGGTCTTTTTTCACCGAGAGAAAGATTATTCTATTCACCTTTTTTAGACTTCGTACTTTAACCCTTTTTGTCTTGAAAACAATTAACATTGAATGATGAATCACATTTTTAGTAAACAACTATTTCTATTGCAAAATGAAATTAAAAATACCATCAGGAAGACGTAGGTATGAAGAAGAAAAAGACCTCAATTGCGTTGAAGCAATATTCCCAGTGGGATGGACCTATTGGCCTTGCAAAATTGTCATTAAAAAGCTTAAGCTTGGTTGCAGACCACTGGCACCGGCGGGGGATTGGCGACTGATCCCTGGCACCACGAAGGTCCAAGGTGAGAAAGTGATGCATACATGGAATTCAGGCTTTATATTGACTTTTCTTTTATAAGAATTGGTATAGAGACTGCTTCTACGATCTCAGTTATTCCGCACCAAGAACACAGATATAACTGCACAGTGGTATTTCAGAAAGGAACAAATAGATTCAAGTATTTCTTCCTCAAGTTAATTCATAGTTGGGAAAATAGAAAGAAAAACTATATTTTAATCTCTTTATCCATTTTTCCTTCGAGGAAACTTATTGCGATTCGGCTATCCGTGTACGATTTTTGAAATTAGCTGTTTTGAACGGCTGATTGTGGTTACATTAGAAAAAATGGTTATTTGGCAGATTTAATTTCCAGGTAACGAAATAACATCCGTAAATAATTATAAAATTAGAAACACGAACACTAACCCCAAAAATCTAACCCAACCGTAAACCTAACTACCTACCCTTACAGTAAGCCTACCTACTAACCTTAACAGTCACCCTACCTATTAACTACTACTACACGCCGTATTGGCTCTAAAGTAAGCAGTATTTTTAGATCGAGAATCACGTTATTTGAACGATGGTAGATATCTAGCCACTTTCAACCATTCGAAATGGCTGATTCAAAAATGGTGGTATCTGATGCGTCGATGCAAGGATTGTCTTGCTATTAATATCCCAAATGCATTTCGACATCCACAATCCCTTGATGGGAAATTATGTGTATATATATATATATATATATATATATATATATATATATATATATATTATGATTTTGAAAGTTCACTTCACGCTAATTTTTCGCTTGTATGAAAATTGGCGGAAAAGCGGAAATGGCGTTCAGTGTTTGCTCTGCAGCCAGCTGTTATAGATGAAGTGTGCTCGCCTTCTTTCTCCTACAGCCAAGTCTCGTATACTTCCAACTACCCCAACCTCCAACGATTCAGCCTAATATACCATCATCACTATTTTAGGGGTTTGATAACGCTAAACATTTTTCCCAAAATGAATTAATAGAAATTGTTTATTCAATTTATGCTATTACATCTTACGAAAGTTTTTTTTTATGGGGGACGCTCAACTTTTGGATAGCGGGGGAAACCTCTATCAACTTTTCTCATCCAACAGTTAGTGTTGAGGCTGCTTTTACAATCTCCGTTATCCCCCATGGAGAAGACATATAACCGTACAACTGAATGTCGGAAAGGGACAGATATATTTGAGTATTCCTTCCTCGAGTTAATTTATAGTTCGGAAACAGAAGTGAAGACGATATTCCATTCTCTTTATGTCTTTGTCTCTCGAGGGAACTTATTCATATTCATAGCTCAATCATATGACAACATTTCTAACCCCTTGATGGTTCATAATGTATTTACATCTTTTATCCCCTATCCAAAAGTAGGACGTTCGTATGAAACATTTCAGGCACAATGCAGAGAATCAATTACCGTACCACAATCCTTGCCAAGTAGGTACTCTAGAAAAAAAAAAGGTATCGTGCCACCTTTTCGAGGATTTTTCGGCATTTTCTTAGAACTAAGCTGTGGCTACAAATTATTCCAAATGCGAGGACCACTCCACGAATAAGTACCTTGGCGTGATGGAGTGGGTTGCATGTTCCAATCACCCAGGGAGCTAAACTGTTGGGAATTCAATTCCTAAAAGACTCAACCAAGGCTGGCGGATCAAAAGAAAGGAACTTGACCTCGCCTTATTCGGTCCACGCCTCCCTAAAAAACTGCATAACCATTTTTTTTGTGGGGAAAAAAAATTGTTGTATGAAATTAAAACTATATTCCAAATATTATTTCTTATTGAAAAAGAAAAAGTACATTGAGTAAAAGACTCTGAAGATACGAACTTCTTGGTTTGCAATTGTTTTCAGCGTTAAATAACCCGTCAAGGGTTGATATGACGTTGAACCAATCAACAAACCAAGTGCAAGGACGAATAATTAAATTTTAAGAGACTAATATCCTCCACGGGGCCATTCTTGAAGGAATTCACATTATCCAATATAACAGTTATTTGGCTGTGTCTGTTCCACATAATGATAACCCTGGTATCTTTATATACCCCTCGGTCCTTTTGATTCCTGTACACGGAGGTTTCAGCTATGTCCCCGAGTACAATTTCTAAATGCTGGTTGTAACATGATCTTGTTCGTTCATAATGTGCAGTTTGTGAATTTGTCCTGATTGTGTTGTCCTGAGATGATGTAGAATGTCTCGAGGAGACCAGCACAGGTTTGTCTGTATTTCAGAGTTTCCACGTTCAACTTCAGGATTCGGTTTGTGCAACTTGAGTGTCGGAAGTGGGTGATTGATTTTGTCGCTCGGCGTCGCACGCATTTCACTGCATCAATGTATTCCTTATAACTGGGTGACGATATGGTTGGAGCAAATTCAAATGTAGTCGGACCGATGACTCTACGAGTCATAGCCACAGGAAAATTTTTGAGCCTCCCCAGACCCTAAAATGGTGATGACGGTATGTTAGATCGATTGAGTCTTGGTTAGTAGAAGGCACACGAGACAGAGGTTTAGGAGAGGAAGAGAGTGCACGCTGCCTCTATAAGTGATCAGTGCAAAACAAATGTCGAGCACTATTTTCGCTTGCCACCTTTTCCTGTCTCTGTCAAAAAAATGACCCCAAGTGATGTTTTTAAAAGCGGCGCACACTTTAATCACTGTACGCTGGGATGTCAGGGAGAAGAAGATATGATACTTAAATATTTCTCCCTCAATGCAATTCAGTGTTACAAAACAAACGAAAAGATGATAATTTATTCTCTTTGTGCCTTTGTCCCTCGAGTGAATTTATTACTATTTCAATTCCCAAAAGGCATCTATGACGCTTTGTGGGTACATCGCACACACACACACACACATACATACACATACACAAAAAAACAAACACACACACATGCACACACACACATATATATGTATATATTCATATCATTCGACGTCTATATTCTTCTAGGCATCTGAGCGCAAGATGCCATCGAACTGCTTCTGAGTTTCCGTTGTCATTAACTAAACAACTTTAGCGTTAAAACTTGAAGTTATGTGAGGAAAAAAATTCCATCGAAAAATGAATATGGTCAAATTAGATTCTATTTATGACATCATTAGCGTTTTGTATGCATAATTGTATACACAGGATAATGTATTTCAATCGGGGGAGATTATATATGGCAGCGTGTTATACATCTTGAACTACTGTTTATGTTTTAATATTAACCATCATTTAAAACTGTCAACATAGGTTTCTTTCAGTTTCCTGGTTGGTCTGTCTGACAATGTATGTATGTATGCATGTATGTATGTGTGTATCACGTACACAGGCCGTACCGAAAAATCCATAGGGTTGAAAATTTTAAGAATTAAATCTTGTTATGTCTGGATAAGAACGAATTTGTGTTTTTTTCCCTTTACAAATACTTTTTAGAGATTAGGGATTCAGTTTACAATGTGAGTTTGTGCTAAATTGATCCCTTTCTTTGTGTCCGCTTTTTTTTCTTTTAAATTCAGATTTAAAAAAAGATCACTGGCTACAACAGACAAAAGAAGTAACTTGAACATTGATCACCCCTTTTTTTCAGTTTTCCCAAATGATAATAAAAATACGACATGCTTCCGAAAAGAAGTCGATTGCTGGACAGTTTCTATTGAACGACTAACCAGACCTGTCTGTGTGCATTTTCTTAATTTGGGGAGAGCCCCCTCGTCAAATATACTACAGACACCGCACTAACTGAAATATAGGAGATTAATTACTGTTGTCTGTGTCCAAGAAACATAATAGAATCCACTTGTACACACGGGAGGCATCGAGATGGTTGCAAAAAAAAAAAAAAAAAGGATGAAACTACGTCTGAATTTCGTTTTGATTAACCTGTTTCCGAAATGCCAGAAAAATTGTGTACAACACCCGATGAAACTTTGTTCTGAAATATATATATATACATATATATATATATATATATATATATATATATATATATATATATAAATACATATATATATATACATATATATATACATATATATATATATATATATATATATATATATATATGTATATATATATACATACATATATACATACAAATATATATATGTATATATATGTATATATACATGTATATATATACATATATATATATCTGTATATATATATATATATATCTGAATATATCTGTATATATATATATCTGTATATATATATCTATATATATACATATATATACATATATATCTATATCTATATATATACATATATATATACATATATATATATATATATATATATATATGCATATATATATATATATATATATATATATATATATATATATATATATATATATATATATATATGATGAAAGAAATAATGGAAAAAAAAGGTTTCAGGCATTCTAAGTGAATTCATCACGCAGCATTTTTTTTCAGAAACCGTAAGCCAAAATTGCCACGAAAACAATCAGCATAAGTTACTTCTGTTTTTAAGTTGGTCTGGCTGGGCATGTACGTATCACGCCTGGCAACACTTACGATGGTTTTTCCTTTTTATTCATTGATCATCCTTATTCCAATGATTTTAATTGATCACCCTAACAATGCATGCTGCCTTGGAACAGTTTCTATTGGGCGACTAACCAGACCAGTTACTGATTAATTTTATACCCTGCACCCATCTTTCTCTATATCAACAACATCATTCCACCCACTGAATTCATCACAACATCAAATTCAGTCATTGCATGGACCCTGATATAGGATCTTTCCAGGGTTTGCTCATATAGAGCTATCTTTCTAAATAAGTACACATCTATTTTTCAGTCAGAATTTTTTCAGATGAGGGAGTACCATTATATAATTTTTTTTTTGTGTGGAAGGGTTCATTTG
Source organism: Thysanoteuthis rhombus (assembly GCA_963457665.1). Lineage (NCBI taxonomy): Eukaryota > Metazoa > Mollusca > Cephalopoda > Oegopsida > Thysanoteuthidae > Thysanoteuthis > Thysanoteuthis major. The sequence continues at coordinate 7,612,155 of OY735215.1, forward strand.
TTTATTGGGTCACCTGACAATGGTATGCAAACGTTTCAACACGATCCACGACACGGGCCTTCTCCTTCTTGATGATAAAAAATCCATTCATCACCTGAGGATGTGTTTAAAACACGAACCGAGATGAGGACAAATATCCATGAAAAAATCTTACATGCACGTCTGTTTATCTAATCCAGTTCATTCTATGTATCTATGTATCGATATTAATCTCTTCACGTCTATATATCTCAATATCTTTATATTCCAGTATCTATCTATCTCTCTATTGAACGGTCGTTGCTATCAAAGATGGCGAAGACATCTACCCTTTATATATTTTACCATTGCATGTGTGTGTATGTTAAACGCTCGTGTTGATATCGTTTTGTCTATAAACTTGGAAATCGGCACCGGTACTCCTCTAGATCCCTTCTAAAATTTTTGATTTTTGTAAAAAAAAAGCTCTTTTGACCCACCTGGGGCCTTATTCTGACAGGTTTGTAGATCGCGTCTAGATTTTCCAGAATCTACATGCTTGTAGATATTTTTTCCATTCTATTTCAGATGTTTTCCAGTGGTAATCGCCAGTGATGTCATAAATAGAATTTTTTTCTGACCATCTTTATCCTTCAATGAAATCTTTTTTACGTGATTTCAAATGTTGATGCTGCGTTCGTTCAATCATTCACTACAATAGTGAGTCTGTAAGAACAATGTCACTTCATTATTTTTCTCAAAAAAAAAAAAATGCGCCAGTCACTTTTACTGAATGATGAAGGCGGCAAATAATTTGCTCTCAGAACTGGATTTTCCTCTTTCTCTCCTTCATTTTTTATGTGTTTTACTACATGTTTTTGAAGTTATTAAACATTGATAAGCATTCCAATATAACAGATTTCAAGATCACCGCATAGTCTAGGTTACCCAGATTTTAAATACATTTTAGAATTTTGTATCTAACCAGGCCTGGGCAGAGGGATGGGATAAGATGAGTCAGTTGTCATGGGCTTATAAATTTGAAGGAAGGGTGGACTCCTCCAGAGTTTATAAATCGTTCCATAATCTTTTCCAAGAAAATAAAAAAATATAGCTAACAAATTAAAAAATTAAGCGAGCAAAATAAAAATTAGAATGAGAGAATTTAAAAAAAACAAAAACAATCAAATAAAAAAGAAATAGAGTTAGCAAATTAAAATATAAAGTTAACTAATTAAAAAATAAAGCAAGCAAATTTGAAAAAATGAAGCGAGCATATAAAAAAATGGTTCCGATTGTAAAGTTCAACTTAAAAACGATGATCAAATAAAAGCAATCAAACAATTTGATTTATTGAACGCAATAACATCATAGTTCATGTATTCACTTCTGTTTTCTTTCATCTATTCTCCTATTTCTTTTTATTTTTGCACCATTTTTTAACATCAAGTGAGAGAGTATATAAAACTTCCCAATTGCAGTCGGGACGAATGTTCCCCCTATTTTTCTAATAGTCCATACGTGCAAAAATCTTGTGTTGTGCAATTTTTTTCCAGTGACAAAAGTATGTATGCACTTTTAAATTTTTCAATGAAAACTCAATCAGCTATGTACAAAATTGGAAATATCTTATGCGTACATTTCGTTTGTTGGATGGCTGTGAAACGTTAAGCTTAGAGTGAACAATGATCGGGACCAGCTTCCCTACATTGTGCCCAGAATAACTTTGAACGATCGGTCGTCTTACGAGACATTTCAAGGAAGCAAGACGTATAGGCCCTTCTCTTATACAAACAAAACAGATTCTTCGCACAAGAGCAAAGAGACTTTCATTTGTTCGTGTTTGTCTATTGAGATGCATGTACGAGGGAGGGCGATTCTAGTGTAAATATATATTTATGATCGTTAATCTTGTTACTTACGTCATTTGTCATCGAAAACAGGTAAAGAAAAAGCTGAAGCAAAGGTATACTGATTTATAGATAGCTTCGAATGTACACGTACGTATTTGCGTGTATGTTGGGTCGTCTTGAGAATATTTGAGGCCCCTGGGCAAAGCAGTGTAGTGAATTTGGCCCTTGGGTCGGAGTGCCGACCCTGATTTAACACGTTGGTTCAACAGTCAATTGATTTAAACATGAATGTAAACAAAGGTTTAGACAAGGTTCTTTATGCCTGCTATTCAATAATATGATCCTTGATTTTTATTTTTCCAATTCAATTTCGGGGCCCCTAAGATCGTCGGGGCCCCCGATATTTTCCCCAGCGGGCCCAAGCCCTCTGTCTTTGTTTCGAGCGTAAAGTAGAATCGTTTTTTCTTTCTTCGAGTATTCACCTCTTTTTCTCTCCATTCCCTTCTGTCTTTTTAATACTCTCTCTTTTTCTCCATTCCCCTCTCTTTTTTGTCTTACCTCCTTTTTGTTTTCTCCCTTTTCTTTTCTCTTTCCCCCCCTTCTTCTTTACTTCTTCCTCTTCCTCCCTGAGTCTTTTCCCTCCTCTCTCCTTTTTCTCTTTTGTCTCCTGTCTTTTTCCTTCCCCCATAACTTCTTCCTCTTTATTTTCCATTTCCTCTTCGTCTCCTTTCTCATTGTCTTTTTCTTTTTATCATCTAATCTTCCGTCCTCCCCTTTCTTCTTTCTCCTTCTTATCGATTTTTCTTCCCACCATTTGGCTTTCCTTCCTCGTCTTATTTCAAATTCATCGTCTCGTTTTCACCTATTCTCTCTCTCTCACTCTCTCTTCTTCTCCCTTCTCTTGGTCTTTCTCCGTGGGCTTCATCTCCTTTTTCATACACAGCGTTGTTAAAATGTCAGCTTATTATCCCGAACAAAATGGACGACATAACGTCAACGTCTGGCGAAAGACAGAAACAATGATTGATGATTATTTGTTGAAGGTCGATGCAATAAAATAAGAAGGGGCAGCTGTTTCAGAACGAGGGACGCTTGAACACCAAAAGTCGTGGCCTTAGTTGTAGATCATCACCGTTTGAAACAACCGAAAAGAAATAGCTTATCGCACAGCAAAAGATTTTAACACACGTAGAGAATGTTTGTACACTCCATTCAAAGCCTCTACACGATTAAATGTAATATTTTATTGACGCATAAATCTTCTTCATTTATGATACCACTAAGATAGTGTCAATTTCAAAGTTGCATGTTAGAAAAGAAAACTGACTTTGTGGTGTCCGCTGTTCGAATCTATGCCTCTAAAGTATTTTGGTTACTTCTCCTCAGTGTTGTTAATTTACACATTTTGTATCTAAATTCAGATAAGAGCAGAAGTGATGGGGGTACTTAACTGGAACTACCTAGAAAGGTCTTTAAATCTTTAATTGTTCAATTTATTTGGCGAACGTCAACTTCGTACAATGGCTAGTTGTCAAGTAATCGCGATGCATACACATAGAGACGGAAATTTCTTTTGTAGTTACATATTCAAGGTTTAAAAGGATATGAACCGATTGGCTGAAATCGGAGGCTTGCAACGAAATTTTTTTTTCAGAATTTAGTATGTTTGTGAGAAACAGTGAGGGGTAAATGAATTCTTGTCAGTGAATGTGTAAGTACATTCGTTCTCGAATAAATGCAGCAATAGCTCATGAACTTTCGTCGGGAAATTATGTGTAAGAGTAAAAGTACTTTTTAGAAATCTCATCACCGATTCCTTGCAACTATCACGTTGGATACACTGAAGGTAGGCGACGTCGATCTTGGTCATTACCCAAATAGGTGAGCATCTGGCCATATCAGGTGTCGTATGCAGCGACAAGATTGTACTGAAGCTTATTCCCTGTTGTCGATTAAGAGAACATCTTGCCAAGCTGGGACCGCCCTGTGCACACCATCCTTTCCCTTTCATATGCAGTTCCATTGAAGGCACATGACAGCGTGCTCCCCGAGGAGATCAAGTGACCAAGTGGAAACAATAATTATCATCACCAGCTGCAATGCCCCAAGATACGAGATAATTATACCCTCCCCCCAAAAAAATGGTTAAAAGGGACATAAACCTCTTTTGGTTGGAAATTGTCGCCAAGTTTTCCAGGAAGTACTGTTCAAGTGAGACCTGGTCAGTTCTGGTTTGAAAAAGTCATTTGGGTAATGGTCTAACACGATTTTTAATGATCTCAAACGGCTTCTCCCAATTTGACTTGTATATGGACAATATAGGGAGACTTTGCACAAGGAGCAACTGAAGGTTTGGTTGCCTTGACCCTTTTCACCCCGAACGGACATAACCACTTTTGGTTGTCATATATATATATGTATATATATATATATATATATATATATATATATATATATATATATATATATATATATATATATATATATATATATATATATATATATATATATATATATTGCATTATATTATATAGAAAAATTTGAAATGATCTCCTGTTATTGACTGGTTAATATATCACTTAATTCAGATAATGTAAATAGAATAAACAATAGTGGAACTGCCGCAAGAATTGAACCTGCCACCGATAGGGTTGCTGCTTCAGCGTAGCGATGCTCTTACCGTTGAGCTGAACACACTGTATTCGAGGCAGGCGCCATTTGATTCAATATACGGATAACCCGAACACCATTTATCCGAATCTCGGAGTATCCGAACAAGATTTGAAGTTTCCGTCAATATTTCATCTTATGACTCAGTCACAAGTAAGAGTCTGTTACAAGTGGTGAAATTTATTGCATCCACATGTCTGTCAGGTGAAAGCATTCCGTCAGCTTGATATCATTCAGTTACTTCAGTGTTGAAATAATTTCTTACGCATAAAAATGACATTTATTTACACGAACTTGACGCCCTCGAGTTACTCAGTGAATTCCCATGCACGAATGTAAATATATCCTTACAATAGTTTGTGGAATCTCCATGTGTGTGCGTACGCGTGCACGTGTGCATGCGTGTATGCACCGAAATAACTCGGCAACAGGCCATTGCATGAAGTTGATATTCGCCAAATATGTTTGTCCATGCACTAGACATTGCAGAGTCAAGTCTGAAGTCTTTTGGGTCAGTGGTTCTCGATATATAATGTATACTCGATTTATAATAAGAATCTATACTGAAATGAAAATATATTTTGCGACCCTGAAAAAATAAAGTTCTTGTGACGTTATTGGTGCACTCCAGTCATTCTGAAGTGGTTTCAGTGTATAATTCAAAGAGGAAGAAAGAGAAAATTATTAGTTAAATGACTATTAAAAAAAAATCTGTTTTGATCTTATTACGATTTACGACGAAAATTTCTGGTTTGATTGTTGCTTTTAAAGACATCATGAATGAAGAAAGAACAACGTCTCATTATTTCAAACTCAACCCGCCTGAATATTTTCATCAACCCGGATGCACCTTTTGAACTGGCATGCCCAAGGTTTTATAATTATGCTTTGTTTTCCTTGATTTTTTCAGTTTCATACTTCCGCTTCGCGAACCACACATAACTTGATTTTATTCATGAATTGAAATATCCCGAACCTTCAAGCAATATTCTGTGTTTTGACACTCTTTTATCGATTGAAAGAAATTACAATCCTTTAAACGTTTTTTTTTTACATATCCGAAATGACTCCTTTATTATGGAGCGTCAATTAAAACTGTAACCCAAACAGTAAACATAGATTTCTTTAGTTTTCAAGTTGGTCTGGCTGGACAGCTGACAATGCATGTATATACGTAAGTATCATGCGTACAAGCCACTGCAAGGGAGCTATAGGACCGGAAAATTAAAAATTTACTTCCTATTATGTTTAGAAAAAAAAAAGAAACAGTTTTCTGGTTTTTTAAACCTTTCCCCAACATAAAATAAGTTTTTAGTGGGGTGTTCAATTTATAATGTAATTTTTTTCTTGTAAATCGGCCCTTAGTTTGTTTCCAGCTGCGTTTCAAGTGATCCAACAAGAGGCAAGACAAGTGACTTATTCATTGATCACATTTTTCCAATTTTTTTTTTGATACTGATCATCCTCAATACGGTATGCTGCCAAAAGACGTTGGTCATATGACGGTTCTGATTGATTGACTTACCAGATCTGCCCTCTGCTAATGGGAGTGACAAAATATATTTTCATGTTTTTTTTTTATGTATTATGTTTACAATAAAAAGGTTTCAGTAAACATTTTCAGTTGGAATAAAAACAGGAGTGGAGTTCGAATCTGCTGCAGTTAGTCTTGTGAAGTTTTAAAGAGTAATCGCCAAAAGATCGCTTCTTTCCTCAACCCTTAGCAAGACTTTTACGGTATCTTAAATATCCAAGACTAGCTATCATCATCAGCCTTTGAGCGTCTATCGTGGTCGTCACGGTGCAAGTACTTTCTGAACTTGTCTAGTTTGTCACACCATTCTATTTTCTGTTGGCCACGGTTTGATCTCCAGGGTTGTAAGCCATGGTGTCGAGCAGTTGTCTTACAATATGGTCAGCCCATTGCTATTTGAATGTTCTAATGGATTCCATGATATATCTGTTTCCCTCTCTGCTATACTATGCTGTCTTGTGATCTTCGTGTGATGTTGAGGATGATTCGCTCCTGTGCCCTCTGCACGGTTCTCAGCTTGAGGGTCAATCTATCGGCTCATTTCCATGTTTCAGCACAATAGGTTGGGGCAAATGCTGAATGATGAAAATGGGATGCAATCTTCTTTGGGAGCCTTTCTTCAAAGTTATGAAAGTTATACATATGAACCTCTTCGTGGGTAGCATCATGGTCAACGGCATAAATAAGTGGCATTGGCAATATGAGTTTCTTTCGGGTCTCTCTCACCATCAGATATCTTGATAAAAGTGTCTCATTACTGGCACATCACTACATCTAACCGAGAAGAGAGCATGCAAATTAACATTTGAGCAAATAAGTACCAGTCAGTGCTATGAGCGAAGAAAGCTATATATATAGGAACGAGGAGACAGAGAGCGAGACAGACAGATAGATAGACGGAAGGAGAGGCAGACAGAAAATTTAATCAGATTATTTGAAGGAAGGGGGGGGGGTTGCTCAAATCGTTGAGGCAAGCTTTCTGCCCCGAAACTCAGCATTGCCTTCAGGTTCTCACCTGTGCCCGAACTCCAGCCCCTGGTGCTGTTCTGAAATATGCCATTATCTCAGTAAACAAAAAACACCGAATAGGATGCCCGTTCTACATTTGAAGTTTTTGCATTTGAAAATATCCGAAAAGCATAGAATGTAATTTGCAATAATCAAGCTATAAATTTCTATGTCTTGAAGATAATACACAATTCCTTTTAGCCGATTCAGTGCAAATTTCATGTTTTTCAATGTCCATTCCTCCTCGAAGATCTTCTGGCTCATTCTCCATTAGTGGAATTGGATTTTCCCCCTTATCAAAAATGAACATAAAATTTCCTTTCTTTTATAGGAAAGGGATATTTTGATAACAGCAAACACACACACACACACACATACACATGTGTACACGTACATACGCCCACGCACGTACACACAGAAGCACGGACATACTCACAAAAGATCTCTTGCACACTCACACATTAAGTCGCACGCCCCTATACAAAACAAACGCGCTCCTTCATACACGCACAAATGCACACAAACCTGTACTCACACGCACACACACTAATGCACACTCACACACGTACACACACACACACACATACCTATACACATGAATGCACACATGCAAACTCATGTGCACTCGCTACCATATGCAAACGTGTGCGCTCATGTGAACACATAAACACCTGCGCCTGCTCACACACGTACGCAAAAACTCACACACACAATTGCACATTTGTATACATACACAGGAACGCAAACTCTCTCACATACACAAATGCACACGCACGAATATGCAAATGCACGTGCACATGATGACACTTGAACGCCCACGCTCGCACACGCACGAATACACACGTACGCACACAATAAAAACAAATGAAAACAACAACAACAAAAAAAAAAGCTAATTTTTTCCCCATTCACTCACGCTAAACGTTCCTAGGCCAGTGTAATCATGTTCGAACGTTCTGGAAATGTATATTTCCGCAGTGGTACTGATTGTTCAGAGCTCGAAAAAAAAAATGACGATGTCAGATGTCAGTGCAATGGAAGAGTGAAATCTGGAAATGAAAAAAAAAAAAAAAAGAAAAAAAAGGCACGTGACTCCCGCTCGACTGAAAGGTTGACGGTCGTTCGTGTGCAATCTGTCATAGCGAATCGTTGGAACTCTTCGATGCGTCATTTTGATTTCGGGAGGTGTGGGAAGGTGATTGCTCTTTTTTCGTTTTCAAAGCGAGAGCCATAAGTTCAACGATGCGTCCACCACCAGGGGTAGCAGTATGAGAAGAAGGGCGAGGGATAGGATGAGGAAAGTGAGACTGGTTCGCACGAAGGTCTGGACCAAGTTTCAGGTAAAAAGAAACGTTTTAAAAACGGACACTTAATGAAGTTAGAGGAAATTGTCATGTCGTGAGCTTCGAATCAGTAAATCAACCATGGGTTGATCGTAATCAATATAGTCTCACAAATCCCTCGACATTCACTAGGTACCCAAATTGTGGCTGTGTAACACGTTTCGCAGAACATAGATCGGCGTCTGATGCTGGTCGTCAAATGGTCAGCTACGACCACAAAATAGCCCTTAGGTCTGCACAACAAGATTTTGAGGTAAAATGTAGCATCCGTTGAAGGCTAGAAGGTGTCCTGCACGGTCCCGAAATTGTTGGTTTTGTTGGAGTTTTCCTTCTTCTAGACAAATATCAAAGTCGGCTGTTGGAGCGAGCCCCTTAGGGAGTAGAGCCCCCCCCCTGAACCCACACATTTTAAGCCAAAGGTATCTATGTAGATTAATAAATGACGGCGTTACGCATTGAAATATCGATTATCAACGCGAATAACAGATGCCAGACTTCAATAAAAAGCGTTTATATCATTAACAGGTCTGGTTAGTTACTCAATAGAGAGTGTCACCAGCCTAACGTTTTTTGGCATCATACTGTTTTTGGAGTGCTCAATTAAAACATTCGGTGATCAATAAATGAGTTGCTTCTCCCATATTTTGTTGTATGATCACAAAAATGTCAGATTTTTCAAAAAAAAAACCCCAACAAAAACAACCCCCAAACAAATAAACAGACAAAATTTAGCATAAATTTACACTGCAAATTGAACCATCCACTAGAGACCTATTTTGGAAGAGAATATAACAAAATATACAAAAAAGTTCTTTTTAGACATAATAAGGAATAAATGTTGAAATTTGCAGCCCTTTAGCTCCATCGATGCGGTTAGTGCGTGTGATATATACATACATACATACATACATGCATACATAGCCAGCCAGCCGGACCAACTAAATCAATAAAACCAACCTGTGTTGACTGTTTTGGTGACAATTTTGGTTGACAGTTTGTAACACCTGTTAAGCTAAGAATGTGGGAGTAGGTATCAAGGCATTCAGGAATCAATTAATTGTCAAATATATTCGATAATCCACTGATATGAATACTAAAACACTTTGTTGGTGTTCTTTGGTAAGTGGAAATGCTTTATCAGTGACTATCGACGTCAATTAATTGACTTTTGCTAGTATCACGACAGTAATTAGCAAATGTGACCTGGGATTCACCAAGAATCTAGTGCACATAGGAAATTAAATTTATAGCTTAGATATGTATTTCTAAACACTCATCATCATCATCATCATCATCATCATCATCATTGTCATCATCATCAGTCTTTCAACGTCTGTCGTTGGACATGGACCTTCCCCAGGATTCGTTACACTTCTCTATCATGGGCGTCGCAGAGCCACTACTTTCTGAATTTGTCTAGCTCCTCTCACTATCTAATACTCTGCCGGCCTCGGTTCCACATGCAATCTCTGGGGATCCTTGTCGTAAGTAGTAATGTCCATCGGTTGTTTGCCTTTTTTGCAACATGATCAGCCCATTGCCATTTGAGTTTTTTAATGGATTCTATGATGTCCCTGACTCCTGTCTTCTCCTGGGTGTATTGTGCTGTCTTGTAGTCTCTCCGTGTGAGGTTGAGCATAATTCTTTCATGTGCACGTTGCATGGTTCTCGGTTTGTGGATCTGTCCCTTGGTTAGGTTCCATGTTTCAGCTTCATATGTAACAATCGGAAAGATACATTGGTTGTATACCTTTTCAGAATTAGTGGGATCTTCTCGTTTTTGAAGGTTGAGCTTGCTCTGCCAAAGGCTTGCCATTCTAAGGTGATTCTTTGCTTGATTTCTGATTATATACATAAGTACGTACGTTTTTATTAATGAATGATTAAATATCAATGAGACCAAGCAAAGGCATTGAAATATGCATTATGTGAATGGCGTCTGTAAATAGATGCTTTTTAGTTATGTTTATTTTTAACGTGTTTTATTCAAACAGCTTTTTGTTGGCTATAAAATGGCTACAATTGTGAATATCTATAGAATATCCAGCCCGATTCCGGATGACTGTAGAATGGCTACCCCGATTCTAAGTGGCAGTTGAATGGCTACCCGATTCTAAATGCTTATAGAATGGCTACCCAAATTATAAATAGCTACTAGATGGTTACCTCGATTGTAAATTGTAAAGTTTCACACAATTGTTAAGTCGATTTTAAAAACAGCACACTACTTTTATAAGTCGTTTTTAACATGGAGTGAGCGAGTGTGTAGAGTGTTTGGATTACCCAATATGACTTAAATAAATACATTTATTCAATACATATATTTTAATTTATTTATCATGTATATATAATACAAAAGTTACTGTGATCATCTTTAGTTTGACTAGAAGTTGACGTTGAGTTCGACCCTGCAGCAGACAGTCTTGTTTGATATGGTACGTTACACATGCAGGTATCAAATGCCTTTCCAAACTTTGCTTCGTTCGAAGGCAAAGAGCGTATTTTTTTTTACAGACACCCGTTATAGAGGCAGCGAGCACCTTTTTCCTCTCCCCAGTCATCTGTACCCCCTACCACCCCAATCTCCGATGACTCAGCCTAACAAACCATCTTCATAACTTTTGGGGGTTCATGATCACTAGCAAAATTACAATATATGGGAATGTTAATTGCTCATTCGCTTTACAACATTTCGGCTTACGAAATAATTATTTGTGTAGAAACACTTAAATTTCGGATAAGTGAGAAACTTTATATATATGGTTCTGTTTTTATTTAGCCTCCAGTGACTATACCATACATTGAAAATCAGAAAAGGAGGGATTGTCAGTGGTCAGGAAATAATGCAAATATTACTGACATGATACGTACATTATGTGTATAGTGTTAATGTCCAAGCAACGGGTAAAATAGCAGAGCAGT
>OY735215.1:7628442-7880942 GCA_963457665.1 Thysanoteuthis rhombus
ACCATTATTACAATAAGCCCTATCTACACAGTGAAGATAGTTGAAGAGTTGACACCAGCATTTCGTCCTTGATGGTCACCTGGAATTGTGAGACAGGAAGAGGTTTTGGGGACAATTCCAAAGTTCCCTATTCGAATTCTGCATCATAGGGAATAGATGATTTGACACTGATATGATCCATATTAGATTACTTTACTCAACTTTATTGCTATTACAATATTCATATCGGTCATGGCGGCCATCTTGAATTTAAAATGTCTTGAGTCTTTTAACCAAATGACAATTCCCCAAAACTATGTATGGTAGATAATCTTGAGTTATATCCTCCAAATCATATTGGTGCTAATAGAAAAATTGATCTGAAAACAGTTGTTGCTGGCAGACATTTTGGAACGACTGCCATGTGCAACCTATTGAAAATTCATGATGGCTCGATACCCATATAATTTGAAATGCATTTGACCATGAATGTACTAAATTTTAGGCTTATGCTCCAAAATTTTGAGCTTTTATCCCAAAATGCACAATTATTTGTTGAAATGGCCCAATTAAATCATAATTCACATTCATTGATTGTATAATATGGTTAAAATTAAAAAGAGAAACTAAACTTTTTATTCATTTAGATTATATAAAACTAAATATAAAATATACATTGTGGTGTTGAAAGGCGTGTGTAGTATTGACTGCCATTAAAACAAATCTTATGATGTATTTTTTGATTGGTAGTCAGCAGTTGTAATCAACTGGTAGAATCCACAAGTACTTCGTATTTCCAAAATTTGTCAAATATCCAAGAGTTGTTGCCGAAATGTGACAGTCAGTTTGATGGTATCAAAGCTAAGGAATATAATCTTATTTGCATTAGGCTCAGCATGAAAATCTTGAAAGCCGTTGATCACAAATTTGATCCTAACTGTATGGTTCATTCAGTGCTTATGAGCTGAGCGCTTCATAATGTAAATGGGGAACTCTGGACCCTAACCGTAGCCATAAAAGTGGCGAAGAGTTCTATACTTGTTTAATTATTTTTCATTTTTTTTTTTACTATAGGTGTTTGTTCCTTATTGTTTTGTCTAGAAACTTAAAAATTGACATCAGTACTCCACTTCCCACCTGAAAATGATTCTTTTGGTTTCTGAAAAAAAAAGAACCTTTGATCTTTCGGGAGGCCTAAATTTGTTTCAGTTTAGAAATAACATCTTGATTCTCCAGAATTTACTCTATTTAAATGTTTTTCCAGTGGAAAACGCCAGTGATGTGATAAATAGAATTTATTCTGATCATATTTATTCTTCAATGGAATTTCTTAACATGACATAAAAATTTGACTCTACTGTTGTTCAATTCTCAAGTTAACCTTTAATTTCATTTCATTTGTAACGATAAAAACTAATTAAGTGATTTAAGCTTCACAGTGTTTGTTTGGAGAAAAGAAATCATTTCCTGAAAGTAAATTACTAAAATGTAACAAAAAAGAAGTTTATTTTGAAAAAATTTAGTGGATATCTCGTGCCATTTTGCAATAAGCAAAAGGTATGGAGATACTAAAAATAAATCTATTATAAATGTTTTAAAAAAGATTTTAAAATATTTCTGATAATTACGCGATCTCCGAAGGGGGACTCCTACTGTGGGAAGCTCGAATCTAGCCTCCAGTTGCTTGAATCCGTAACCGGGTCCTTTATTGCAGCCTTGTGTCACACTAGGCCAGTGGTTCCCAAAATTATTTTCTTGCAGAACCCCTATACAATTTTCCAAAAAATCGTAGAACCTATTCCTGTGTTTTACGAACCCCCATCACCCTAATTTTGATAAGACATTAAACAAAACGAAAATTGTTCTAAAAGATAATTCATTCGTATAGAAAAAACATATAAAAAATGAAATATCAAAACCACACGTCGACAAAGTTATTATTTTGAAAATGGTGAACACGATTTTTTGAATAACAAATCTTTATCAAATTTTATTAAAACACACCTTATCTTGCAGAATCTTGGATTTTTTTGGCAGAACCCACTTTGGGTAACACTGGACTATGCTCGTACTGGAATGATTGTGTCAATAATGGAAAACTAACTCCAATGGCGGAGGGATATTTAGTTGTGATCAGGCATTCCTATACGTCAAGATATTCTGAGCAGGAAATTAATTATCGCAAGAAATATTAATGCTCCTGGCAGAACGTAATGACTTTAATGGAACTGTTTAGCCTCGTATGTGTGTGTGTGTGTGTGTGTGTGTGTGTGTGCACATGTGTACACAGTATGTATGTACGTGTGTTAGTGCACGTGTATATGCGTACACGCAAGAATGTGGATGTGCGTGTATGTGTGCGAGTGCAGGCGTATATCTGTATGCAAGTGTGCGTGCGGGTGTATATTTGTCTGAGTAAGTCTGTGTTTATGAATTAAAACGTATGTATATCTGTTTGTGTATGCGTATGCCCCCGTGTGTATGTGTATCTATCAATGTTTTATATGTACGCAGTGTATATGTGCGAGCGTTCGTGCTCTTTTATATACGTGTACACAAGTAGGTGCATGTTTACATGCATGTGTGCGCGTGCGTGCGTATATCTGTGAGTGTGTGTATGTGTTTGTGAATTTAGGTGTGCGAATGTCTGCACATGTGTATTTGGCAGTTTTGCGTATGTGTATGCATGTTATGTGTATGTGTGTGTGTACATGTATATCCACATGCTCGTATTTAAGTGTATCTGTGCTTGCTAGTGTGTATGTGTAACTGTGCGTATGTGCATACTTGTATGTGCATATGTGCATATGAGTATGTATATTTGGGCACGTATGTGTATGTATATTCGTGTATGAGAAAGTTCCTGTGTATGTGAATGTGCAGGAGTGCGTCGGTGTATTTGTGCATAAGTGTGTGGATGTGATTGTGTGTGCGTGTGTGTGCGTGTGTGTGTGCGTGTGTGTGCATGCGTGTGTATTCGCGTGTGAAAAAGACCAAAAGTACCTAGACAGTGTAATCAACTAAATCCGTCACTATACGGCACCCAAAATCGATCGAACATTTTACACCCGTTATTTTTAACACCCGTTACATTGGCTCACGTCTACCAAGTGGGTAAAAATAGAAAACATGAGGGCAGGAGATGGTGTTGGAAGAAGAAGAAGAAGAAGAAGAAGAAGAAGAAGAAGAAGAAGAAGAAGAAGAAGAAGAAGAAGAAGGAGGAGGAGGAGAAGAAGAAGAAGAAAAAGAAGAAGAAGAAGAAAAAGAAGAGGAAGAAGAAGAACAAGAACTAGAAGAAGAAGAAGAAGAAGAAGAAGAAGGAGAAGAAGAAGAAGAAGAAGAAGAAGGAGGAGGAGGAGGAGAAGAAGAAGAAAAAGAAGAAGAAGAAGAAAAAGAAGAGGAAGAAGAAGAACAAGAACTAGAAGAAGAAGAAGAAGAAGAAGAAGAAGAAGAAGAAGAAGAAGAAGAAGAAGAAGAAGAAGAAGAGTTTGCTGGAGAAGATGCAGATGATTTAGCAGAAGATGAAAAAGATGAAGAAAGAGAAGGAGAAGTATATGATGAATATGGAGGATGGAGAGAAAAGATGAACGGGATAAAAAGGATGAAGAAGAAAAAAATTAGAAGAAGAAAAAAGAAGAAATTGGAAAAGAAGACGATGACGACATCGACGACGACGATGACGAAGAAAGAAGAAGAAGAAGAAGAAAACCTAATTAAGTATCCCAATCCCGTGGATTGAATGATCGTTCGAATATCGATTTATTTTGTCGATTTCAATCAGCCAGGAATTCTCTGGAAAGAAAACTACGGAAAATCAATTCCTGGGATTAAAAATGTCCACAGCCAGTTATTTATTAAACAACGGAAATAAAATTTATCGATCTGACTTTGACGGTGAAAATATGGTGCTATCATTTATTAAATATAAAGTGCTGAAGAAATAAACAACACATGTCGTCACACAAAACCAATCAGCGTTTTTAGAGACATTGCTATTACCAACGTCAAGACATGTTCTCAAATTGTGTGGCGAGACACGGTAGTGTGTCGCACCCAACTTCGGATTAAGCAAAGTGAGGGGCACTGCAGGTTTCTTCCAGATTCTTGCCTTTAATTATTTTAAGGTGTTTAAATTGTTTAACATGAAGGTTTAAATTCAAAATTCAATTCTTCTCTTACATACATTTTTTAAGAGATTAAACCGCCCACAAAATTATTACAGAGAACTGGTCATTATCAACAAAATCTCATGACATAGTTTTGAATCAGAGATAAAGAGGTAAAGCGCCCCGAGCCGTAAGAGATAACTCCCAAATTGAGTATCGAGGCTGGTGACGAAGTTCCGGTTTTTGTTGCATATGTCATCTTAGTGATCCTTGCAAGTCGAGACCGAGACTATGTTCCTACAAGTTTTTATAACCATTCCCTTGGCTGTACGCAAGTCTACTAGGAGGATACCTGCACTCCATTTATGCAGCTGAGAGTGTACTCAATTAGCTGCTGAGTGCACAGGTAAATTTGTCAATTTTGTTTCCACACTTCGTAGGAATTGAACCAAAGATTTTCTGCATAGGAGGTAGTCGTGCCAACCATTTCACTATCTGAACGGTCCAATGGTGAGGATACGAATGGAATAATCTATGAAAAGCCGGCTTGAAAAGTCGGATCCAAAGCTAAGTCAAATGAATAGACAATTTGTACTTATCTGTAACTTGTATCCATAACTTGATGTTTAAAGACTGATCGCACTAGAAGAGTCCTTCAGCTTAAGGTTCTCCGAGCTTTTTCGTTCGTTACCCAGTTTGACTTTATCAAATAGACTGAAAAACCACGGACGTATCATAAACGATAACATATAATAAACATCAAAGGTTATCGATAAACTCAATGCAACTAAAAAACGGATAACGTTTCACCCTCGCAGCTCAAATGCGATTGAATCCGTGTTCGTTTCAAGGCACAAACACACGCTGTGACCAAATCTACCTTGACTGGCACATTTCTTAATCTTCGTCTTCGTCTTCTTCTTCTTCTTCTTCATCATCATCATCATCATCATCATCATCATCATCATTCGCGTTTTAGCAAACGTCGTTGGACATAGACCTCATCCAAGACTCTCCAGAAAGAACAAGCTCTAAGATCTTCATGATAGAAATCATGAGAGTCTTGGACCTAGTTCTTTCTGAACTTGTTCACTTCGTCAAGTCATCTTATTTTCTGCCGGCCTTGGTTTTGCATGTGATCTCTATGTATGCCTGTTGTGAATCATGATGTCCGACTGTCGTCTGACATTTTTGCAGCAAGATCAGCCCATCGCCATTTGAGTTTTTCTAGTGGTTCCTAAGATATCTCTGTTTATTTCACCAAATATAGTGCTGTCTTGTTATCTTTGCATGTGATGTTGAACATTATTCTCTCCTGTGCACGTTACATAGTTCTCAATATGAGAGTCAATCTTTCGGTTAGGTTCCATGTTTCAGCTCCGTAGGTGACTATCAGGAGGATAAATTGGTTTAATACCCTCCTTTTAAGGACTATATGGGTTAACCCTGACTTGCACCTCCCTTTTTCTTTCATCAAACACACACACACACACACACACACATTGCTCGAATCTATCTCAACTGGTGATTTTTAAAAATGCGTATCAACAACCCAGGAGGCATGAGAATTCGATCAATTTTGAATTTGATATTTGCAACCATCAAATAAATACGTCACCAAAACTGTCAAAATAGGTTTCTTCAAGTTTCAAGTTGGTCCAGTTGGCAGACTGTCTATGTATGGACGTATGTTCCACGCTTACGGGCTGGATCATTGGAGCCAGAGGGCTGAAAATGTTACTTGTTATTACGTTTAGGAAAAAGTTTTTTTTTTAACTCTTCATCCACGAATAGGTGTTTGGAAAGGGATTCAATTTACAATGTAGACTTATGCTAAACTAACTCATTACTCTGTGTCCACTTGTTTCTTTTTCGTTATTTTTGTATTCAGACTTTTTAGTGATCAATGCCCAAACGAAAGGAGGGAGAATTAACTTATCTATTGATCACCCCTTTTCCAATTTTTTTAATTGATTACCCCCCTTAACCAAGCATGCTGCCAAACGTCGTGGGTCAAGTGACGATTTTTTTATTGAGTGACTAACCAGACCAGTAATTGTGAGAGACTGCTTAGACATTAGCCTTCATTATTGAGCCTTGTCTCCACCAACATATTCTTTCTAGAAGCCAATAACACATTTTTTTTTACATTTCTCAGGAAAATGTCACCCTGTCAATTATATCTAATAAATCAATAAACAAGAACCTAAAGTTCAATGGAAGGTCCAATACAAATTAAAACTCCATTATCAACAGATCACGAGATCCTGAGTGGAATATGATTCTAGGTGCGGAGTATCTCACCGAGGAACACTTCTCTGTCAAATTTCAAGTAAATCTGACTCAAAACCGCTTGGGAGAATCGATTTTAAAAGATGAAATTTAAACGCCATTTTTGACAGGTCACGAGACCCTGGGTTGGAGATCTTATCAAAGAACACCTTTATATCAAGATTCAAGTAAGACTGACTCAAGACAGATGAGAAAATAGATTTTAATCGATTTTAAATCATAAAGTTTAAACACCATTACTGCCAGATTGCTTGATTCTGAGTGGAACATTTTTCAAGGTAAGAAGCATCTCATCAAGGGACACATTTCTACCAAAAAATAAATATGATTAAAAACAGCTTAGACACTGTATGGTTAAGGAATGAATCAAACAGAAATATGGCTCCTGTTCTGTGTTTACAGACAACGGAACATGTCTGGGCGAATCGTATGGAAATCAAGGAAAAACCAGTCATCAGTCTTACAGGTGATCAGAGGTCGCGCGTTGGACCACCAACACGAAAACCACGGGGAGACTAATATATTTGACGGACCCAGGAAAATCTAAGAAAAAAAGAATATAAAAATGGAAAAATATTCTTAAAATATATTTAGTGGGTGTGCAGTCGGACTTAGCGTTATCACTTCGGGAGACACGAGGAGAAGAATACAATAAAAAATAAATAAAATACAATACAAAAAGCCAGATCAGTAACTGTAGCTATAAAGACAGGATACATGAAGTATTGTATGATTGTTGGTAGACTACCCAACAAAAAGGGCTCACACCAGGTTCTTGAGGTATTCAAAATGTTTGTTTGGACTGACCAAGTTAACGTAGTATCGCATACAGAGCCATGGAAATAGCAATGCTAGTGATAACTCTAAGAGATTGGAAAAGCCAGAGGGAGGATTAGGGTGAATGCTATACAAATAATGAGGCAACAAGAAAAGACGACCCCTATATAGCAAAAGACCAACCGATCGATACCAATGGGACAATGAACAGTGCAGGAAAAGACCAGGCACAAGATAGAGGGATGAGATAGAAAAGTTTGTCTGCAGGACACAACAGAGGTTAGCACAATCGCAGTCGTCATGGAAGGAGATGAGAAAGGCCTTTGTCCAGCAGTGAACTCATAACTTCTGTTTTTCAAAACAAGTCTGGAGCTGAAACATGGAACCTAACTAAGAGACAGACCTGCAGACTGAAAACCATAAAACTCTCACATGAAAGAATTATGCTTAACCTCATGTGGAGAGACCGCAAGACAGCACAATACAACCAGGAGAAGACAGGAGTCAGGGATATCATAGGATGCATTAAAAAACTCAGAAGACAATGGGCTGGCCATGTTGCAAGAATGACTGACAACTGATGGACATCACGACTCACGATATGGTTCCCTAGAGATTACATGCACAACCGAAGCCAGCAGAGTATTTGATGGAGAGACGAGCTAGACAAATTAAGAAAGTACTGGCTCTGCGACGGCCACGATAGAGAAGTGTGGCGAATCCTGGGGAAGGTCTACTTCCAACAACGGACATTAAGAAACTGATTATGAGGATGATGCTGATGATCGTGCATGTGATTGAAGCTATCAAAACGTTGCACAAGGACGTAAAAAAAGTAAGGCACCAGGTGAGGATTGAACTCATTTGCGATGGATTAAAACAAAGCTAACATTGTTGAGGCGAATTCCTATACAATAATTGCATACCTGGAAGCTGTCAAGGGCAGTAACTCTGCAATGCTTAACACTCGACTGACTGGAATAAGTATATAATCATAATACACGGTGTTACATTTCCTTCAGCGTCTGTTTTCTGTGTGATATAGAGAGAGGGGGACGACAAAGGTATATAAACCTTGTTTGAACACCTACACACCACATCTGAAATGTCTGATGAAAGAAAATTAAGACCGAACCAAAACAAAAACGAAACAAAATGAAACCACCAGAAAAAAAACATACAAAAAAGTCAAACAAAAACCCCGACAAAACAACGAGAAAGAAAGACACCTGTAGTCAAGACGCAGTTAATGTCCTTGGTTTTCTAGCTGTGTTGAAAGGAATCAGCGGTCACCTTCAAGTTTGGCTAACTGCAAGGCTTCCTGCTTTTTTTCTTCTGAGGCCCAAATACCTGCCTAATTGTTCGTACTTCTCTATCGTTTGGCGTCTTGAAAAAAAAGGAATCTTTTTTTTTTCGACAAATGTTCAAACAGTGTTGTTTGCAAACCAATTTGTTGATGAAGTTTTCTCTCTTTTTTTTTGTCCTCTTATTTTTTCTTCCCGTGTTTAGATCTATACTAGCATAGTATCCGTCTAAAAAGGACGGGTCTACTCATGAATAGATCAGCATTCCAGCCTTGGATGAGAGAGTACCTGCGCACTCTAAGATCAAACTGATGTTCTCTGGACCTATTTTGATCAGGCACCGATTTTATTACAGGTGCTTGTAGCCGAACAGTTAGCGATACGGAAAATATAATCGTCGAACCGAGCTCAAACTCTGGCTGAGACAGTTTGCGTCCATTTGACACAAAAGCCTTTTGTAACAGCATGAATTATATCTCCTCTTATGAGATATGAGTAAAATGGCTGGGCACACTGGGTTTTTCAGTCCAGAAGTCGGAAAATCCCGATTCAAAACCAAGAAGGTCCAGTCCTTGTCATTGTACGAGGCCGATTGCAGAAAGAGTTGGGAACCAAAATGTTCGGTTAAAGGAGCTATAGTGGAGCTTCGACGGGCCTAGCCAAGTTGATTATGATAAATTGCTCAAAGGAAGTAAGGGAAAATGAAAAAAAATGAATGGATGAGATAAAGCGTGACGCTTCGAGTACAAGTCGTTGACTGAGAAAAAGATTCTAACATTTGCTTGACTCTACAGACGAATAACGACAAAAAGCCTGATTGTTAGAAAGTGAATTAAAAAGTTTTCAAAGATTGAATGACTAAATTTTACCGTGGGGGTAAAGAGGAAGGGAAGGAGAGGAAGAGAAAGAAAAACAAAATATGAGGAAGGAAAGAAGAGAAAAGAAAAGAGGAAACAAGAGAGAAAAAAAGGGACAGAGAAAGAAGAGAAAAAGACGGCAGCGGATGAAAAAGCAGATGGAGAGAAAAAGGAGAAATAAGCAAAAGAAAGAAGTGAAGACAAGGAATGAAGGTGAAAAACAGCGAACAAGAGGGGGTAATAACGAGAAGAAGAAGAAGAAGAAGAAGAAGAAGAAGAAGAAGAAGAAGAAGAAGGAAAAATGAGAAACACGAAGAAGTAAGAGGAGGAGAACGTGATGTGGCAAATGAGGAGATTAACAAAAAGAGACAAATGAAAAAAGAGAGGAGATAAAGAATAAAAAGAAGGAAAAGGGAACAGAGAAAAAGATAAAGAAGAAAAAATAGTAGAAAATGAAAGAAAGGAAGGTGAAAAATGGGGAGAAAAAGAAAAAAGTAAAGGAGGTAAAAAGGAAAAGACGAAGGAGAGATGGAAATGAGGGGGGAGGGGAGAAAAAGAAAAAAGAAAAAGCAGAGAAAGAAAGAAAATGCGAAAGAGGAAGAAAATACGAAAAAAATCTGGAAGGAAAGATAAAAAAAACTTCAGATGAAGGAACCCAATCTCTTCCAATATAATTGTAAAATTTGCTGGAACACCACTTTGAATCAGTGGTTTCTTCGAAATTTTGAAAATCAAGGACCCCTTCAATGAAGGAAATATGGTAGATCCCTATTCTTAGCTTTTAGCTTTTAGATTAATTATAAACCTACAATAGATGGCATTTTTTTACTTTTAAAATCATATCTATTTAAAATTGATAATGTTCATTCGAACCCTAACATGTAGTATAGGTCTGTGTATAAAAATGTTTGTTAGCTGTGCAATGAATAATGGTTTTTTATTTATTTGGAATGTCAGGTTTAGAGGGGACACTGATGTGGACAGACAAACCTTAATTGTCAGACCTCCAGTTTCAAAATCACTGCTTCAAATCCGTGATGGACTTTGTCCTAACGGAATTAAGACACTAAAGCCGTTCTTAATAAGAAAGAAAATAACTGCATCATTTCTGGCAAAAGTATGGTATACTACTACCATTGAAAAGACGAATATTCATCTGGACAAGTTTCTTTGTTTTTTTTGTTTCACGAAATTTCCCTTCCTGTATAATTGCGAAATAATATACCCATAAAATGGATTCGAAGTTGCTCATGAAGACGTTGCAAATATGGCATACGAAAAAATGAGTTATAGATTTTTACCAAACAGTAGAGAGAGAGAGAGAGAGAAAGAGAGAGAGAGAGAGAGAGAGAGAGAGAGAGAGAGAGAGAGAGAGAGAGAGAGAGAGGGGGCTTCGAAAACAGACCATAGATGCATTAGTTACTTTGTTGTGTAAAGATCTAGCAGGGATAGTGTTGCTAAATTAATTTTCGAGATTACATTCAAAATTAGGTCAAAAACATTCTAAAACACCTAAAGGCATTTTCATCGTTCGGATATATATATATATATATATATATATATATATATATATATATATATATATATGTGTGTGTGTAAAGGGTGAGAATTATACTACAAATTTGTATATATCAAATTTGACTTGAATCTTCAACTTTTATTCTTTGAAAATATCAATTAATTTACCACTCTCGGTCCAATGAAAATATAAATTGATTCATAAAAAATCATCTCATTATCAATTTTCTACATCTTTACTGAAGCAAAAACATCTAGATTTAGAAGAAAACGTCCAAATTGGCAACATTGAGCAAGGGACGTAACTAACATCTGTGATAGCGATCAACGCATCAGAAATTCACAGCAAATAGATTTGGGAACTGATTTGAAAATGTTTATCAATAAATTCTGAGTGTTTGTCGAGGAAAATGGGGGGAGAGAGAGGGGAGAGAAGTGCATAAGAAAGAGTGAAGGAAATATGGATACAGCAAGAGAGAGGATTAAAGAGAGAGAGAAAGAGAGAGAGAGAGAGAGAGAGAGAGAGAGAAAAAAAGATGTACACAAGAAAGAGTGAGGGAAAATTTGGATACAACTACAGATATTAGAGAGAGAGAGAGAGAGAGAGAGAGAGAGAGAGAGAGAGAGAGAGAGAGAGAGAGAGTTGTATACAAGAAAGAGTGAGGGGAAAAGATGGATACAGCGAGAGAAATGATTCGATTGAGAGAGAATTAAAGAGAAAGCAAAATGTAGAAAGCAAGAGAGGAGAAGGGAAAATGGGGAGGGTGGGAGAAAGAGGGCCAGAAGGGAGAGGGCAAGAGAGTCAGTGACGGCCATCATTGCCCGAGATTCCAGTGCATCTGAAAAACTTCAAAGTCATGGGCAACACACGAAGTCATAAGTCGCACATATGACATTAATTAAATCATCTGAAATGTCTTTAAAACGTCTTTCACGATGGAAAACCAATTTTCTAAATTAAAAGAAATGAAATGAAAACTAATCATTAACGGCGAGGGGAAATAAGTGAAACGGGTCTGGTTAGTCAGCCAATAGAAACTTCACAATGCTAACGTCTTTTGGCAGCTTTCTGTGTTAGGTTGGTCGATTAGAATAATTAGGGAAAGGGATGATCAATGAATGAGTTACTTCTGTAACCCTTTGTTGGGCAGTAATCACCAAAAAAATGCTAAAACTACATTACAAACTGAAGCCCCTCCAAAAAAGTGTTGGGGTGGAATTTAGTAAACACAAAACAATATGTTTTTAATGAAAATTTCAGCCCTCTATCCCCATTTGTGTGGACTGAACGCGTGATGAATAAAAACATTGTCAGCAAGCAAGACTAACTTAAAAACTGTACAAACCTATGTTGACGGTTTCAGGTAAGGAGGGAATCATCATCATCATTATTATCATCATCTTTTTGTTCGTCGTTAGGTATAGATCTTCCCTCATCTCTCTGTCGTGGACGTCGCAGAGCCAATACTTCCTAAACTTTTCTACCTCGCCTCGCCACCTTACATTCTGCAAGCCTCGGTTTTGCATTCGATTTTTGGGTATCTATGCAGTGAATCGTGATGTCCATTGGTTTCTTTCTCTAATACACTGCGCTGTCTTATAATCCCTGCATAAGGCAAGAGAGTAGGCCTTCACATGAACTTTAATATAATATACATATATATGTACATAACTGAAATAATGAAGTATTTACAACAGTTTCTGATCTAACTTGATAAAAAATGTTGCAAAATTCTCTATAGGAACAATACTAGTATTTTTCAAAATGAGCTCTGAAACATAACATCAAAAATTGCTATTGGCTACTCAGTTGTCCTTAATGTAATTTGCTAAATTTATCATAATATTTTAACACTTTATATACTGTATTTTATGGCATATAAAATGCACTACCCTACAAAAAAAAATGACCCTCAAAATTATCTGAGTCCTAGATAGTGAAAGTTAGGCTTGGGGTCAAGCTTGTGACCTACAAATAACCAGAGTTTAATGATCCAGGATCAAAATATATATATATATATATATATATATATATATATATATATATATATATATGAGTGTGTGTGTGTGTGACTAACAAGTCTTTTTCCCCAAGTATATTATGTTGTGATCCATGTGATGCTGAGCACAATTCTTTCCTGTGTATGTTGAATGGTTGTCAGATTGAGGATCAGTCACTTGATTACTGTATGCGTGGTCAAACTTAACTGAACTATCAATTATAGTCTGTCTTAGTGTAGTATATGAATATATAGCAGAATATGTAGTGAATGAATTGACCCAAGGCCACCGTAGTTTGGGTGCTCGGTGAGGATCGAACTCATTGAAGTAGTAATGATCAGCTTGACTAGCGATTCAACCGTCACTGCACTGATTGTGAAACTAGTGATTTCATAAAAATACTGAAATTTTCAGGTATTTCACAAAATCCCTAGGAACTCACTGAAAACACTTATCGTAAAATATTACGATAACATATATCTCAAAACTGAAAATAAACGTTGCATTTGTCATCTTCTCTGCAATATTGTTTGGGGGAAACAAGAGAGTGAGGAAGATAAATAGAAAGATGAAGAAATAGAGAGGTAGGAATTAGGGAGAGGGAAGAGAAAAGTATAATCTAATAGAGGGAAGAGTGAAGTGAACACAAGAGAAATATGGAAGGAGAGGGTATTGGAAGATTAAAAAAGAGGGAAAAAGAAAAACTAACATCATCACTGCTACTACACTCTAGTCTCTGTTTTTCCTCTCTTTATTTTTTATTTGATGATAATGATAATAGGAGCTTACTTTTCTAGAAGGAACTGCAAGTACGGTCTTGCTGCAGCCTAGCACGCCCCAAAAACCTTAATGAAACACAAAGAATTACTTGCCCAAAAGAAATTTACAATCTTCACAAAGGAATTGACCGAATACCTTGCTATCGGTATCACGTAATGCATTCTTGAACATTGCGGTTTTACTCTTTCTGAAAGCTTTAGTTTTTTCCAGTGCAGCCTAGCTTTAATTCTATAAATTTGCATTGTTTCCAGTTCAGTAATGATCTTATAGCAAGGCCGAAGGTCAAATACCTTTGCCAGACCTTTCGACAAAAATCTATCAAAATCAATCAAAAGCAATGTCTTCTCCTTGACCATTAACATCCTCTTCATTTTCGCTCTCCTTCCGACTTCAAGATTCAACATCATCTCAACAATCTCTGCATCCGTAAACCAATGTACAATCGTTTTATCATTGTCAACATTCATTACCTTATCAACGTCCTCGTCATCCAACACTCCAGCGACTTTGCCAGACGTTCCTTTAGCAAACTGAGTCAGTTCTGAAATCCTTCTATTCTATTTATGCATAGATACCCAAATGGCATCCTTGAGAGTAAATTCCTAAAGGAAACCTTTAATAGATTGGCCTCTGTTTCCAGCTTTGAGCACACTTCTGAGAAAGCTTTCCTCATAAATACGCTTCAGAGCGCAGACGATTCCCTGATCCATTGGCTGAATCAGTGATAGTACGTCACGAGAGAACTAAAAAGCGTAAACACTATTCTTGACCTGGGTGTGCAGAACACATATCAAGTAACAATGTTTCTTCTGAATATTTTCCAGCCGAGTGGTATCTAAATCTTTTTAAATCTGAAGTAAATACGTGCGTTATTAAACGTTGGTCATTTTCAATTTTCCTACTGCTCTTACCAGCGCCTTCAATTTTAGTGTTTTTCAAGTCTTATAATTCCAACACACGAGC
Organism: Thysanoteuthis rhombus; assembly: GCA_963457665.1. Taxonomy (NCBI): domain Eukaryota; kingdom Metazoa; phylum Mollusca; class Cephalopoda; order Oegopsida; family Thysanoteuthidae; genus Thysanoteuthis; species Thysanoteuthis major. The sequence continues at coordinate 7,643,020 of OY735215.1, forward strand.
TTCTTTTTATTTATTTTCCTTTATCGCTAGTAAGTCATTTTAACTCTCTTATTGTCTTTCTAGTCTTCATCTTAAACATGTCATATTTTAGTGTTTCAAACCTTTACAATTTTAACATTTATAAGCTATGTTTTTACTGGTCTTAATATCCTTGTACAAATAACCCCCTTTTTACTAAGCTTTTGATGGGGGAAGTGACCACTAGACCTTTTGGGGGCAACCAAAATAAAGAGAAAAACAAATTCTTCAATTTCCCCCCATTCCTACCGCATGACATCGAGCACGGGCTTCTGGCATAGTATGTTTTAAAATCAATCAGTAAGGATGGAAACAATACCTATGCTATTTTATTTATTGGAATGGTAAAATCAGGACATTTTCAAAACACCTAGTCTTCAGGAGCTTGCCAATCACCTTTGTCCTTAATGTCCCATCAGCGTCAGCACATCCTAGCACACTCACCCTGTCATTGGAATGTTCCATTCCAGTTCGAGCTGTTTCACCTTAAACCAGTATACCTAAGCTTAGGATAAAAGTTATCAATCGAAATAAGAACCTTCAGAATCTACCCACTTTTTCTGCCAACCACAAAATCTGGAATTATAGAATGTTGCAATACTGGGACCAATGAATTTTCCGTGCGCGTTTCGAGCTGCTGCTGGGTTGTTGGAGACTTTCCCTTTGAAGGAGTGGTCGAAATGCTTGAAAAAGTGTTAGTCGTTCTGAGAGAGGCTTGGTGAGTTCCATAGGTTGGTTCATTCAATTTTTATCGAGCCATTCGCACGATATGTGGTCGGGCTTGGCCATGGATGAGAATTGGTCTTTCTTGATTGACCAATATTAGACGTAAACGTTGTGGTTCTTGGTGCAGTTTGTTAATCTGTTGGTAAGACATATTTGGTGTGGTAGTTTCGTCAGGATTCAAGAAGTTGCAGTGGTTGATTTGACTTTTCGACCACCAAACAGTCTCCATCATTCTTCTTTCTTGGTTTGGAGAAGTGTTTTGGTGACCAGTACACTGTCGATTGTTGTATAAAATCTATATTTTGCCACATGTCATAACAATGAGAAATGGATCGTTTTTACTGCACAGGGCAGATTTCATGACGGCTAATGTTTATATTTTCTTCTAGCTCGCACAGTATCCAATCGATGAGAATTTTTGCTGTTCCAATTTTGTGCAAATGTCGAACAACTGTTGAATGGTCAGGATTTAGTTCCTCTGCAACTGGAATTGTTATGTGTGGGTCTGCCTCGAAAATGGCCCTCAATTGGATGTAGTCTTGACCCCACCTCGTCTTTCAGGCTCTCGTCTCCATTTAGAAATTTCTGGAGCTGCAGGTTCATTGACGATCCCCTGACCAGAACTTGGTTGATATTGCGAGCGGTTTCCACGGATTCATGTCCCATGCTTGAATTTTTCTTCAAGTTTGATTCAACAGCCTCAAATCAGCCAGAATAATTAATTGAAAGCTTAAATAAATTGAGTGAACTTCAAATTTAAAATATTGTATTCTATGAGCTTAGTTGAATAGTAGTTTATTACGCAAAAACATCTAAGTTTGAGATAATAAAAATCGCATCAATTTTTGCACGGACCAAATACAACTACTGATTCAGTTGGAAATACGAGACTTCATTCGGAATCAGATACTACTTGTCAATCTGTAGCACTTTCAAACAATGCATGAGCACCCACGTGTCGTTTGACGATGTGTGCGTGTGCGCACACACAAACTCACTCTCACCCCCCTATATATATATATATATATATATATATATATATATATATATTTATACATATATACATACATATATATATATATATATATATATATATATATATCATGCGCTTATGCAAGCGTCTTTTCAATCTCTGAAAACAGTCTGGGAAGTTTTCTTTCGGGATTGCCGTCAGCTGCATCATTGCGTCACTTTAATCTCATACACGGTCAGGGTGCCAAAAATGTATTGGTTCGGGGCTAATAGACATGGCTGATGCGATTTTCTTTTACCATAAAAACCCTACACGAGACGTAAAGATTGTTTTGTTCGGTCACATATCAAACAAGCTCGATCAACAGTGTCTTCTTGTCGACCAAGTAAACCCACAGGAGAGTGTCTTTCCACGCATGCACAGTGAGGTCTCCTCTGATTGGATGCTACGATAAACTCCTCAAAGAGTTCTTGAGGTATTAAAAATCGTGGATACCTACCGTAGCACCATTATAATAAAGATATCTCTTCATTTCTACGCCACAAGATTATAATGTAAATATTATGATTTCACGTTACTCTTACTTTGCCACTTCAGGCAACTTGTAAACCAGCGATCTCTTCCTTGAACAATTAAAAAATAGCTTGAGTGTCGTTCGTTAGTCACGACCAAAAGCTATCGGCCATGATTTTGAAGTACGGATGCCTAATATACTCTCAGAAGTTAGCATTAGATATTAGCGTACAAGTATTTAGATGCGTATCGATGAGGTAATTCAAATGCACGATCGAAATTCGATAAAACTGAGATTTAAAAAAAAGGTTTGGTTAGTCCTTCAATAGAAACTGTCATGTGACCAATATGAGCAGCATGACGTGTTGGAGTGATCAGTCAAAAATTTGAAAAAGAAGTGATCGACGAGCTAGTTCTTTCGCCTTTTGTTCGACAGTGATCACTAAAAATGATTTAATTTGAAAGAGAAAAAATACGTTGGACACCAACTAACAGACCAATTTAGCGTAAACTTTCAGACTTCAGCGAAGATTACAAATTAAACATATTTTGTGGAGGAATTTTCAAAAATATAACAACAACGCCTTTTAGGCATAAATAAAGAGTAAACATTTAAATTGTCAGCCCTCAAGTTCCATCTATGCAGCTAGACCAATTTGAAAACTGAAGAAACCCATGTTGACAGTTTTGGATGACGGTTTCTTCTGAACCCCACAACCTACAGGCACCTCCTGTAATTCCATGGTTTTGTGTCTGCAAGGCGAATGTCAATATTAATCACTAAGATTCTTCAAACCTTGAAGTCAGAATAAACAGAAAAAAACGTGTTTGACTTCAATTACTAAGAACCAAACTTTCCAAGACGTAAAAGAAGAAACACAGATAGAAAAAAAAAACGTTGATTTTCTTATGTGTAAAAAGTTTTTTTCTACTTTAATTTAAGACAGAGAAATGCAATGTTTGTCTAGACAGTAAATAGAAGAAAGCAATCAAAAACTTTGGAGTTGAGCTATAAATAGGCAAAAACATATACATTTCAGGGCATATTAACTGATTACAATTTGAGGTACTGGGGCTTAGTCCCCACCAAAAGCTAGCGTCCATGATTTTGAAGTAAGGAAGCTTGGAGAGAAAATAGAGATTAAATTGCATTTTTCTCTCACCGACTGACGAGAAAATTAATTCATAGTTTATGATGGGATCAAATTTTGACAGCAAATTGATCCTGGAGAATCAAAACAAATCAACCTTACTCCGGAACGGTCAGCCTTGTATATCTTATTAGTTGGGTTCCAGATTCGTTAAATAGTAGATTTTTGCTGCTTTTACCGAAGAAGAGGCTAGTTTTGAAATAAGTAAAAATGTAAAATACAAAGAAGCATTTGTTTTTTTTCTTCTTCTCATTAGTCCCCATTAAACTAAATTTTTTCATACAGAGCGAGAATTAATATGTTAAGTTTATTTGTTTGATCACGAAACCCTGTAAGGGTCAGGGTGCTTGTTTGGGGGGTCAGGGATTGGCTGAATAAAAATACCCAAGAATATCGATCTTTGGCTAAAAGAGTGTTTTGCAAAATCCTTGTTTCCTGTTTTTCTTGTCTGAATTTTGTAAGATGCGTCGTATCAATCATTACGTGTGATATGGTTGGACAATTTTCCTAATCTATGTGTTCATTTATTCAAAACGTTTCGCCCGTGTACTCTTCAGCCTTCCTCGGATGTTGTTGATTCAAGAATGTTGAATAACTACTCAGAGAGCATGCTCGATTGGATAGAACACGTCACATCCGTTCTTTGTATATTTGGGTTGTGTTTTCGATGTCCTTCCGAGTTGCTTCCCCAGCATTAGATAATCTGTTCCCAGCGTTCCCTGTCTATAATCCGAATTTCTTCATAGAGAGGATAGTGCTCACCTTTCTCTCCAGCAATGTGGCCAGCCATTCTAAATCTTTCTATTTTGTCTTTGGTTATGGCTTTGTTCATGTTCTCCGTGTCTAATTTTAAGAGGCATGTTGGTTCCCCCCTAATAATTCTCCCCACGTTTATGGAGAATATCAAAAATGCAGTTATTGGTCGGATCTGGATTTGATAATATATATCTATACTGACAACACTAAACAAAAGACGTTACTTACGGTTCAGTATGTCAGTCAGCGACGGTAATCGATGCTAGAGATGCAAGCACATTCAAAAGAGAAACTACAAGATATTTATTGATATTTACTCAGTCTTTTTTAGTAAGGTACATGGCCAAATGGAAAGAAATTATTGTATGGAGACTGTGTTACGCCAATATTCGAGGTTGGGAGGAACTTCCTGCCAAGATAAGGTGCACGAGTCATCGGAAGGACATAAAGTAAAAAGTGTCAATTAATCAAGAACAGAGCCATATGCTTGGGAATGAAGTGAGGAAGTAAAGTTCGATAAAAACCTCTGTCTTTGGATAAAAGTCCATACCTTTGAATAAAGGTTCGTACATTTTGAATAAAGGGCTATACATCTTGAAACAAAGTCCACACATTTTGAATAAAGGGCTATACATCTTGGAAAAAGGTCCATACATTTTTCATAAAGGACCATAATTATACATTTTGACTTAATGTACTTATTTTGAACAAAGATCCATTCATTTTGGATAAAGGTCCATACATTTTGAATAGATATTTTTTTGATAAATGTACTTGATTTGGATAGAGGCTCATGCGTTGAGTATGCGTGTACTTATGTTAGATTAAGATCCATGCATTCTGAATAATTGCTCATACATTTGTTCAGGATGAAGATCCACACATTTTAGATAAAGGTTCACACGTTTTAAATGAATGTACTTGTTTGGAAAAAAGTCCATGCATTTAAAACAAATGTACTTGCTTTGAATAGAGGTCCATATATTTTAGATAAAAGTCCCCACATTTTGAATAGATATACTTGTTTTAAAGGAGAAGTCCATAAATTTTGAACAAATCTACTGGTTTTTGACAAGAGGCCCATACATTTTGAATGAATGTACTTATAAGTATGATTTACCTGGTAAAAAGAACTTTTTAACTCTTTATGTCTACAAAGAAGACGGTTAACCCACCGATACGGTAAAACGTCAATCTGGGAGTTACCAATCAGACTATCAGAGAGTATACGGAGCTTGCTACGTGAGTTCGCGGGGATGTCTGTTGTGGCAATCCTCTTTCCGTTTTATCAAGTGACAATTTGGTTTTGTCAAAGGCTTTCATGGTGTAGACTACTTCCGGTGCAGGAATTCATCCGGGTCGATGGTCACAATGCACACAACATGGATTGAAGAATGACCGGTCAGCCGGACATGCGCAATGCGTTCGTCTTAGTGCAATTAGCGACTGACCAAAAAGCCGGAAGTGGACAGTTGAAGAGAACAAACATTTGGGGATAGTTCCTGAGTGACAATCATAACAAGTGAATAGTTAACGGCCGTCTGAGCAAGCAGACAATTTAGTTTCGGAAAAGACGACGGTAAGAAAATGAATCGAAGAAAAGATTTATTCGTGTACACTACAGTAGGTCGACTTTTCACCTTTTCGAAAGAAAAAAAAAATCAACTTTGGACAAGTTTAGATGGATGGGGTCTGATATGATGAGAAGTGACAACAGTACTTAGATTACTAACTCTACCCATCATTTGAGGGAACATATTCAAAAATTTCGCTCTTTGGAGTAGTTTCCTCAAATGACGGGACGAGTCAGGAAAAAATACCTTGAGTCAGTTTCCATTGTATTAAGTCTCAACTGTCTTGGCTTTTCCAAGATCACAGATCCGAATCGACCGATCGTAATGTGTGCATGGAAACACACACACACACACACACATACACACACATTTGCAAATTTTTTTTTAAAGATCACCATCAGCTACCTCATCACGCTGTCTTTAATCTCGTCCATGGTCTTAAGTTTACTTGGAAAAAGCCAGAGGTTTCTGGGAAACGATATTGAGAGGGGGTCGGGTCGGGGATTGATGGTTGATGCAATGTTTTGCCGAAAACCCCGCCCTTGACGTGAAAATTGACTCTCCCTCGTTCTTTATAAATACGACAGTAATGTAGAACACAAGCACAAACAACAGTGTTTCACAGCCGACCAAGTTACCCCATAGGGGAGAATCTTTTCACACATAGTACAATGCACACAAGAATCTAGATTCCCACCTTTCCCCATCAAAATTGTGACCCAGACATAGTATACATGCTCACACACAGTGTCACACTGCTGACTAAGTAACCCCACAAGAGAGTATCACAATTTTGATCACTTAGTTTTGAGAGTGAACAACAGGAAAATCACACAAGAGGAACAAAAATCGTTTGTGTCTTTTGCTGTTAGTAAATCTGAAAGTGACGAGAATTCTCAATGAAGCAGCGTGCGCAAAAGTCTCTCCTGACATTTTGCTCAAAATCATCTTACCAGTTCGCCAACTATTTCAAGCAGCAATGTGAGTTCACTTTTTAATCTCGTTGATCAATTCTAAAACAGATTTAGAAGGATAAAAACTAAAAGAAACAAAAAAAAACTTATATATGTGTGTGTGTGTCTGTGTTAGAGTTTTGGATTTACTAACGACTTATAGTGCTTTTATATATATATTTCTTTATATTCTAACAAAATATTTCGTCACTCTTACAACTTTTTCAATATGTTTTCAAAAAAAATCTATTGCTCTGTCACTTCATTCAATCCTTTCGTTTTTTCGACGTCTTCTTTCATTTCAACTGGCATTATACTGATTTGAACACGCCCTAGCACTCTATTTCATAGATAAATGATTAAAATATCTTCTATTGTAATTTTTAAAATCTCCTGTAATAGTCCGAGTCATTAAACTGGCCACACTGTTTTGTTTACAGACTTGGAAATTGATATTAGTACTCCACTAAAAACCTTTCTAAAAATGATATTTTACTTTTGGAAAAAAAAACAAACAAATAACTGTCTTGATCCTTGGGGGGGGGCTTATTATTAACATCCAGATTCTTCTATATGTCTTTCTGATTCTACTTTGAATGTTTTCCTGTGGAAAACGCCAGTGATGTCATACATAGAATTCATTCGGATCGTATCTATTCAATTCTTCAATAATTTTGACAATTTTTTTTACCTTTCCACATAATTTTAGTTGTATGAATACAAATTTCTATTCGGGCTGTTTTGTTTCTACGGTGACGAATAAACAGCGGGACTGGAAATAAAGAGTGAGCTTTCGGTGAGAATCGAACTCACATCCCTCAAGCAGAGAGGAGCAAAGTTTACGAGCGCGCGCGCACGCACACACACACACACACACACACACAGACATTCACTCACACAGAGACATTCACACACCCACACATTTCATGTTCAGTATAACAGAAATTGTCACTGAAACTTTCAACAGTACTATCATAATAGGTTTGTTCAGTTTCCAAGTTAGCTGGGCAGGCTTGTTTTTTATTCATGTATGTATATATGTGTGTATGTATGCATGCATGTATGCATGTATGTATGTATGTATGTATGTATCACACATACAGGACGGAGCTAGAGGGGTGATATTTTCAAAACTTATTATTTTATATCATTATTTCTAGAAAACACGTCTTCTTTTCTTTTTTGTTTTAAATTCCCACCTGAATAGGATTTTGTGGGGTTTCCATTTGCAAAGTTAATGCTGAGTCGATCTCCTAGTTCGCATTCAGCAGCATACACGTTTTGTTTTTGGAAAATTCGGATAATTTCCAGTGATAACTATCCAACAAGACAAGGAGAAGTAACATATTAATAGATCACCCATTTTTTCTGATTTTTTAATTGATCACCCCCAACACAGCATGCTGCCAAAAAAAGGTTTTTGTTTTGTGATTAACCAGACCTGTTGATATTTTCTGAAAAAAAAAAAAAAAGAAATAAACAATCCGATTCTGTTTTCTAAATTAATTGATCCTCTGTTTGGTTTCCCCACTCGACGCACCTGTGAACAAATTGTTGATTAGATTTCAAACCTGAAAGCAATTGAACAGACAATCTTGTTTTGTTCGTTTGTTTGTTTAACCTTTCGATAAGAGTTCATCGAGTACACAACAATTATTAGAGCGAAATGTCAGGAGTGACTTTTTCACTCGACGCTCCGTCGGGAATTCTCGTCACTTTCAGATATACAAACAGCAAAAGAAAGGAACGTTTTGTACCGGAGACAAAGCTTGCAAAAGATTCAGGTCTGAAAAGTGGGCGATTCTAGATGTCTAAAATCTGATGGGTTGAAGTAACCGCCCCCCCCCCAAAAAAAACATACCTGTTATCATGAGAGTCACCTGGTGGGATACAAATCCACCGATCAGGCCTCCCCACCTCAGGCATCTTCACTCTTGACATTTCGCTCGAAGAATTGTGGTGCGGAACTTAATAATCAATAAAGGATAATGTTGCTGCTGCTCTGTGTAACCTGATGTTTCCTTGTAGAGAGATGATATTACTATTCACTGGTAACTGAGTTGCTGTTAAGATATATATTCTGATTATATTGCCCCTCTCTGGAAAATATACTCTTTTGCACCCCCATCCTGAAAATATACTCTTTGCCCTCCTCTTGAAAAGTAGCAGCGGACTTTCATGCCTTCAAGCATTTCATTATTTTATTTTAAGGAGTCGAGAAATATGATTGATAATTTTTATCTTCGTTTTAGTGTTAATTATCTAATTAATACGATGTGTTGTTATATCTTTTGGGGTCTTTTTTATGGATTTTTAGAGTCTTTATATGTTGTGTTTAACTACCATATTTTAAATCTGCATGACCAACGATTACTTACGATTAAGTTAATTGCGTTGTTCACATGGTCATTTCAAACCAGACGGACGCAGATGTTGTGCCATGGACGATTGGAGCCTTACCTCATGAGGATTGGTACAGCTCTGTTTAGTTGAGTCCAAAGGGGTTAGGATTCGTCCCGAGAACTCAGTACAAGTGCTCTTGTGGCTCAGACAAATAGGATGACCAACGATTACCATTTCCTCCAATTTACGAGGCTTGGAGTAACATCGACCAATTTTTCATAAGGCGCGTGAATGACGTACAGTTGACTAAATGATCAAACGACAAACAACTTCATAAAACACTTCTGAGATATCCGTAACATTATGCAAAGCTAACGCTGGAAATCTTTGCATTGATTTGATAAATTAAGTATTAGATTGTCCAGCATGAATTTTTTTGCGTTGAACAAGCAATCAAAAATAGTGAAGGGTTCTTCCCTTTTTACGTGTGTGTGTGTGTGTGTGTGTGTGTGTGTGTGTGTGTGTGTGTGCGTGTGTCCCAATGCTCCTGGCCATTCTGTTTTGTTTACAGACTAGAAAATTGGTATCTGTATTCCACACATCCCCTCTAAAAATGTTTTTTGTTTATTTTAGATAGAAGCTATTTGGGGCCTTATTTTGATGGATATATTTTAATGATAGCATTCAGGCTCTCCAAAAACTAAATGCTCCAAGATGTTTTCTACAAGTATATTTTAGATGTTTTTCAGTGAAAACGCCAGTGATATTCATAAAAATTATTCCGGTCATATTTATTCAGCAACTTACTTTTATTCTTATTTTTTACGCTACAGTTTTTGTTATCGACCTTGATGACAAGTTTATCTTATCGATTATGATTTCGATGAATTCTTAGTTATACTTATTCAATCATTTATACGACATTGGCTTTCTTTTGAATCTCAACCAATGATTCATCATATCGATTTTAATAAGATAATCCCCCATTCTGGGAGATGCTGTCCTCAAAGGAAATCAGACGATTATTTTTGTATGAGTTCAGGCTATTCAATCTTTCAAGAACACTAAGTTCGCCTTCGGAATGGGAGCTTACCCAGGAAGAACACTGCGACGTTGGTTCCAATAATTATGTTCCAAAGACATGAGCCGAAATGTTGACCCTTGAGGACACCTTTAATCAGTTATTTACGATGAGAATTTAAAGGATGTTGTGAGAAACTGATACAAGGACAACAACTCAAGCTTTTGCTAAAAAAGATTACAGATTTTGGAAACTACTGTAGGGTGTCACCTAGCATTTCTTTCATTTCATAATCGTGCAGGATAACCTAATACCTTTTCCTATTATATTTGCTGATTTTCTTCTGTGCTGTAGAGCAACAGTTAGCAACCAGACCATTTAATGAGTTTGATCTGTACAAGGTGACCCATTGCTATGACGCTGTGCCAGACTGAACTAAGTTTAGTGAATATCCCCTTCCTGTAAATAATATGGATTTCCAAATCGTTTTCTGTGTGGAGCCTGCTGCAGACAATAAAACACTGATGATGATGACTTATCTAACCACTTCCCCATGATGGCCGAATGTGGCAAAGTCAGTTAAACGTGGGATTTTGAAAGCGTACGTTTGGACGAGAATAAATACACAGCATATCACTGCCTCAATGGATGCGCTGTCATGATTGTCTTGTGCCAAACTAAGCTAGGCTTGGTAAATAGCTCTATAATGGTGAGGGCATACACTTCTCCTTTGGAATGTGTAAAGGGATTCTGTGAACTTGACAGCACACTGTGTGTAGGGTGATCAATTAAAAAGATTAACCTTCAATCTGAGAACTATGCAATGTGCATCGGAGCAAATCATGCTCAACATTATATGGAGAAATCACAAGACAGTATATTAGAGAGAAGGAACAGGATTCAGAGACTCGGAAGGCGATGGGCTAACCATGTTGCAAGAAGGTCAGACGACCGTTGGACATCACAACCAGGAACCTGGATTCTTGGAGATCATATGGAAAACGGTGACCAACAGAAAATACGATGGCGTGTCGAACTAAGCTAGTTCAGAAGGTATTGGCTCTGCGATGCTCATGATAGAGGGGCATGTCGAATCTTGGGGAAGATCTATATTTAACGATGGACGCTGAAAGGCTCATGATCATGAGGTGACTCACTACATTGACAATGTACCAGAGTGAACTAAGCTTAGTAAATAGCTATATTGTTATAAAGGTTCTACGCTCAATTTTGAATGTATTAAGGAACTCTATGAACTTTTACAGAACTCGGAAATGGTGAATTATAAGAAATTGATCAAACTGAAAAGATGCCAAAAGAATTTCGTGTCATGTTTTCGATATATTTCCAAAACAGGAAAGAACGAATCGACATTACAAGAGCGACAGGACTTGGCACCAAATCTCGTTTGGTATCTCCACGGCATCGGAAATTTACCCAGAAATCAGCACCGTGCTCTCCTTGGCGAGTAGATCTAATGAATTCGGGGAAGGACTAAAACTTACCCATCTTTCGTTTCATCTCTAAACTTTGTGCTTCGATCAAATGGAGTGATCTTCATCTTCGTCTCCTGTGTATATAAGCGCTGAAGGCATGAGCTGTAATCGTTGAACAAGGCGGTCTTTTTTACTAAAAGAAAAATTAAAATCTGTCACCATCAGATTGGAGAGCAATACTTGAAGACTCTTGTGAGTCAAGTGATTATGATTAAGTGATAAGGATTAAGTTATTAAGATTGATTAAGTGATGATAAGGTTTCAATATGGAGGTGCTATCGGCCTGGCAGTTAATGGAAAAAGAAACGGATTCGGAGAGACGAGTTCAAACTCTCGTTGAGTCTGTTGACGGTCACTCGGCCTTCAGTAATGACCATGAGACATCTGGCGAGAGGGTGCAGACCAGAGTACTGCTATGAACTGCAGGAATATTGAGAGGAGAGCTGGAGACTTTCTGTCACCCATTCTCCTTTGAGGTGAACTTTCAGAAATAATAATAACAATAATAATAATAATAATAATAATAATAATAATAATAATAATAAGGAGAAGAAGAAGAAGAAGAAGAAGAAGAAGAAGAAGAAGAAGAAGAAGAAGAAGATCTACGACCTCAGCTGTTAGCAGAGGCCTAACAGGGGAGGAGGGAGAAAAAAAACTCCCAAATGGTAGTGGAGGTACGAACCACAGCACTGCTGTGATAGTCGAGGTAGAGATGAGATGAGAGGAGGACTGAAGACCTGAGGAGGCTTACTGACACTGAGCCTTATGCAATAACCATCAGGCAGACCACAGCACTGCTGTGGACTATAAGATTGTGAAGAGGAGGACTGAAGACCTGAGGAGACTTGCTGTCACTCAGTCTCCAGCTGTGACAACCAAGCAAATGGTGTGAAGGAGAATCATCATCATCATCATCATCATCATCATCATCATCATCATCATCATCATCATCATCATCATCATTGCCACAGAATACAAAGCCCTAAAGTCGACATTGATCCTTTATTTGCACGGTGGCAGGGGAATGATGCAACTTGAACTGACCTCCAAATACAGCAACAATACGATTACACCAGTAACTCGAAATCACATAAGACTGGACGTCAAAATAAATTAAGGAACATGGAGGAATAAAAAAAAGTTGCACTCCGTAGTAAAAGGGAGCGAGAAATTCGCAAGAAAACTAGATATAAAATTGAACAATGGAGAACACTCACAGAACATAGATGTGAAAAAGACGAGGCAACATACAAAGGAGCAGGGACATAAACAACTAGAAGTGAAATGGTGACAGAAACCTCTGCACTGACGATACGCTCTCCGAAGTAAAGATGCTGATGTAGACCAGAAAAACATCCATCGCTGGCTCCGGAACAATGGATTGAAAACATAAACAGAGGGGTACATACTAGCCGCTAGAAACCAAAACGAAATAACTTGAAACTTTCAAGCAAATATCTCGAAAAAACAAAACAAAACAAAAACAAAAAAAAAACGGTGCCGATCCAAAATGTCACTTCTTCGACTTCCATGTAGGAACAACTGACCACTCTGTTTTAACACCAACAGAATACAAGTCCAAATATGATATTGTGGGTCAATATCTAATTTAGAATAGCAATAGAGAATGTGTGTGAAGACTGACCGGATCCAGTAACTGAAGGACAGAACGCCAAAATACTAAGTGACTTTGCAATAAATACTGACCGAACCATCAAAGCGAACAGACCCGACATAGTAGTCAAGGATCATCAGAATAGAACTTGCTTGTTAATTAATATGTTTGCCTTCTGATAAAGATACAACAGTAAAGGAACTTGTAGAACTAGGTAAGTACAAGGACCTTAGAATCGAAATATGGAAAATGTAGCTGTTAAAAAAACAAACTGTCCCCGCTAATGCCGATCCATTGGGATGATCAAGAGAGGCACTGGAAAACATCTTTCCAAAATCCCAGGGTTGGGGGCATCTCCCTCTGAAATCGAGAAGATAGTGCGCACTGGCACTGCCCATATAGTGAGAAAAGCACTATCATCTGCTGCATACTAAACCTGCGAGAAAAAAATGCTATACAAAAAACAAACTTCAACGCACACGAAAGAAAGTGTAACGGACGCGATAAAAACAAACTGTAACACACTAGAAAAGTGTAAATCGTGCAAATGAAGAAAAAATGGCAAAAAATGCAAAAATAAACCTTTAACTACAGCACACATTGAATCGACAAAAATAGATAATATTCAAGGAAATCCGTATATATATGTGTGTGTGCGTGTATGTGTGTGAGTGTGTGTATGACAGAGAGTGTGTGTATGTGTGTGAGTGTGTGTGTGTATATATATATGTGTGTGTGTGTGTGTCTGTGTTTGAGAGAGTGTGTGAGTGTGTGTGTGTGTGTGTATATATATATATGTGTGTGTGTCTATGTGTGCGTGTAGAGAGATAAAAAGAGTGAAAGAAGGAGAGAATAGACGAATAGAGAGGTTAAAACTCCATGTGTAAAATATTGTTCAGAAAACTTTAGATTATTATAAAATTAAAAAAAAAAATCATATGCCGAAGGGTTAGAAAATATTTTAACAATCAGAAGAATCTCCAAAACATATCAAATTCAAGAATCAAGGAAAATGTTCGCTGATAGATAATTAGATACTGATATTTTGAACTCAGCAACAAATGATGGAAATGATAGATGTTGATGACTGGAGTTTATAAACCGGTTGGTTGGTATATTTACACGTAAAGTGCAGGTGTTACAACAAGAGACTAAACACCAAGACGAAACATTCCCCTGTTAGATTTGTATCAAAGTCTGTTTGTTTTTGTAAAACTACGCAAGATAAATACTAAGAGAACAAAAGATTAGCCTGTTAGATTATTATCGAAGACTTTTCCGAAAATCTTACAGAATGAATACCTGGAGAACAAAACATTACTTTGATACATCAATAAGAGAATTTTTTTTTAATAAATGATACAAGACTGATACTCAGAGAATAGAAAAAGTTAAAAAATTGTACATGATAAATACTCTGAACAAACCATCACACCGTTAGACTATTATAAAAGTCTTTTTTGATAATCGTGCAATATAATTACTTAGAGATTATTACTTAAAATATTTTTGAATTAAATAATAGTAAAAGTCTTTTTGACTACTCAGAGAACAAAACATTAACATCTTAGATTATTATAAAAATCTTTTGGGGGAAATTGTAGTGAATAAATCTCAGACAACAAGACATTCCCTGCTACATTATTAGAATTTTATTTTCAAATCGTACACGACAAATACACGGGGGACAAGGTAAATACTCAGAACAAAACATTGCCTTGTTATATTGTTAGAAAAGTTTCTTTTAAAAATCGTACCAGATAAATTAGTATAAAACACTCCATGTTAGATTATTTTTGAAAAGTGTATAACATAAATCCCAAGAGAATAAAACTTTCTGTGTTAGATTATTATAAAGGATTTTTTTTAATTGTAAAAGATAAATACTCAGAAAACAAAATTTCCTTTGTTAGATTATTATAAAAATCTTCTAAAAAGTTGTTCGAGATAAATATTCACGGAACAAAACATCTCCTTTATATTATCATAAAAGTCTTTTTTTATAAGTTGTACAAAATAAATACCCAGAGAATAATACATTCCTTTGGATGATAATTATAGAAGTCCTTTTCAAATTTCTTACAAGATAAAAAAAGTACAAGATAAAAAAAGTACAAGGTAAAAAAAGTACAAGGTAAATACTCAGAGAATAAAATATTCCTCTGTTACATAATTAAGAAAAGCCGTTTTTGAAAATCTCACTGATAAATTTTCGAAGAACAAAACATCCCTTTTTTTAGATGATTTTTAAAGTCATTTTTAATGACCGTACAAAACGAATACTGAGAGAAGAAAACATTCCCGTGTTAAATTATTATAAAAGTATTTTTTTGAAAATTATACAAGATAAATTCCCAGAGAACAAAACATTCCTTCGTTTTAATTATGATAGTCATTTTAAAAAATCCTACAAGTCAAATATTCGGAGAGCGAAACCTTCCCGTTAGATTCTTATAGAGGCTTTCTTTGAAAATCGTATAATATAGAAATTCAGAACAAAACATTCCATAGTGTATCTCGGAATTTTTGAAATGAGGTATTATTATTATTTCCATTATTATTCGGACTATCCTCATCTTTGTTGTTTTTCATAAAGGGAGACCACCTACCCCTCTGGAACAAGGTTGAGATAATTGACCAGGAAGAACATTGGAAAATCCGTAAATTGAAAGAGTCGGCCCATATGCTAGGCAAGCAAAACTGCCTCAGTAATCCTAGCATTGAAATGGATACCATATGGGAACCTCTGATAATAAAAGACAGAAAACAATAACACCAAAAAAAAAAAAAATCTGTCACCTGAGGTTTAAGGCTCCTAAAAATTAACACCGGTTGTCTACATGGATACATAGCGCAGTGGTTACAGCATCAGACAAATTACTGTTAAGTAATCTGATAGAACTATGTTCGATCCTAGTGTGAGGCAGTATAACAATACTATTAACGTTGAAAGAGGGGAGTACGGTCAATATACCCCCGTAGGATAAATAAAGGGTTCGGTTCGTTACTTCCCAAAAAATCTCCCAGATGTTACCTGACGAAGGCCGTAGAGTACAACGGCCGAAACGTTGTATGAAAAACAACAAAGATGAGGATGGTCCGAATAATAATGGATATAAAACATTCCATGTTAGTTTGTAGCAAATGTTTTTTTAAAAAATCGTATAAGATAAATCCCAAGAGAACAAGCCTTTCCCCCGTTAGACTATTAAAGGTCTTTAAAAAAATGTTACAAGAACGGAACAAAAGTATAGGAATATTAAATATTAGTGACGAATGAAGAAAAAAAGTTGTTGGCGATTGGATTTTATAAAGGTTTGTATATTTGTATGTGTAGTTCAGTTGTTAGAACAAGAGACTGAAGGCCAGAGATTTGGTTTCTCAATCAGGTTGCACTTTCGTCAAAGCAAGGCAAAAGTATGGGATGTATATGGTACGACTTTAGCCACTTCGGGTGGTTCTATACGATGTCTATTTGGGAATCATCCAGCCGTTCACAATGTCCATTATTTACGTCTCGTGCTGGGTTTTTGGCGAAACATCGTATCAGCCAGGTCTGACAGACCCCTTGCAGTATAGAATTAGCACCCTGCAACTTCTGGCTTTTCCCAAAGCGAAAATCGCTGTTGAAAGTTTCATTTTAATTGAAAATTTCGATAACTAAATAAAATACCGAGAAATGGTCGACTCAGCTCCGTTCAGCAGTATACATTAGGCAGACAATCAAAATATTGAAAACCATAAACTAAAACTGTCAACATAGGTTTCCCCAGTTTTTTAAGAGTCTGGCTGGCTATGCATGAATGGATTACCCAGACAGGCTGCACCGATGGGGCTAAGCAATTGGGAATACGATTTTAGTGGGGATTCAATTTGAAATATACATTTATTCTCAGTTTGTGTCCAGCAAAATTTACACTCGTTCATTTTTTCTTGAATTCAAAATAGTTTTGTCATCTTGATCAAACAAATGCGAGTGAAGTAAATTAATTTTTTTAATTGATCACTCCAACTTGGCATGGTGCCAAAAGGCGTTAATCATATGGCAGTTCCGACTGAGTATAACCATCGGTATTTATTTTTCTCATGAAAGCTAATAGGCCATTTAGAAATGAAGAATTATGATTTTTATTTGTTAATTTTTGTATTTTTAAGGAGAAACATCTGAAAATATTCATCAGTACTAGAAAACGTAAATCAAAACTCTCACCGAAACAGTCAAAAAAGGTTTCTTTAGTTTCAAAGTCGATCTGTCTGGCAATATCTATCTATCTATCTATCTCTCAATATATATATATATATATATATATATATATATATGTGTGTGTGTGTGTGTGTGTGTGTGTGTGTGTGTGAGAGTGTGTGTATGTGTGTATGCGTGTGTGTGTGTGTGTGTATGCATTCATGTATGTATCAAATGTACAGGCAGCAACAATGGAGCTAGAAGGATAGAAATTTCAATCCTCTACCGCTATGGGTTTTTAGTAGGGAGTTGCATTTGGCAATGCAAGTTTATGCTAAATTGATCCCTTTATTAATTTCCACTTGACTTTTTGTTGTTGAAAATTCAGACTTTCTGGTTATCACCACCCAGAAAGAGAAGTAACTTATCCATTGATCATCCCTTTTTCTACATTTTTCAATTGATCACTCCGAAGAGAGAAGTAACATGTACACTTTTCAATCCCTTCTCCCATTTTTTTTAAATTGATCGCCCCAACGCCGAATGCTGCCAGAGTATTTTTGGTCTCGTAGCGGTTTCTTTTGAGTGAGTAACCAGACGTGTTTCGATTAAGATTATTAAGTACCTGTGACTGTCGCTGCCGGCCGAAAGCCATTAACTAAATCGACTGGAAATGTAGAAAATGCATTAGTTCTAATCTGATACGGAATGCTAATTGACATCTATGTCGCACTTAATGAATAAAAAGGAAGAAAATATCCACGTAAACGAATCACCGTAGCCCCCATGTGTACCAGAAGTAATCATCTAAAATTGTCTAAAAAAAAATAGATCTTTCATCTTAAATTATATGAAAAGAATTTTCCCGTACAAGTACTAGATTTGAGCATTGTTGGTCCTCAAATGACCATAGAAACTACCAAAACATTTCTTTGGAAAAAAATAGAAGCAGAAACATTTCTAGATAGTGTCTAGTATTTATTTTTACAAGGTGTTAGCACCCCCCCCCCAATGGGATCAGGAGCACCCAGAGACACACATACACTCTGAAGGAGAAGAATCAGTATCTCCACTTGATATGTTTGTCGGGTCATTTGTGGGGCCATAGCGATTCAAAAACAGGTCTGGTTAGTAATTCGATAGAAACCGTCACTTGACCTACGTCTTTGGCAACATACCATACCAGGAATAATCAATTAAAAACTTGGAAGAAGACGATCGATTTCTTTTGGCCAGTGATCTCTAGAAAGTTTGAAATTTAAAAAAAGAAATACAAATACAAACCAACCGAAATTACGGGATCAATTTAGCATAAACTTATATTGGAAATTACCCCTATCCCTAAAAACCTACAGGGGGATTTTCTAATAATGTTTTCTTCCGTATTCACAATAAAGAGTAATTATTGAAATTTTCAGCCTTTTAGCTCCATCGCTGCTGCCTGCACCCGTGATACATAAGTGCATACTTGATGGCCGTTAACTTGGCAACAAGCAAGACTATCCATTGTATTCTCCTTTTTTTTAGTATTCTTTTTCATTATAAATTTCATTTCATAGATAAGCTTCCTACCTTTTGTTGGCTTCGAGATGGTCTTTGTGGCCTGCTTCTGATTTGCAGGTGTTATGGCAAATCATACAGGTATCCAGCACAGCTATGGCCTCTCCTTGATTATATGATTTGTTAGATCGTATTAATATACCTAGTTACACCTGACTGACCGGTAGACCTTGTCAAACACTGAACATGAGTTTTGCATGTCATTTATGAGTTTTTAAATACACCAATATGTAGATACATACTTGCTAATAAGTGATGACGGGAGATCATTTCAAATAAAAGTTTCAATATAATATAACGCAATTTATAATCATTCTGTCGGATCTTAATAAAATAGTTGTTGCGTAGAAAGGAATATGAAAATCAGATATAGACCAAGAATAAACAGGATGAGAATGAAGACTAAAAACACTTATTGTGGCCTCTGCATTACCGGCGGTTGTTTATCTCAATGGTAAGAGCAACAGTACGTTGAAGCAGCTACCCTATCGGTCGCAGGTTCGATTCCTGCAGCATCACCATATTCTTTAATCGTTTATTCTCCTCACGTTGTCTAAGCCAAGTGATATATTTACCGTGTAATGACGGGAGATCATTTCAACTGAGGGTTTCAATATAATACAACGCAATTTATAATCCCATACATACATAGCCTAGATCCACCCCCAAATTAAGTCGCTTCTACCTCAGCCGAAAGATCACCCTCGAAATGAGAAGAAACCATTGTTTTCAGTTTGGGTGACAGTTTAGAGTGGGTGTTTCTGACTATTTTTATTTTTATTTGTGACATTAAAATTAGGGGAGGTATATGTATTCACCCACGTCCGTCCGTCCGTCCGCCCACACATCTGTCTCTTTGTCGGCCAGTCAGTCTGTCCGCACAATAACTTCAAAAATCCTCAATCGATTTCAATGACATTCCGTGGAAGGTTGGGCAACGGGTTCACCAAGATTTAATTGAATTTTGTGGCGGATCCACATCGTGCACTGGTCCCTTCCACCTGCATTGTATGAGTTTCAATGAAATTTCGTGGATGACTGAACAATGGGCAACGGAATAAGTGATTTAATTTTGGGACGGATCCAGGCATAGTTACCCCCCTTCTTCATCGTTGCTGTATGTAAACCTTACGCAATATCCCCTCAAATTCTAAATAAATTTACAAGGTGTTTCGTAGAAATATGACCCATTGGCTAAAGAAGTGATTGAATTCAGGAGAAGTTTCAAAAACTTTTTATGGCTCCGTAGTAAATATTTATGTAAACTGATTTCAATTCATTATCTAGTGATAATGGCGCTGACAAGGGTAAGTACTACCCGATTGGTTTCAGGTTTAGTCACGTAAGCATCCATGCAGGGTTTCCCAAACTGTGTGCCATGACACTTTAGTGTGTCGCCGATAATCTCTTCAAGTCTAATTAGAAAACGTCAACCGAAACTGTCAACAAAACTGTGAACATAGGTTTGTATGTAACTAGCGTGCAGGTCACACCTGTGGAGTTATCATGTTTTTTTTCATCCAACAGTGGGATGGGGTTATTTGCATTGTAAGTTTATGTTTAATTGATCTCTTGGTTAGTATCCATTTATTCTATTTTCTTTTCGAAATTCAGACTTTCTTTAGTGATCATCATTGTCATCATCATCGTCTTCATCAGCAGTAGCAGCCCTTTAGCGTCCGTTGTAGGACACAGACCTCTTCGAAGATTCGCCAGACCTCTCTATCATGGGCATCGTGGAGCCAATATTTTCTGGACTTGTTTAGTTCGTCACGCCATCTCATTTTCTGTCGGCCTAGATTTCGCATATGATCTATGTGGATCCCCATTATGAATTATGATGTCCATAGCCAGCCAATTGCCATTTGAGTCTCCGAATGGATTCCATCATATCTCTGACTCCTGTTTTTTCCTTTAATATACTATGCTGTCTTGTGATCACTCCGTGTGATGTCGAATATGATTACCTCCTGAGCGCTTTGCCTGATTCTCAGTTTGAGGGTCAATTCTTTTTTTTGCAGTTCTATCGGTGATTCTCAGGAGGATGCATTGGTCGTAGACCCTTTTTCTTATCGGGTCAATAAGATTTTCCAGTTCTTGCTCAACCGGAAGCTAGCCAACCTTGAGTGAGTCGTTGATTGAGGATCTCATAGAGATTCGTTGTCCTCGGTCAGCTTTTTCGATTTTGATTATTCTGTCTTTGTGTTTATCATCTTTGTTGTACAAACCCTTTATTTAAGTTCACATGGAAACTAACTTTCTTTTTTCATTCAGTTCGTATAACATATTTTTGAAGACAGTGCAAATTTCTAGCAAAAGAGTGAAAGAAGTAACTTAGCCGTTGATCACCCCCTTTTGCATTTTTTCAATTGATTTTTTCCAAACTCAGTGTGCCACCAAGAGACGTTGGTTGCATGACCGTTTCTATTGAGTGAATAACCAGACCTGTTTTGTATATATCCTAAAAGATATACTTTTCCTTAATCAGTTGAGCAGCTGGAATGACAATGTGTGGTTTAGATTCCAAAACTTCAGTGGTTACAAAAACGATTTGTTGACAGAGTGTCTTTGTATCATAAAAATTGGAAAGTTCCGTTTTAGTAGGATACGTGACTATTCGGTCGGAAAATTTGAGATGAGATATGATTAAACAAACATTATTTGAAACTTAAATCCTCAGCTTGCTTGTTTTATCACAATTTTTAGATGTATCCAACACATCTCTATAAGACACTTTCGTGTCGATCAGTCGGTTCCGTTCATGTAAACAACAAAAGAGAAAGGAAGAGAATCTGTGACGTCCTTAAAAGAACATCTACTCTGATCAATAGATGACGTATCTAGCATTTGTTTTTTTTACAGTGTTACCAAGTATCGTTTGTTATCAATAGCTATATCTGTCTGTAAAAATATCTATCTGATTGGCTTTTCAATTACCAGCTAATTTTATAGCTAAAATGTTCAATATACTCATTCAAAGCCTATTCATCTGACAGAATAACCATACACTATGACTCCAGAACGAATTATTGGTGAAAATTGTACACCTACTCTAAGCTGAACTCACTAATTAACTTCTGTCAACGAAACTGAGAAGTAGTGTACAGTCGTGTCTGTGTGTCTGATAGGTTGTTTGTTTACCTATTGTTAGTTTAATTAGACATTTCTTGGTTTACTTATTTATTTGTTCATGCTATTAGTTCATCTTTTGGTTGGTCTGTCCACACAATATCTTCGAAAGTTCTCAATGAATTCCAACGAAATTATGTAGGAAGGGGTGGCTATGGGATGGGATAAGGGTGGTATAATTATAGGGTGGATTCAGGGTTTATTTCCTGATTGAGAATTATTTTCCTGTTTTTTTTTTCTCGATTGCATTCCAGTACATACTCATCATTGTACATACGATATCTCAAAAAGTTCACTATGGATTTCCATGAAAATTTGTCACGGATGGTCAATTGGCCCTGAGATAGGTGATTGAATTATGAAGCGGATACATACACAATTACCAACACTTTGTTGTATTTATATCTCCAAACCACATAATTTCGGAAGAATTTCAAGAATGTCTGCACGCTATCTCCAATGTTTTTTTTCTATGATTCCCTATGATATTTTGTGGAAAGGTGCGCTGTGGGCTACGGAGAAACAGTTCAATTTTCTGAGAGGATCCATTCACAAATAAATGTCTTACAACGCTTTTATGTGCAAAAATCACATAATATTGCCGATCCCTGCCTGTAAGATAACCCAAAAAGATCTGAATGAATTTTAATGATATTTTGCAGAAAACTTAACAACAGTCTACAGAAGAACTGATTGAATTTCTGAACTTATCCAATCACCTCCCCTGACTATCCCGTTGGCAGAGGTATTAGCTCTCTAACTGCTACTACAATCACAACTAGTAATGGTACAACTACTTCATTTAGACCCTCCCTTGAAATCGCAAATCACAGAGATGGACATAAGGATGGTGGTCGCAATGTTTAAGTTATGGTTCTTGATTTTTAATGAAGAGTTTTGTTGTTATTAAACCTTGACTCTTTCCGTCTAGCATCTTCATCTTGGCTAATTTTCATCACAAGGTTTATTGTCTCGTCAGAAATTTCACACATTTATCGAAACTATCCACCAAGGAAATAGACATAGAATCTAATTTCTAATAATTAGAAACCTTCCTTACTTACTTTATCAGGTAATTAACAATGTGGATTCACCTGCTTGTATAAATGAGTTTCTATAGATATGACCGTCGTTTTCTAAATAGTGGGGATGCTGCGCCTTGCATAATCCCTGACGTGGAGAATCAGAAATTTTCGTAAAGGCTTGCTTGCTCTCAACCCCAATCTCTCAGCTTGCTGTATACTCAATTCGCTGCAGGACGCACACGGAGATTTTTCTAATGAAGAGTTTTTTTAACACTTTTTGGTCGTTACAGGAATCGAACCAGTGATCTGCAATTACAGATTCTGAGTTGAAAAATCAGACAAAGTCCACCCAAACTGTCATCAAAACAATTTCTTTCTTTCTCCGAGGAAGCCATTATGTACTTAACCCTTTTTACTAGTCGATTTTCTTCCAGCTACACAGTACCACTCAGCACTAATACAGGTATTGCATCAGACAGGCAGTGTATCAAGGCACGATGTAGAGCTGAGTGAACATTTGGTTTTAGCCAGAATTTACTCCTAGAATTCATTTAAATAACAATGACCGGAAATGACCATAGATTCACTACAGGTAAGCTAATGGTAACAGAAATGTCTTTTTACCGGTAAAAAGGTTAAGTACCCTCAAGTTTTTGGTCAAGTACCCTGAACTTTTACGTAGTACCATCTGGAAGTTTTCATGTATGTGTGTGTATGCATTCGTAACTACGGGGGCATACCTACTGTATATACTCGTATATGCCAATTTTAAAGACCAAATTTCTAGGAAAAAATTAAAGGTTTACCTACACGTAGGTAATAAACTTGTGAGGAGGAACTGTGTTTCATCGAATGGTCCAAATACATTTCTCTTCAGACACAGAAAATATTCATAAGTTTCTGTGAAATATGTACGGTTTAAAAATGAAGATCTTTGCTGTGTCTTCCCCGGATGGAAGTCGCCAACTTATTGTTGAAAATATAGCCTCTGTGAAAAATGACTGCTGTACGCTATTCAATGTTTTTTTTTTAGCGGTAGAAGGTTCTTAGCAAAGGCTTGGTTTATCATATTCTGAGAGGTCTTGGGTTGTCCCCCCTCCTGGTAAAAGTTCAACTGACTCTGCCTTCAGTGGTTTGTCATGACTTGACGGATATTATCAACAGTTCAGGCAATAGACAAAGAGCATGGGAATAGGCTGGCTGAAGGAAAGACAGCAAATAAAATTTACCACCTAGAACATCTCAGAAAAAAGGGTCATTCTTATTCGGTCTGGGATCGCTGACTTTTGGACACTTCATTAGTATAACGTCTCCTATCACACCACACTCTATGTGAACATGTTTCTGGCTCAAAAGTATATTCCTGTGGTATCTCAGTCCCCTCGATCTCCTAAGCCCTTGTGACTATTTACTGTTCACAATAAATCAAAACCTAACACTGTGGTTGCCATTTGGGAACCGTTGAGAATATTTAACAGGTCGTGACGAAGCAAATGAAGGCAGTGTCAGTTGAAGACTTCCAGCACCAAGAGTGAGAACAACGTCTCTGTTGGTGTGTGGCTTCTCAAGGGAATTATTTTCAATGGGATAATCCTAATTTGGTACTAAGTTGATGATAATTATTTTTACACAATCAGTCCCATTACGGTCTAAACAGACCTCGTATGTGGTATCTCAGCAGCCATAAACAGAGTGGAGTTAATTAATAGCCTTTCGATATTTCCATACTTGAAGTGAACGTAAGCTGATGGTCCAGCACATCGGCCTAAACTAGAGGAGGAGTTAAAAACTGGGCTATCGATGAGAGGAATTCAGGGATAGGGGGTTAGCTTTTTAAAATATACGCCTGCATAAGGTGGCAGTTTTATATGTCATCGAAAACGGTATTATAATCCCGATTAGCATTGGACTACCGTACCCACCAAAGGTAGCGAAGTGTTCTATCTTTTTTATATGTGCATGTGTTTATGTATTTATGTGTTAAACAACCATAGCCATCAAAGATGGCAAAGAGCTATACCCCCCCTTTTTTTTACATGTGCGTGTGTTTATGTGTTGAACAACTGTAATCATCCAAGATGTCAAAAAATTTTATTCAATTATTAAAACATGTGCTTATGTACGTATGTTTTGGACAATTGTGGTCATGAAAGTTGGCAAAAGGTTTTATCCTTTCTATACCTATGTGTGTTTACGTGTATGTTCATGTGATTTTTGGTTTCAGCGCTCCTGGCCATACCATTTTGTCTACAGACTTGAAAATAGGCATCAGTATTCTACTGGACCTCTTCTAAAAATATGTTCTTGATTTTTGGAATAAAAAGCCTTTTTTAAAAAAGAACTTTTAGGGGGATTTATTTTGGCGGGTTTTTAATAACATCTACATTCTCCAGGATATTTTAAAATATTTTGCAGATAAA
Source organism: Thysanoteuthis rhombus (assembly GCA_963457665.1). Classification (NCBI taxonomy): domain Eukaryota; kingdom Metazoa; phylum Mollusca; class Cephalopoda; order Oegopsida; family Thysanoteuthidae; genus Thysanoteuthis; species Thysanoteuthis major. Next base: position 7,668,476 of record OY735215.1, read on the forward strand.
AACGCCAATGGTGTAATAAAAAAAATCATGCTGACCATATTTATTCTTCGACAAAAGATTGACTATGATGACGTGTCAATTTATTGTTCACACGATGCAAAAAATAACCATTTATTGTTAGCACTGTGATTAGAAAAGAGGCCCAGCCAACATACTCCCACGAGCCACAAATTGAATGTTGAAGAGCTGCATGTGGCTCGAGAGTCGTGGTTTAGTCCTCCCACATCTATGAATAGTTGCTCAATGAAGCTTCCTTTTTAAATCCGTTGTGAATAGAATTCCTAAGAACAAATATATCGTTAAACCAATACTCCTGAATTCGATCTGTTCAGAGTGACCCATGAACATGGGAGTGTTTGTGTGCCGTGTTTCACATTTTTCCTTCACAGCATCTTAGTGAGCAACGGAAGTTCCCTGGCTTAACCCATCTCTTCTCCAAATTGCATGGGTGGGGTTAGTATTGGTAACATCAGTAAGTAGAGGATACGTTTTCGATCCTTACCAGTGTTAAGACATCTGGATATTGGACATGACGTAAAGAGAGAGGGCTTTATGCCTTTTTCGAAGGCCAATGAGAAAGGACATTGGGATGAAAGTGGATGGCCCCAGAGGGAGTACTTTGAAGGGGACTGAGAAGCAATTGCTCTTGGTAAACTATTTTCCTTTTAAATTAAACAGCTTTATGAGATTCTGTCAAATTGCTTGAATAACTATGAGAGTCTTCGTATCTCTTCTTCCAAAACTTGACCACTATCCATTGTACTAAGTTGAAATTTGCAATATATATACATTGCTCAACACACCAGACACAACCATGTGGAGTTGAAGGTTTTTGGATTGGCAATTCTCGAGAAATCTAATCTGAAAACAACATTACAGATTAAAGATAGTTTCTTGCAATTATACCCCCTTTTGGATAATCAGTCTTAAGAATTATCTAAATGTAAAATATACAATATCCAAACTTGCAACACTGAAGAGAAATAAGCGAAATATTTCTATAATGCAGTTTTGTACAACAGAGGGAAAATTATTTCACATGACAATAATGGCAGTCTGCTCCATACACCATAGAGTCTGGACCCTCCCAAACATATCAATTTGGAACAGGTACTGACCTAGTCAACCGAATTTTGTTAATTATGCTGACTTCCTACCTCAGGCCTTCTCTGTACTCTTTTGCCCTCTTTTTTCTCTTCTGTCTACGAAGAAGGAGAATTATATATATATATATATATATATATATATATATATATATATATATATATATATATATATATATACTATTCAGTGCCTTTAAGTCTTTCTGTCAGTCTCTCTTCATGCATATATCTACAAGTTCTCGGTGAATTTCAATGAAATTTCGTAGCGAGGTGCTATGGAAAGAATGATTTTCAGGCAAATCTAACCAGAGTTATCTACCACACAAGTGCACACGCATATACACACACACAAAATTCAAAACGCACACACACACACACACACACACACAAAGACACAGACGTACACAAATGCATACAAAATGTTTGAAACCTTCAACCTAAACTGTCACCAGAATTGTCAACATAGGTTTCTCCAATGTTTCAAGCTGGTTGGCCATCTATGTATGCATATAGGTATGTATATATGTATCATATCGAACCAACAGGGTTGGAGAGCGGAAAACTTTTCACTTCATTATGTCTACAAAAAAACAGTAATTCTGTCTATCTATCTGATTGAAACTGTCAACCCAAACTCACCTGAACTGTCCAAGTAGATATCTTCAGTTTTCAAGTTCGTCCGGTTTGTAGGCTATCATGCGTACAGGCCGCACCAATTGAGCTATACGGCTGGAATTTCTAACAATTTACTCTTTATTATGTCTATAAAAATAATATTTTTTTGAAAATCCCACCTGTATAGGTTTTTAAGGGAAAATTTCAATTTACAATGTAAATTTACAGCAAATTGTCATTAGTGCCCACTTTTTTTTGAAAATTAAAACTTTTCAGTGATACAATATAAACAAAAAGTAATTCATCCGTTGATCACCGAATTTGATTCTTTTGATTGATCATCCCCAACTCGGCATGTTGCCAAACGACGTTAGTCAAGTGACCCTTTCTATTGAGTGACAAACCAGACTTGTCTCTATTTCTTATATTGGAAGCTACTTTGGGCAGAAACTTAAATAATTTGAACAACGGCAAATGTCTTGCCTGACAACAATTAAATTGTAATTGCTCATCTCTCTCTCTTTGTACTTTTCTTTTCGCTTCTTTCGCCCCCTCTTTCACTGTCTCGACAAAGTCTAGTGATGATATTAACCAAACAATATTGACCAACAGAAGTGACAATCAATCCTCACTCACACCACAACACTAGAATCAAATCAGGAATCATAAAACCCAGCCTCGATCTATGTCCAGAGGGCCATTCTACCTATGAAATAAACTTTCCTACCCTTAGGTCATGACAGTCAGCTTTAATTAGTTCCTGCAATCTGACACCTTCCTAGTACGCTATGTGCTGTCGTCGGCCCTACTTAAATAACAATCACCCACCACTCGAATTTTAATTGACTTATACACACAATCATTGTTATCCGAAAACGTGAGCTTCAAACTAGCCCATCTGAAGGACATAGATATGATTTTCTACACCAGAACGCCAATATCCCTGGGGATTTCACACATAACTCTACCCAGGTATTCATTTAATTACTAGCCCAACCCACTGACCACCTCTGAATGCATGATTTTCTTTTTCCACTCCCACATTCATTGAAAAAAGCAATTTGAGCGAAGCGTTGAAATAAGATTGTTAATTGGCTCTCTGATAGTGTCATTTCATCCCCCTACATATATATCCTACAATTATTTGCTGAATGACTATCCTTTTATATCTGAAAGTGTCACTCTGAAATCACAAAACATATCTCTATGAAATCTTTTGTTATTACTGACGGGACCCTGGAGCGTGTTAAGCGCATAAGTTCTTGGAAATGAAAATGAAAATATAATCTTGACACTTTAGTGTTCACACTGATGATAAGTACCTGATTTTTTTATCTATGATTCAACAATGTTTTATGATCTCATCAACTGTTTGAACCTAATCTTATCCAAGACTTCCAGATGATGATGATATCAAAATGAGGCATGGTTCAATAAATACACACTTTAAAATTATATATGTCTATTCGGGCCAAATGCAGAAACTTTAAGATCCCAACATGCAGGCACTTCTCGGCCAGTATATATGATAAACAAATTTTGACCTCAGAAACGGACTAGCGATTTCTGTACATTTTAATCAATAAATACACACTTTAAGTCCATAACCACCTATTTGAGCCAGAGGCTCCATTTACGCTTTCTGCAAGAACTAGCTTAGATTCTCAATGTGTAAACGCTTCTACGGCAAGTATATGCGATATACGAATCGTGACTTCAGAAACGGCTGAGCAATTTCTGTACATTTTAATCAAATGAAATTAACGGGTGAAGGACGTATTCAATCATATTAAAGAAACCAATTAGCAAGTTTTAATTTCGATCTCGTGCTTCGTTGACTCAAGAACCTCAACACTTCGTCACAGCTCTTGGAGAATGTCTCATCACTTCAAGTTGAAGATGCGAAAGCTGGCAGGTATATGAAGGGAAAGGCCTAGAATTCTTTTTTAGATTACGCACAATTACCCTTAGGTGCACCTGAATTAGATGTTTGTCGATTGTTTATTTAATGCAGGAGAGAACCAGCGTTTTACCTTTAAATTGCACTTGTCACTTCAACCTAATGAAAAAAAGAAAATGAAGAAATGATTTGAGATCTTAGGGAAATGAGTCGAAACATTAGATGAGTGAATATTACACGCAGGCCTCTTCAGTCAAGTACCATTAGAAGTGACGAATTATGCTACTTGTTAGAAAGCTATGTACAGTGTCACCAACAAAAGTGGACACTCGAACCATTTCTTTTGTGAAAGGTTAATTTTCTTCTAAATCCAACATAAATTATTATTTGTACAGGAACATAACCTAAACATATCATCAATTGCATTATTTTTTACGAAAGTCTACAGTATTGAAACTCTGCCGTCCAAAAATGGATACACCTTTACGAAAGACAGTTTTTTTCTTGTGCTTCGCCCTCAGCATCGTACATAGATCCGTCTAAATGAAACTATTTGCCTCAAAATTTGGTCTTTCAGAATCGACTAATGCACGAGTATGTACAGTTTTGTCCATAAATGAGTACACCTTGCCATTTTTTAAATATATACATTTATTTTCTTCGTAACAAAATTCAGCAGGATTTTATAATTTCTAGTGGAACATTATACAATCAAAACGATTATCATCAGTTATTATTTATGACAAAACTCGACAACATTCAAACCTTGCTGCCAAAAATATGAATACGCTGCTGTCCAAAAATGAGTGCATTTTATTTCATACCAATATCTGGTGTCACAGCATACCTGCAATGCTCTTTCTATCGGCAAATTTAAAAATGACTTTTTAAAGGAATCCAGTAGACAGACCTGGTTAGTCACTTAATAGGAACCTTCACATGGCAAAAGTCTTTTGGCAGCATGCTGTATTGGGTTGATTAATGAAAACATTGGGAAAAAGGGGTGATCAATTGATAAGGTACTCCTACCACGTTTTGTTGGGCAGTGATCTATAAAAATGGTTAAATTCTCAGAAAATCAAACTAAGAGATCAATAGGGGCAGAGGCTTACTTCGCAAATTGAACCGACACTAAAAACTTATTTCAGGGGGAATTAAAAAAAAAAACGATACAAAAAAGCTACAATGTGTGATACGTAGATACATGGCCAGCCAGTGAGACTAGCTTGAAAACTGAAGAAACCTATTTTGACAGTTTTGATGACAGGTTTTGTTGACAATTTCCATTATGTAAGAATTTTTATATGGATCTTTGAAATGGTTGGAATTTTCTACACATTCGTTGGCCATGCCCAATTTCTCCACTCCTTCGTGATGTCCATTCGAAAATTCCAATTATTTGTACCGTTGTCGTCAAATTAGAGGCCTATCTCCTCTAAATCAATTGGTACGCCCCTAGTTAAACTTTCTGTGTTGAGTTTTCCCCGTGAAAAGTTGATGAAAATAAGTTTCCATCAAAATAAAAACACTCTTTTCTCACAAATACATCCGGTTCTAGTAGGTTTACACAGATATTTATATCAGATTTTTCTCCAACCATTCTTCACACTACAAGCACTAAGGTTTCGAAGATAGAATAAAGTTTGATACATGTTGGCGCTTTTTTCGGACAGGTGTCGATTTACAACCGACATTTTCTCCATCGTGTTGGCATACTCTTTTCATTTTCATATGAATGAAAAAACATGCAAAACGGAATATCTAAAATAATATTTACATCAAGGTGTTAAAAATATTTTAATGATCATTGGAGGGAAACGAAGATCTATTCACAAAACCCATTTAGCATGGAGGTCTGCAGTATTCACAGTTTCTTTGAACGAAGTAGATTGGTGGGTTGATGTGAAATTTGGCACCGGAGACTTTTGATACATCGAACTATAAAAATTGTTTTTATGTTAATTACAACTTTAGCTGATCCTGCTTAGAAAAGAGACTCCCTAACATTTTGAGTGCACGGACCCCTAAACAGTCTAAACCGACTCTAAGTAAGGAAACTATATGAATGTATAAAAGATAATTGAAAAATAATCTCTTCCAAATTTATTAAAGGGGCTAGAAATCAAATCAATGCGAATCAGTTGACCCCACTTCTTTGATATAAATGGGACTACTGCACCATGAACATGTATTTTCGAACTTCAATTTAAATGTTTAAATACTGACCGATTTTCATTTCATTGAAGGTTGGGGTTATGCAATCTGTAATACTACCTCAACAAGTTGAAGCCGAAATTGTGGGCGCCTAGTTTGAACGGGTATGAACTATCTTAAAATATCGATCTACTTATAATATGATGATATTTTATTTTACAATATTCCATTCTAATTTCGTTGCCTTTTGATCACAGAGTTCAAGTTTTATATTCTGCAGCTTTAATAAGAAATTTGGATCGATGTCATTTGAATTCAAAACTTGTTTGACGTAGACGGTACCTTATTAACCACGAAGATCCATTCACAAGTAAAAGTCGGATCTAGCAATAGAGCTATTCTCTTCCATATCAAAACCCATTACTTCGTCTCTCTGAATAGAACGTTTGATCTGTCGGACGCCAGTTTACAGATTATCTCGAGACAAAACTCGTAAAAACAAAGATGGTAGAATTTCCATTCCTAAAATCATATTTAAATTTTGCAAATAAAAAAAAAAAAAGACCAGAACGTGGATTGAAGTAGGAAAATGGAAAAGAAATCATTTCTAATCTCTAAAATTGACAAAAAAGAAAGAAAAAAAAACAAAAACGAAATGAGATGAACGCATACACCATCAGTTTCACGCGTGCGCACAAGTGGTGCCCATGAATTTGAATACAAGAGGAAATATTTTGAACATTAAAATATTGAAACATTAACTTTGAGGCCATTTTGCATTATGGAAATTTATCTCGATTTTCTAATGGATCATGAAAGAGACATCAACTTGAATAAGTGAAATGGAATAATCTAATTTTCGTGGTTTTCTTTGACGTAACTGCAAAAGATTGAAGGTTTTTTGAGCCTATTACATATTGAATTCCCTCTTTGAAATTATGACTTCATTTTTATCGATAACTGAATCTGCGTATGCGTAGATAAACAACGTATCCTACATGTTATAACACACACACAAAAACACACGCACCCCCTATATATATATATATATATATATATATATATATATATATATATATATATATATATATATATAATACACTGATACACACACTCACTCATGCACAGGAACACCTAGATAATGCAGTTTTAATTAGTGAGGGTTCGATGTAGTATGGTTAAGATATTGCTGAACAAAATAATGTGACATATACACTGAAAAGAGTACGGAAATAGTCAGACGAATCATCCGACTTGATCAAGGCAAACACACACGTATATATATAAATATACATATATATATATATATATATATATATATATATATATATATATATATATATATATATATATATATACAACGTTTGATGTGATGGATTTATTTCATGGAGTGGTCGATACATTCAACTCCATGTTCAAAGTCATGTTGTTTTAGAGTAGAGCTGGAAATAAATAATAAGATTTGGATTCGCTACAACAACTAGTTCATGTTTCTGCCCTCTCTGGGCCTCTCAAGTGAATATATATATATATATATATATATATATATATATATATATATATATATATATATATATATATATATATAGAGAGAGAGAGAGAGAGAGAGAGAGAGAGACAGACAGACAGACAGACAGAGATAGATAGATATATTGGATGGATATATTGAGAGAGAAAGAAAAACTGTGAATATATATACATACATATATATACAAAGAGAGAGAGAGAGAGAGAGAGAGAGAGAGAGAGAGAGAGACAGACAGACAGACAGACAGAGATAGATAGATATATTGGATGGATATATTGAGAGAGAAAGAAAAACTGTGAATATATATACATACATATATATATATATATATATATATATATATAGAGAGAGAGAGAGAGAGAGAGAGAGGGTACTTGGAGAAAAACTTCAGCGACTTCGAGGCTCATTTTAAAATAATGCTTCAAAAATGCCAGAATGCATTGTATGTGCCTTTTGAAAAAAGGAACAGCGAGCTGACATACCGGAATGCATAATGACGTGCTTTGTGCAATGTTGCCAATTTACAGGTTTTCAATTTAAATCTACATGATTTAGGTTGCGTTCATGGCTCTCCTAATCAAGTTAAAAATCATAGCATCAAATTGAAAAAAATAAATACAGTATGCAAATTAGGAACTACGGCATGCAAACTGAAGATTATCACAAGCAAAAAAAAAACCCCAGTGCAAGCAAATCAAAAATACAAGTAATTGAAAAAACTTGCAAAAACAGTGAAGAATATAGCGAGCAAATTAAAACATACATCAACAAAATGAAAAACAACGGCCACGTAACTGAATCGACGAACACGTATTATCAAATAATCAGTTTTCCATCACGGCAAATGTTAATTTTTTGAATTAACTTACTTGAAAACTGTCTTTTGATAAGATTTGGGAATCTTTTCTATCGGTTCCAACCTTAGGCTAACGCCCATAATTCAAAAGTGTACCCCCACCCTCCAAAAAAATCAAATTACATTTTCATTTCACTGAAATAGTTCCAAAAAAACAGGGGGTTTATTGTAATTCCTCAACACGACAAAAACGAAGATCCTTTTCCTAACCCTAACCCCTAATCAGTACATCTTTTTTGGGGGGTTCCAGGTCACAAAACTGATCGTTCGAGAGAAAAGACGGTCTTTTATATATTTTTAGTTCCGTTCCAGATAAGCCAAGTTTACAGTTTGTTGTTGCATCTTTCGCAGAAAAGGATATTTTTATAAAAGTTTGAAATAAGAAAAAAAAAAAAAAAAAAAAGAAGCAAAAAACCATCAAGTATCAGGGATTTTTTCGTTACTCACCTCCAAACCAGACATTTCATTACCAACGGGAGTTGAACTGCTCGGATTCATAGCCCCTCTCTTTCCTTGGAACGCAGTTAGGGTTAGGTGTAGGACTTTGGGTTCGTTGTCGGGGGACTAACAATGAAGACCTAGCATTTTGGGTCTTTTTCAATGAGGAAAAATGAATTTAACTTTGGTGGGGATCATACTTTAAAATTATGAACGTTAGCTTTTAATAGAAACTGATGAAAAAGACAGATCTGTAAATTGAGAACCATGCAACATGCACGTGAAAGAATTATGCTGGGCCTCACATCGAGGGACCACAAGACAGTACACTACACTCGGAAGAGGACAAGAGTCAGTGACATCGTAGAATCCATTAGAAATCTCAAATGGCAGTGGGCCGGCCATGTTGCAAGAATGGCAGACAACCGATGGACATTGCAACTCACGATATGGATCCCCAGAGATCACATGCGCAACCGAAGTCGGCAGATTATTAGATGGAGAGACGAGCTAGACAAATTCAGAAAATACTGGCTCCGTGACGCCCACGATAGAGAAGTGTGGCGAATCCTGAGGAAGGTATGACGGACGTTGAGAGACTGATGATGATAATGATGATGATGAGAAAGACCCATGGATATTGATAAGAGACAAGTTTCAACTAATTCAAAACAAATTGTATTATTTGATAAACATTTGCAACGATTGAAGTAGTAACTGTAATAATTGGATTTTTCATGTTCATCGATTAAGTTTTCTCAAGATCGTGCACGTGAATACCGTGGTTGCAGTATAGTTTAAAGTGTTGAAACTCGTAAAGATATGATCGGGAAAAGTACTCACTGAACATTGATGTGTGCGTCAGTTATCATGGGGTGGAGATATTCTCCTTGTACGTATGATGGTTGTTGAGCAGTTAGTGTGTGTGTGTGTGTATGTGTGTGTGTGTACGGTCTGGTGCCACCCGTTCTCTCTTGATGACTTCGAATAGAAACATTTCCGAATATTTTTATTACTGACCGCCTGACTGTGTCACTGACGCTATTACGTGTGCCGTTCCCTTTTATCCCAGACAAACCCAATTCCGTGTAATTGGTCATTATTTTGTCACTGTGTTGTTTAATTGCATTTTCAAATGGTGTCTATTACAATCTGGAGGGAAACACCTGGAGCTTCTTTTGTATGATACCTTATCAAGTTGATTGAGTCCTTGATGAAATCAATCCGATAATCTGTATTGATATACGTTTAAGATATTGCAGAATATTTGTTCATTACGAAATGGTACTGATATTTTTGACAAATTTAGTGATGTGGTCGTCAGAGCAACTTGTATTAGAGAAATCAATTTCTTTCCCCTCAGCTAACAAATAATGATTTCATATGTTGTCGCTAATTGATGTAATTTCCAAACGGGATAACGCGTCGGGAACGGTATTTTCGTTGCCTTTAATTAATATATCTGACATCGGTAGTATATTGTGAGATGCAATTCAAGTGTCGTATTTCTGGTGGCATATATTTGCCCGACTTCATATTCAGAGTAGAGGTTAGCGGACGGTGTTCATGGAAGACTGTGAAGTTATGACCTTCCATGCCTAAGATGCTTTATGGGGAAGTAAATTGCTAACAATTCACGTGAAAATGTACTGTTTCAACCGTGCATCATTTTGCTTGACAGAAAATAGGATATTGGATTTTGCTCCCTTACTTACACTCCGGTGTATAACCGAACCGGTTGATTTCTATGAATTGTCCATTGTCAAAGTGACCTTGGTCTCTCCGTTATTCACGATGCAATAGATTTTGTAAAGGTTTTTTGGGCTGTCTTGACGTTATTGAAAGCTATCAAGGTGTGGTCGTATAGGCATATTCTTTTTTTTTTATTCATCTATTTTTCAAAATTAGTTTTTACCATTCTTTAGAAGATCGATGAGGGGTTTCCAAAATATTGGAACATTTTGGGATAAATTGTCGATTATGATGGATCAGTCCAAGAAAACGTAACAGCTGTTGAAGTGATTCGGGTATTTGGAAACCTTGTGAGGTTCTCATCTCGCCTAACAGGGGTGATATTTTGTTTTCGTCGATCACATGCCCTGGAAAATTGGGTTGTTTCACTGCGAACGTGCATTTCTTAACGTTGATTGTTTTGAAGCTGAAATGTGTCATTTCTTCGAATACTTCTTATTGGAGATTGATATGTTCCTTGTAATTTTTACTCGCAATTTATCAATCGTTGATGTAAGCAAATGTAAAATATAGTCCATGGAATGCTCTATTAATCAAACGGCGAAAAGATTGTGCAGCTTTTCACTATCCAAATGACAATCTAGTATATTCATATAGTTGGAATGCTGTAATCACTGCCACTTATATATATATATATATATATATATATATATATATATATATATATATATCTTTCTCCGATGATTCTTCTATGATGATATGCTTTTGCAACGTCAATTTTTAAAATTAACTTGGCACCTTGCAGGCGAACAACGAAGTCTTGTTAATGTTGAACCGGTTAGCGATCTGGAGGTAAAACAGCGTTAGTATTTCTCGGGTCGCAGTGGTCGTGGTTAGAAATGTACAGGCTGTCCGTAGTCTGAATGTGGTGTTCCACCGAGTGACGAATGTAATCTACTGACATGAAACGCTTAATGAAGTACCTTAACATCTCAAGGTAAGGTTGTGCAGATCCCAGTAGAATTATAACAGGAACGGACTCCCTCGATCAAGAATTCTTCGTTTGTCGGTAAAGTATCGGGTAACCATGTGTTCAGATGGATTAAAATTTGATAAGAGCTTTCCAACTATTATCAGCTTCTTCACTTGTGCTACGGGTAAAAGTCAATGAGTTTTTATGGTGCATACCGAGGTGTAATGTGAGACCTTCTCCCCAGTCAATTCTTGTGCCATTTGCAGCCTGTAATTTATAAGTCCCAGGTGCTGAATTTCATTCTATTACGGCAGGTATCGCACTGATCTCTCTCGCCTAGTGTTGACTAAAAACCAACATCCGAGTACTCTGTCACAGATGTAAAATGAACAAGCATTTTGGATGCATCCGGGTATAGTCACCGATTTTACCGACCGGGGGAGAAAATTCCTCTGATGTTTCTTCTTTCTGAAGAAATAACAATGGCGTTGAAATGTGGGTGTTGAAATGTGGGCCAATGATCACAGCCTTTGTCTCCAGGCTGTCTTTGATTGATCTCTAGGGATTGCATCTGCTTGACCAGCCGCTCAACTGACCATTGCAATTTTAGAGACAATCTTGTCCGTATGTCACTGTTCATTTGACTTTTCAAACTTCAAATTGTGTCATTGCACTTCGGTTTCGATTCCGTCGGCAATCTCCGATATCTTTTCAATGCAAACCTCCTCTTTTATTGACGCCCAGATCTGGAGGTAGTTTATCCAGCTATAGCCTTATCAAAGCTATGTACTGCATGACATTATTTCCAAACAACTGTTTCATATTGTACAGCAACTGAGGAGAGGTTCTTTCTACGCCGTTGAACTGATCTATCAGCATGTTCTCGTTAGACATTTCCATTCTTCGTCATATGACTTTCATGATAAGGGTGTCAAAAGAGTCTTCTTCGGGAATCACTGAATTATGTGGGTGGTCTTTCTGGCTACTTAGGGTGGAAGATTACCCACCACTTATTTTCAAACCAAGTGTTGATGTCATTTGTGTGAGACACGGGCAAGTTGGTGGCTATTGCTGTCTGAGTAGGTCTTGTATCGTCGTTAGAATCCTTTGCTTAGTGTTTCAACAATTTTATCGACAAAACCCTTTTTGGTATCGTGTTGGGTCGACATTTTATGACTGCTCATTATTTCTCTTAATCGCTGTGTCCTCGTTGAACAATCGGAGTTATTGATTCGTGTTCTTTGAAAGTCATGAAGTCACTAATTTCTGTTTTCACACATTGGGGTTATCAATTCACGTAGTCCCCTTTGAACATGGAAATATTCCTCTTTGAACGTTGAAATGGTCGTCTTTGAATGTTGGAATAGTTCTCTTTGAACGCCTGAGGTCACCAGTTTTAGCTCCGCTAGTCGAGGTCAACCAATTCGTTGAGACCCCTTTGAACATCAGAAAGTCATCGATTTGAAATGCCGGTGTCAACCAATTTGTGGTGTTCCCATATGGCAATGTGTACCAGCAGAAATATTTATTATGCAAAGTGGGTTCAAAGTTCAACGAATCATTTGATAAAGAGGTGCATATTGATAATTACATAAATCTTGTTCAAAAAGCAAACGTGATATCTCCTTTTGTAAGGATTAGTAAGATTATGTGATTGTTCAAAGAGTCCTTTATGTTCGGTCCAATGTTCAAATGGGGATGTACATGTCTGTATGAGTGCATAAGTAATAAGTCTTTTAGAAATAGTATAAGATTGTGTAAGTGTGTACAGTAATTGCAATGTAGCTTAAGGTTTTAAAACTGGAAAAGATATGAGTGGGAGATCACAGAAAGTCGATGTATGCGTAGGTTTGTATAGAGTGAAGATATTCTCCTTGTAAGTACAATAGTTGTTGAGCAGATGGTGTGTGTGTGTGTATGTGTGTACGGTCTAATGCTGCCTGTTTCTTTTTTGTAAGTTCGTGTAGAAACACGTCTGAAGATTTTCTTGTTGATGGCCTGATTGTTTTTCAGTGTGACGGTTGCAGTTACGTTTGTCGGTTTCCTTTTATCCTAGACAGGGGGGCTCCCAGCAAAAATCTGTGATCGGTCATTAATTCTTCACTGTATCAGTTGATTGAGTTTTTCTCTTTCTATCACAATTTGGATTGAAACTCCGGGAGCCCATTTCGTACAAGTTTTATTTAACTGAATTTGAGTGGCAAGCAAAAAAGCGTAGCCGTCTATGAAGTAAATGCTACTGGTTAAACTTCCCCAAACTCATCAACGTCGAAAACAGCGCTGGGCTGACTGTTGGAATTTGCCGACTTTTAAAAAGTACGTAAAACATTACATCTATTTACATATCATCTAAAATATCATAGATATGTATAAAGTGAAGTGCACAAAACGTGTGATTATAGAACAAGTTTTTACGACTGTTACTAAAACAAAGTGACAGATATGAGAACTAAGCTAAAAAAAACATGAGCCGCCACCGAGTATCAGGAATTGTGCCGAGTATGAGACATTGTGCTGACTATCAGTTGTGCCGAGTATGAGAAATAGCGCCAATTATTAGGAATGGTGCCGAGTATTAGGATTTTGCCAAGTATCGGGAATTGTGCCGAGTATCAGGAACTGCGCTTTGTATTTGAGTAATGGCAATCAATAACCATCAGATTTCGAAAGTTCCCAAACTTTGGATTGTTGAGTTTGAGAAATCCGTTTGTCCAAAAGTTAACGTTCATAATCTCGAAGTACATGAGCCTGATAAGTAAAGAAAACAGGTTATATTTTCTTTTTCTCGACGGAAAAAGACCCCCAATGCTGGGAACTTTTGGTAAGTCCCAACCGAGGGGTAAAACAACCTTGACCCTTTATCCCGGGTTATACTAGCGAAATAAACTCAACACATCAATTTCGAACGGTTATGAAGATGTTGGTTTGGGGAGAACCAGCGGGAAAGCCCCCAAATACTAATCTCAGTATAGCTAATTTTTCTTATTCCAAGCGATGTACAATCACCTTTGCTACGGATGAACGTAAAAAAACGTCTTCGGTGCACGAGATGAATACGTTTGAAAACTATCCATTTTTCTTAGCTTTATATCAGCAGCTGTTGAAATCGAAGATTTAAGTTTTTGCACGAAAACCTGTCAGCTTACGATCAACAGCGGTTATCAGATTTGACGATTCAAAATTTCGCACGAAGCCGACTCGCTCGGACCATTCTATTGTAAATTTGAACTTTTGATATTATTTGATTTTGGGGGTAAAAAACTGCAAAAATATAATGATTGGACTGATCTGGAACCCATCAAGAAAAAGACTGTCCAGGGGAAAGAGGGAAATGTTTTGTTTCTCTAACATCAAATGGTTGATAAAATTTGACCCTACACGAACATCATTAAGTAAGTTTTTAGTCGATGGGAAGAAAAAATGTAACTGATTCCTATGTTTTCTTTCCAGGCTGCCATACTTTGAAATTATAATATGTACCAACAAAGAAGCCACACTTCTCTCTTAGAAATTGTCACCAAAACTGTAAACAAAGGTTCTTTCAGCTTTCAAGTTAGTCTCACTGGCTGACTATGTATGTGATGCGTGTACAGACTGTACAAATGGAGCTAGAGGGCTGAAATCTTTACTCATATATATATATATATATATATGTAGGATTTTTTCCTTCCTTGAAATAGATTTTTAGTGGGGGTCAATTTTCAAAGTAAGTTTTATGCTAAATTTGTCAAAAGCATGTGCACATTCGTTTTTTGAAAATTCAAAACTTTTAGCGGTCAAGAAAAAGTCAAGAGAAGTAACCGGTTCATTGATCACCCCTTCTCTCCAATTTCTTGATTTATCACTGCACAACATGCTGCCAAAAGACCTTGGTCACATGACAGTTTTTATTGAGTGAATAGCCTCTTTCTTTCTTCTTCAGATTATATCATATTAGTGAAGATTGTGATTCAAAAACACAGTAAGTGCCATTTAAATAACAAATGTGTTTACTTGATTTAAAAATCAAATTGTAGATTTAAATGTTCTTATTTAATTACAGCTTCCTTATATATATCTGTTGTTCATGAGGCTTTAATGAGATAAAAAGTTCTGGTCGAGAATTTAATTTTTCATTTAATTCAGCAGATTTATTTATCAAATGGTGCTTATCGCGTTTTGGAACCACACTCCCAACTACTGCAACATACTTATATAGACACTTAAATGTAAATGCGAACCGAGTACTTTGATGAAGACTCCAGGAGACATATCTACGTCTTCATAACTTTCTTTTCTCTCTTTTGCTTTTCGTTGTACTCTTATCTTGAGAACGTGTCTTCGAAGAAGCGTCTGATAATGTTACTGCTTTTAGCCGCCCCAAAGCTTCGAGACATTTGGATTCTTTTCAAAGACAGTTGGGGACCTCGAATCAAACGATTCAATCTCTCTTATCGGTATTGCTAAGCTGTTAACCACATCAGAATTGCTTGGCGAAGTCGCTCCTCTTGTCTATGATTCCATTGTGACGTGTGCAACATTTTGAGAAAGTTTCCATTGTTTGCATCGGTAAATCATTTTTGTAAGAGGGGAAGAATCTAGATTTGATCAAAAACTCTCTAAAGGATAAAGTGCGTCGGCTCAAAGAGTAAAGACGTCGTAAGAGTCCACATAAAATTGAAAGTGCATTGAATCAAATAATAAAAACGCCTTACGAGTCCGCATGATATTGAAGTGTGCTGTAAATATGTTGTGCGAGTCCAGACAGACTTCGTTCGTTTGTGCATTTTATAGACACATTTTTATGGATAAGCCTTTATTGATGCATAATCAATCTATCCCTCTATCTGGCTGTCTGGTGTGTAAGATATTGTCAAACATTTACGTTATTATCGTGAGACTTCTGGATTTCAGATTTTTAC
Organism: Thysanoteuthis rhombus; assembly: GCA_963457665.1. Taxonomy (NCBI): domain Eukaryota; kingdom Metazoa; phylum Mollusca; class Cephalopoda; order Oegopsida; family Thysanoteuthidae; genus Thysanoteuthis; species Thysanoteuthis major. Next base: position 7,684,636 of record OY735215.1, read on the forward strand.
ATTCAAGGTATGGATAAGGGAGAGAAAGAGAGGCGGAGAGAGGAAAGGGAGATAGAGAGAGGGAGAGAGAGAAGGGGGGGACAGAAATAGTGATCCCATGACAATTAAGATTTTGATCCTCCATCAGCATTTCCGTGGCTCTGTGGTTTGGGGCGTTCAACTGGGCTCCACTATATCTTGGAATCGAATTCAATCGTAATTGCTACAGTTTTTCTCTTCCTTGCTTTCAAGGTCAGTGGTGGATTAACCATTAGGCTGATTATGCTTTCTCTTTCTTTTTTTCTCCCTTACCTTCGTGACCAGCAAGGGATCAAACATTAGTCAGTGAAAGCTTTCCTCTTTTTTCCTGTTTTCGAAGTCATTGACGGATCAACCATTAAGCTGAGTAGGCTTTTTTTTTCTTTCTTTCTTCGCCTCGAGGCCCGTGGTGGAATAAAGATTACAGTGGGTAGGAATTTTCTCATTTTCTTTCTCACTATGGAGTTTTGACTTTGACTTCGTAAGTAACAACAATGACGGATGACAATGACCAGACCCCCCCCCCAAAAAAATAAATCAGTGACATCATGCACAGATAACAGGGACACAGTGACGCATGCAAAAACTGATGATGAATTCACTCCCACTCCTAAAGCCCAACCCAGATCGACTTGCTAAAGTTTTCAAATCCCATTCCCAGGGACTGCTAATACGGGAGTTGGAATGAGACACGTAGTTTTGGGATGATATTGTTTGGAGAAATTAATTCCGTTTTGTTTACTTTTTAGATTTTAATGAAGCAAGGGTGTTTGATCTTGGTGTAGCCAAGCTTGTTCTTTCTTTCTTCGTTTCTTCCAAGGCCAGCTCTAGATTAATGATTGGTCTGAGTAGGCTTTTTTCCAAAAATGAATTCACTCATAGGTTGATATTGGATACGAAGTTTTAGAGTTATGCTGTATGATGGAATGAATTCTTGTTTGCATTTTTGACTTTACCGAAGCGAATGTGCGGAAATTTGCAGCCAAACTTGCTCGTTTCATTATAAAAATGACGAATGTTCGTCCGTTCGTTTGTTTGTTATCAAGTATAAGTTGTATAGCTGCCTAAACGGGTGCACTCTGGGGGCTGAAAATTTGTCTACAATGATAACTTGACTCCAGTATTAATATAGGATGGATGTCGCTCACATCCGATTGTCATGCAGATCGATGCATGGCGAAAGCCATTTCATTCAACTTATCTGTAAGCTTCTATTTGGAGATATAATTATCTAAAAAAAATACACGGAAGGACCGATGGCCAAGTGGTTACAAAAACGGAGAAAAATTCATCAGACAGTTCAAATGAGAGAATTTAAAAAATCCTTTCATTTCATGTCCTCTCCATCTATTAGACCTTCAGACCTTCTGGAAATTTGTCAGTTTTTTGAAGGTCCTAAAGAGGGTTATTCAAAATGCAATTAAAATGCTGAACTGGATCTTTACTTTCCGTTCATCGTAGGTTAGGAAGCTACAATATGAATTTCCTTTTTCCCCACTGCTTATGCAAGTTTGACTGTATTTTTTCCAAAGAATCTGACCCTAACAATAACATTAAATAATTCTTTGAGCAAATCCATAACCCTGCATTACATTAACTAAGGGACCACTTTAGCATGAAAGCACATCTTTTGAGTCCAGGAAAAAAATGAAAAAAATGAAGACACAATAAGGATTAACTGTTTAATTTTCTTTTATGTCCTCTTGTTCTAACTGTGTGGTCTGGAGGCGTTACAATAGATAGATAGATAGATAGATAGATAGATAGATAGAGAGAGAGACAGATGGACGGATGGATAGATGGATGGATAGATAGATAGATAGATACATAGAAAAATAAATAGCAATCTAGCTAGCAAGAATCACTTGACAACTGAAGAACTTATTGTGACAGTTTTGGTTGAATGTTTCTAATTAATCTATTTGGAAAAACATGTATGCACATTTATATGTTTGGTTGGTTATCTATGCAAACAAGGTCCTGTTATAATCTAGAAGTTATAATGGACGGGTCCATGTGAAATACATTAACACAGCTAACGTATAGAGATAGTAAATTAGAAGCGAGGATGAAAGAAGAACCCTGCCATTTTGACGGATATATACTAGTATATATATATATATATATATATATATATATATATATATATATATATATATATATATATATATATATATATATATTACACACACACACACGCACATGTATATATATATATATATATATATATATATATATATATATATATATATATATATATATATATATATATATATACTGCGATACTCAAGCCCATTTTCGGTTGATACGTTACTGGTATAATTCTAATTGTTCTTTTGTATCCTACATTCCCTTTTCAGAGTCTTACACACCTGGAACTTCTTTGATCTTCTCCCACGTATAATTGACTTACCACCTTGAAACCTCCATTTAGTCTGATCGCCTGGACACATTCTTAGTGGCAAAACTTTCAAAAGTAGAGAGGAGATCAATTCAATGTGATCAAAACTCTTTTTGTCTAGAATCAAAGATTGGTTGAACATGGAAGTGGAACAAGACTGGTTGCTTCAGGGTCAAACACCATTCAAAATTCTTATCCGACTAATGATGGTTACTGCCAGTTCTTTATTTTATATATATCAAATGAAAAATACTAAAACTCGTTATTGAGATCAAAAATTGAACAACCGAAGCATCAAAATTTGATGTCATGCAAAAAATTCCATTTAATGATAAATATAGTCAGAATTAATTCTATTTTTGTCATCACTGAAACAGTGTGAAAAACATTTAGATTCTGGAGGGTCTAGATCATGTTGATTAACCTGTCAGAATGAGGCCCCCATTAATGTGAAATAAGCCCGTGGAATTTTGGGAATATTTAAGACTTATCATTTTAACTCAGTCAGTATGATAACATCCTTGCTTATCAATGGGGTATGAGTTCAAATCTCGATGGGGGAATGTGTATTTTACATATCGGTTTACGACCCTTGTCTCAGTTAGGATTGATCGTGTTGTTACAGTTAGAAAACAAAGTCAACTCTAAACTTTGTACAGGAGCTTACCAAAAATTGGTTTTACACAAAGTGTTTGTCATCTGCGCTTATAATAAAACGCAAAGTGTATTCATTGATTTGTATTCTGTCGCGTTTTTACGTTACAACACGATGACGTCGTAAAAATGAAACTTTATGTTCACATGAGGTAAGAATATAATTTTTTGTGAAACTTGATGAATAACAAGTCACATTTATTCAATCGTGAATTGAATCTTATTTATATTTTCTGTGAGAGGGAGAAACGTTTTAAACTGAGAAACCGACATATATGTATAAATATATTTATACATTTTAGATTTGTCCCCACAAATCCATCGGTCTGACGGTCAGTCTAAGTTATGTTAAACAACAAAAAGTTGAAGGGTTTTTTTTAAAGATCTTATTTACCATCTGCTATCATGCCATGAAAGATGTTATGTCATAAAAAGACGAATCAAGCATTTTTCTCTTTACTGTATTACCAAGTATAGATTGGTGTTATCCAGCGAAAAAAGTTATATATACTCATTTAAAGTCCAAATAAATTAACCAAACACTAAGACCCAGGACGAATCGTTTTAAAGAATTGTACACTTTGATTTAAACCTACTAATTATCTTTATTTGAATGGCCACGTTTTCTTTTAGACCATCCTCACCCTCTGTTCCCCCTCAGTTCTCCCTCTGTTCCCTCTCTTCCTGTTATTACTACCGCACCCAATCGGATCCTGAGAGCTTGATCATGGTACCTAACCAAAAAATTCACCTTCAAATTGAGGACCATGCAACGTGCACAGGAGGAAAATCTTGCCTAACATCACATGGAGAAAACATAAGACGGCACAATATATTGGAGAAAAAACAGACGGAAATATCTTAGGTTTCATTAGATAATCCCAATTGCAATGGGCTGGACATGTAACAAGAATATCAGACAACGACTGGACATCACAACTCCCAACGTAGATCCCAAGAGACCATATGCAAAACTATGACCGGTAAAAAAAAATGGCGTGACAAACTTTATAGGTTCAGACGAAATTGAAGAGACCCATGTTGAGAGTTTTGATAATATTCATTAATAATGCTTTCGCCACAACGTAGACCATACTCATACCCTTAGAGCATACTAAATTAGTTCGTACCGGGAATCGAACCCGTGACCTACGAAGGAAGCAGACGTGTAAATCATCATTCTATCTGAGCAAACAGTTCTATATATAGAGATACTATAAATGATATGGTGAAATCAAAGACCGTTTTTGGACTTCTACATGAAATAAGTTCAAGATCAAAGGCCAGTATAAAACAAAAACTACTTTTGATACGCCCAAATATTTCCGAATCGTTGGTAAAAGACGACTGGCTCCGAGCATCAGCTGGTAATTCGCGTATAGGTTAGAAACTGTCAACCAAAACTGTCAACAAAGGTTTCTTCAGTTTTTTTTAGGCCAGTCAGTCTGGCTGGCTATGTATGTATCTCACGTACAGACTACACCGAGGGACATTAAACGCTGAAATTTTCAATATTTATTATGAGAAAAAACTTTTTTTCTAACCCCCCTAGAAGAAATTGGGTTTAATTTATAATGTAGATTTTGGCTCAGTTGATGCCTAAATTTTTTTTGTAAGAATTCACACTTTTTTTTAGTGATCACTACCAATCGAAATTCGAGAGAAGTGACATATCCATTGATCACCACTTTTCCAATTTTTTTTAATTGATCGCTCCCAACACGATATGCTGCCAAAATGCGTTGGTCTTTTGTCGATTTTTATTGATTAACCAGGCCTGTATTTTATTGTTATTTGAAGCATATTTCCTCTCCGCACCCTGACTCGTGATATATGGTAGCAACTAGAAAGAAAGATTCGTGTTCGTTGCTCTTATAAGAAAACTAATTAGTGCGCCGACGACGAAATTGAAAGAAGGGATTGCTTGTTGATTCTGTTTTTAAGCCTGGTATTTTGCAGTCACCTGCGTTGTTATCGGCAATGTTGCTTAATGCCATTATGTCATCGGCATATAAGGCTTTACTAACAAGAGGTCGTTACCAAAGAGACCCATTACCTCCCACAAAAAAAAAAAAAAATATATATATATATATATTTGCACGTGCGAACAAACATTCGTTTGCGTACGTGGTGGTAGGAGTGTGAAGAGAGGAGGATATGTGCTGGAGAATCCGACACACCCAAATACACACCTAGAGAGAATGCATTCGGCAGGGGTTGGCAAACATTTTTGAAGGCGGGTCGGATCAAGACTGTTTTTAAGCCTGTTGGATCAAGGTCAGAAGGGAAAAAAATCGAACAAATATCATTTATAGCAAAAGAAACAAATTGCTTCTTTTCCTTTTTTGTTTTTAGATATGTCCGCTCATGTAATAAGACGTTTTTTCTTGTCGGTGGGTTGATCAGTCGGACAATTCCAATTAAGTTGATTAACAGAAAGAGGAAGGAGGAAGGAGGAACAAAAAAGGAAGGAAGGAACATGATGTCATTGAAAACGATGACGCCATTTTCATTTAATGCTCGCGGAATATTGTCATACTGCAATATTTTACAAATATGAAAACCAATTGACACAAAGAGAGACTACCTTATCTTCTCTCTCTTCCTCTACTTCCTTTTAGTACTACTACTACTACTACTACTACTACTACTACTACTACTACTACTACTACTACTGATGATGAACGTATTGTTGGACATATTGTTCTTTAATTATTTTGATGTTTTTTTTTTCATTATACTAGTATAGGCTTATACCAACTTCCACACATAATCAATGAACGAGGACTAGGGAATTCTTTAGTGGGTGGCAAAAATTGTCAAATCGGGGTTCCAATTTCGTGCATAGTGATATAACAGAAGGGAAGCATAGTGTTAAAATATTTTCAGCAATAGAATATTTTTTGTTTGGGGCGAGAGACTCAGGCCCATTTTCGATACTGATTTCATTGCCCAGTAAATAGATATGGACAGGTCTGGTTAGTTACTCAGTAGGAACCCTCATACAACCAACATCTTTTGGCAGCACTCTGTGTTTTTTATTGATCAATCAAAACATTGTGAAGAGGGAAGATCAATGAATAAGTTACTCTTCCCACCTTTTGTTTGGCAATGATCACTGTTGAAGTCCGAACTTTCAAGAGAAAACGAACACAAACACTGCCAGGCACAATCAAAGATATCAATTTAGCATAAATTTCCATTAAAGATGTCCAAAATAGAAACATATTGGGGATGATCAAAAAAAAATCTTCAATTTAGACATAATAAGGGGTAAACTTTCGAATTTTCCACTCTCTAGCTTTTTAGCACGGCCTGTATGTTCGATACATACAAACAAACATTCACACATACGTACATACATAGGCAGCAAGACCACCTTAAAAACTGAAGCTACCTATGTCGACAGTTCTTGTGACAGTTCTGGCTAATGGTTCCTAATGAGAACAAAAAGAATTTGATGCAACATCACATATTTGTCCCACGAAGTTGGTGGGCTGAATGAAATGAAGTCACTGACCAGACTTGGGCCGTGAATCTTACTTTGCCGATTCCTAGCGTAAATAATAAGAGTAACTCCGTTAGAAAACTCGTATGCAACATCAAAATAATACGATCCACAAGTGGGTTGTATAAATTTCCTGGTATATATGGTATGTCCTTCCAAACCCAACAAACATGAGGGTCGTATTTCTCATTGTTATTGGTTGTTTATCGTTTCAACGATTTTTGTGGCAGGGTTAACAATTTGGGTTTGATTTTTCAATTTCTCAATTTTGAAAGTCACTCTCAAATTCGAAAATTAAAAAAAAAACTGAAATCAATTGGCAACCACCACCACCACCATCATCATCATCATCATCATCATCATCATCATCAGTTTTATCATCCATCGTTGGACATATATCTTCTTCAGGGTTTGCCTAACCTCTCTATCGTGGGCGTTGTGCAGCCAATACTTTCTGAGTTTGTCTAGTTCGTCTCCCCATCTTATATTCTGCCGGCCTCGGTTATGCATCTGATCTTTGGGAATCCATGTTGTGAATCATGATGTCCATCTGTTGTCTTGCCATTCTTACAACACGACCAGCCCATTACTATTTGGATTTTCTAGTGGGTTCTATGATGTCTCAGACTGTTTTCTCCCAGATATATGTATATAGTGTTGTCTTGTGATCTCTCCATGTGAGGTTGAACATGATTCTTTCATGTGTGCATTGCATGCTTCTCGTCTGTGGGTCCATCTCTTGGTTAAGTTCAACGTTTCTGTTCCAAAGGTAACTATCGAGAGGATGCATTCGTAACGTTCTCTTCCTTTTAAGATTAAAAGGATTTTATTTTTGTTAAAGGTTGAGTTTGCTCTGCCGAAGGCTAGCCATCCAAGAGTGATTCTTTGTTTGATTTCTTCTCCTTTTGAGTACTTTGATGAATGAAATTAGAAATAAAAACATCTGGATATTGCCAACAGTGGATCAAGAAATAAAAAAACAACAACGATAAAACAAAACATCTTAATTGACAACCCGTGTTTTGATTGTTTGAAGATTCGCATACCTGTTTTTTTTTCAAGTAGGAAGGTTTTTACACAGGGGCGATCTCACACTCTTGGCCTGAAGGCTTCTTTTTCCAGGTCGATGTAATCTTTGGCCTTCAAATAAGGCTACAGGAATTCAAAGAGAAAAAGTAACTTCGATCAAAATTTGAACTAATTACTTACCACGGGAGCTTGTTGAGTCCGGTAGCGTCACCTACAACTCTCCAGTCAAAGATCACTAGGTTTTTTCTTTTCGAACACTACTGCCACTGAATCGTCCTTCACCCATATCACATTACTTTGTTACCTACTTCGTAGTAGTATTAGTTCCATGCTAAGTTGTCTGAGATACTGAGATGTTTTTCTCATTATTCCAGTTGAGATAAAAACAACAGAAACTAAAGACACCAGTAAAACAATGTGTGAAAATGTGCTGCTATTTTCAAGGAATGAATCGATTATTGTTACAGTTTAAAGAAAATCCGGAAATCAATTTGGTTTTCAGTGAAAGTCCTAATCGATTGAAGAGAATTGAAATAAAAAAAAAATCGACGAGATATTTCTTTGAAAATCCACACCTCACACACATATAAATGATTGTTGGTTTTCTGGGAATGTGATTAACTGTATCTACATATGTACGTATCTACATGGAGAGCGTTATCTCGGGTTGTTGCCTTGGGATTATGATAGCTGTACATATCTCACCAGTGCTGGTAGTCAGGTTCCAGCCAAAATCTAAAATGTTGATTTCCAAAGCAGACAAGCTCTCTCCATACGAAAGATTGACGCAGCACATTTTCTCGACTCAGGTTTCCATCCTATTTGGCCCTGGACCGAACCCCCATAATATTGAAAATCTATTTCTCATAGCATCCTCTGACTGCTTCGAGCAGTGCTTCTTAAACTGGGTAATAATTCACCCAAGGATGAATAAAATTATTTGGAGGGTTTGAATGAAAGGTCAATGACTTTAATCACTCATATAATTATATTTTTATAATATTCAGAAAAGTAATTTTTGTGACAAACAATAAGCATTGTCAGTGAGAATCTAAATCGAATATTGTGTTTCCTGACTGCACTTTATGTAAACTGCAAAAATTTTGGTAATTTTTCTGTGTTTTTTTTTCACTTCTAGTTTCCTGTACTTATCAAATCGAAGTAGCCACAGAAATGACCCACCTGACCAACCAGCCAAGTGGGCTACACATTGTTCTTTTTCTGCTCGTCAGTGCACTCCTGGTCACATTTCTGGAGCTTCAACCTTCAAAACCAGCATGAATACAACACTACGCAATATTCAAAAACGTTTTTTTTTCTTTCGAAAAAATGCTTTTCTGGTCTGTTAAGTCATTTTTATCACCTACAATGCCCAAATCTTGTATAGCTATTTATTTTTTCTTGGTAGTTTTAGTTATTTCTTATATGATTACTTTTTGTACACGCACGGGATATGGTGACTCATTTATGCAAGGTACTGATATTTTTTCAGATGTTCAAAAACCTGTACAGAATAAACAACCAGAGTTAATTTATGTTATTTTTTTGTCATCATACAAAATGGATTCTCCATAAAAATTATACAAGGGAAAATAAGACAAAAAATGATATTTCATTTGAGGGTGAATGAAATTTGGTAATAAAGATTTGAGGGCGTTAATGATACAGAAATAGTTTAGAAAGAACTGTTTTGAAAAAACCACAACGGATGCATGAGTGGGCATTGAAAGCAGAGGCCCTAAGCCATAGGACATATTTTTGAAACATTTACGAAGATGGTCTGATTTTGGGGATTTTTTTGTTACAAAGCATCTATTGATTCACTTCTGGACACAGACCAAGGTCTGTTGCTGTAAGTGAAAAGCACTAGGAGTGATTGGTCTTATTCTACCACGTTGGCCCCATGAAACGTTGGAAGGGGTCAACTGATCTTGGTCTTGCAGCTCAGTCTTGGCTCCCTGGGCAACTTGGGACGAACTCAGAATATACATAGATTTCTTCGCTGTTCACAAGATTTGTTGTTCCAAGCGCTGATAAAAGAAGAAACTCGTTCTTTCACAGTTTCGGAAATCGCTACGAATAAATAATACATGAATAAATAAATAATCAGATTTTGTTTACATCCGTTAAAAACTGTTGTATCCTCAAGAGCTCCAAAAATATCGTCCTTTTTCTTTTATTGTCTGATTCAAAAATATCAGATGTGTATAAAATTTCATGAATATGAAATGACAGCGCACCTTCTATAGAAAATCAAAATAGAAAACGTTTTTATTAATACCTAAAATTGTCTGGTCCTTATGTCCAACTGCAGTTAGAAGCATGGAATAAGTGTAATATTGTTATAGTCTGGTGATTGGGAATCCATTCCTCTGATATTTAAAATAAATAATTGCACTAAACTGGGTAGAGTAGAGGCTTGCCCTGAAGTGTGCAGCAACAACCTAAAGAACTGGGTATTTAGGATGAAAACACACATTAAAAAAGTTCTTGTGTTATGTGTTGCGTTTCGTGTGTATATAGAATAAATATGCTCTGTTGATGGAGACCTTAAATACACACCTCAAAGTCTCTTATGTCTACTTAGATTACTTCCTATATCTCTTAACGGCGACTTCCTGTCTGGCTAACACTTGTTGGACCCACGCTCACTTCGGAAGACCACGGGATTATGCACCGAATTAATCACACTAAACAGCGCAAGTTGAAATAGGGCATGTTTTGATGGTGCTGGACTTTATAGTTTGCGGAGCAACCTGTCATAAATGTCACGCAAAATAATTATCCATCAATCGTACGAGACTATGGCCTCGAGGTATCTCGCTAGCATCTCTTCAGATATTGTATGTATCTTCGATGATTGCAAAAAGCCGAAGTAAAGGGAGATGATTCATAAAAAAAAAACTAGAGGAAGATATATAATCTTGGATGTGTAATTTTGTATCTATTCTTATTTTGTTCTTCGAGAACCGTCGACCAAAACAACTTAGAACTCGACACTGCACTGACTTGTGTGCAGAACAATACACATATATATATATATATATCAAATATAAACTTCCCTCAGCGGAAAGTTGTCAAGTAAGGGTGTTACGTGCACACAGAGATATCTCGTCAATTGCGGTCAGATTAAACACTATTTTGCTTGAATTTCAGAGATGTAGAATTATCATTATTACACATTGTTTATTAAGTGTTGTCCTCGTGTTTATTATCATCACAACGTTCCGGCTGTTGTAACCTACGGCCTTCTCCGCGTGTCTACCGTCTTCGGTAACCTTCTACGAATTTCGGGACGAACATTTAATCGAATTTGTCTTTGGTTGAGGGGAAGAGAGTGAGTGAGCATTGGAGTGATTAAATCTCCCCTGACCGCGATTCCAAGCTGTTGCAACAAAAAACTTTTAATCCAATCGCCAACTTTGACAGGAGTCAATTGGATATTTATGACACCTTCTATAAAGAGAAAGTTCGTGAGTTAGTTTTGCTATTTTGTTGTGAGCTCGGTCCTCATTGGGCGCACAAATACCATGGTCCTATGCCAGATCAAGACAAGATTATTAAAAACGTGGGTTTGATTCTCGGCTGGGGTAGTCACACATTTCTTACTGATACACTTTATTGATGTCCAAGCCGAAGAAAAGTCTGCTTTTTGAATTCTAAATTTAAAAATACGAGGCCCTCATTACTCTCTCTCTCTTTCTCTATCCCTCTGTCTCTTTCTTTCTTTCTCTCTCTCTCTCTCTCTCTCTCTATAACAATACCTTGAGTAATGCAGGTTTTTATATAGTCTGGTTAAGATATTACTGAAAAAATCAATGTAACAAAGTAAAAGCTGAAAAAAAATTCACGTCAAGTTATAAGTGCAGCTTTGAACAGGACAGAAACTTTGGGACGAAATAATCAGTATATATATATATAGTCTAGATAGCGTTACAGCTTTAAACACTAAACTTTAAACAATTTGATTTTTTGTGTCACTTCAGTGGCCTATCTCCCAATATTAGTCGATGCAATATATGTAATCTTCAAATGTGCTTTTTTCTTTGTTTCCCTTATACTTAGTTATTATTGTACTACGTATAAATTGACTCTTGGTAAACAACTAATGACCCCAACATATAACCGTTTCGGGGATTTAAAAAACAAAACAGTCATATCGATATGGCACCCCAGCAGAGTTAATCAAAGACCAACTCCCTTCATTAAATAGTTTTTTGCCATACATGAAATTTAAGGTTTTATGTGTATTGTATATTATGTGTGTGTGGCGGGGTGAGAGTGCGTAAGTACGAATGCGTAAATGTCCGTGTGTGGGTAATTGTATGCACAGTGATGTACAAATGCGTATTGAAAGGCAATTATATTTCTGTGAGCTTTAAACTCAATGACTGTTCCTTTCGATTTAGCGGTTATCATGAAGTGTTGAAATCTACGTTCAGCCTACCGATTGAATGATTCAAGCATGGCATACTAGCCATTTCTTTCAATTCTCTTATTCTCAGCTGCTGTTTATTGTTTATCGTTGTTTATCCTACGTTCTCTCTCTTAACCAAAAGTCTCTTTCGATTTTTGTCCGACCTCTTTGCGGACATTATTGCTCTTTCCCCGTTTGCTGTTCCGGATTTTTTTTAGACACCCATAAGTCACTTCGTTTAGAAACTGTCAACCAAAACTGTCACCACAAATGTCATCAAAGGTTTCTTCAGTTTTTGATGTGCTCCAACTGGCTGGCTACGTATGAATGTATCACGCCCACAGACCGCTCTAATGGAGGGAAAAGGCTGAAAACAAGAATTCACACCACATCATGTCTACAAAGAAAAAAAAAATTTGTTTCTCGGAAATTCCCTCCCAAAATAATGATTTTGTGTTTAGGGGTGTATTTGCAATGTAAATTTATTCTTATTGATCATCAGTTAGTCTCCGGCAGTTTCCACGCTCATTTCTTGAAAATTCAGTAATCACTGCCAAACAGAGAGCAAGAGAAGTAACTTATTAATTTATTCCCCTTTTCTCTTTTAATTGATATCCCCTAACATGTTATGCCACCAAAATACTTTGGTCGATTGACGGTTTCATTTTTTTTGATTCATGCGTATCAATTTTCGGTTATATTTCCTCTTTGACTTTCCGAACACCGAACGGTCACTTTCCTGTTTCCCAACAACGCGTGAAGCAGATGCTTCTATGTCGATATCAAACAGCACGAACGATAACCCAACAGAACGCATATTTGCAACTGTACATGTGTGGATAAGTAGTGTTGGGGCCTGCACGAATGTGTCTCAACGAGAGAACCAAATTGTTATGGTTTCTTTCAGAGAGACGTTTAATAGCTTCTTCAAGTAACTCCAAGCTCCCGTTTCGTCATATGAACTGCGTAATACCCTTTTCTTTTTAGCGAAAAGCTGGCCTCATCCATCTTTCTCCTTCAACTATGACCCTCAAGCTGTTACCACGGACAGGCTTTGATGAGATTCTCTTCTGTGGCTTGACGCAACGAACTTTTGAATGCTGTACGGACGAACGAATCATGACTTCGTCTATTTTGTTAGTGTTATTCACCTGTTAAAAACGGAATGATTTTGGTGCTGATAGATTTTCTCGCCCAATTTCCATCGAATATATCTTCTTCGATATTTTCACACTAGCTAACGCATCTACATAATATGTTTATCTTCGTCCGGCAGAGTCGGTGGTACAGCCTGATCAAAACTTTGGTGCGGAGGGTCCAAGGCAGTGTTAACAATTCAAAAACTTTTCTGCATTCTAAATCAACCTCCAAAAAGTGTCAACATGCACAGGAATACTTTTAGCCTTTTTATATCCTTTTAAATAGCTGAATATGGACAGGCTGATCTAAAAATGGCTGAAAAATCCTAAAAGATTGCTAAAAAATGCTAAAGAAAAAAGCTATAATGCGTTAAAAATAGGGTCGTTCATTGGATTTTCGCACTGCGAAAACAGATGTAACCTTCTGGTGAGGTGTCATGATTTCAAAAATGTTTTATATTCATTTCTATCTGCCAGCTGGACTAGCCGAACCCTATGATTTTCTCTTCATTTCTGTACGTATTACACAGGTCGGTCTTCAAGTTCGGGGTCTGGACCCTCGGTCCCCACTGGCTCTACCAGTAGGCTCTGTGTTGTATACTCAGGTGGGCTCGTACAATGGTAAAACATTTGTAAGTAAAATTTAGTAAAAACAGGTCTGGTTGGTCACTATTTAGAAACTGTCACGTAATCAACGCCTTTGGGCAGCATGCCATGTTGTGGGAGATCAATAAAAAATGGAATAAAGGGTGATCAATGAATAAGTTACTTCTCTCACATTTTGCTGGATCATCAAAAATTTTGAATTTGAAAAACAAAAACAAGCGGGCACCATCTAATAATCAATTTAGCATAAAATTACATTGCATTTAGTCTTCACTATTTACGGGGAGGATTTTCAAAAAATGAAAACAATCGTTTTTTTTTTCAAACATAAGGAGTAGATATTAGAAATTTCAGCCCTGTAGCTCCATCAGTACTGCATGTACGGGCGATACATACAGAGTAAACCAGTCGGATAGACTTGAAAATTGTTGAAAAAACTATTTAGACACCTTAGTTGACAGTTCAGGTTGACGGTTTTCTAATAATCAAGTCACCGTAGCCCCACTAGTGGCCGACCAACCAACTACGGTGTCCGTATACCTTTGTGAGCCACCTGGTGCACTGGTCACATTTTGGGGGCTACACACCAGTGAAATATTGAGATGCAAATACTATCCCTGCCGTTGCCTGCCAGCTTTAATCAAAAATATATTCACTATATGCATAAGCGTACAGGAACCCTAAAGGGGGCAAAGGGTTTGATTTACCCCCAAATTCACACGGATTTGCCTGAAATTATAATCTGTTTTGGTCGAATGGGGGTGGGGGATTTCCCCACAACCTTGCATGTCTGTGGCTATTTGGTAAGAGTTCCCAACCTTTACCGTCCGGTTTACTCATGTGAACATTTCAAAAGTAAATTTGCCTATGCCTTGTTCTGTCCGATAATTTGAATTTACACTTCTAACATAATCATAAAGACCTTATTTTTATTGGGGACTCTTTCTAAACTGACACCCTGTTATTTTTTTTCTTTTTATATACTGTAAAAATATGCCATTCGGTGGAGGCAGCGTAAATGGATAAACAATGAAGAAATTGGCTGCTGCTGGGATAGTTTCTTTTCCGGTATATTTTTCACTTTGTAAAAACAGGATGTTGGTCGAAAAAGAGTCCACACTAAAAGTAACGTCTATATGATTATGTTAGAAGTGTGAACTCGAATTACTGAACAAAACAAAGCAAGGGCTAATTTACTTATGAAAATTTGCCTCTATAATTATTCTGTTTGATTAAATATTCCTTCATACAAAGTACACTTCTAACACTATGAAGAAACTAACGAAGGAAACTTTTAAAATATTATTTACATCATTATTATTTTGAGTTCGGAATAGCAATAATGGTAGCTTATTATGTTATTTATTAAATTATAAGGAAAAAATGTACAAATCTAGAATCAGCGAATTTACCTGCAAAAGACAGATTTAATCCAGGTCGGGAACCCCTGCTATATGCTCATCAAAAAGGCAAATCTGAATCCTCTGCTCGAAAACTAATGATCTTACTGCGTCAAGGAATAACGCTGAAGGCAAGAAAAATGAATATTTTCGTATTCTTTCTCAAGGGAATAAACGGGAAAATAAGATCAAAATACAACGGAATAGAAATATTTTGCATTGAAATATTTCGTCAAGTTATGGCAGGGAGGGAATAGTATCATCATAGAACACCCAATCATTATGAGGTGAATGAAATGAGAGGGGTGAATCAAGGCTGGAGGAAAATAGAGGGATGGGTGATAGGTGAATGCAACGTGAACGGTGACTGAATTAATTTATCCAGGTATCTATGTTTTTTTGAGTTAGAAAAGAATTGTTTGTTGCACACATACACAATGAGAAAAAATTGTTTCTGAGAACCTAATTCTTAGTTGTAAGACTTGCATACCAAATTTAAGATGTGGATTAACAAAGTACTTATAATTTTTTTGTGTTTATTTGGATGTGTCCACAAATCATTATAAGACCTTTTTTGGTCGGTCCGTCGGTTGGTCCCAGTTATGTTGAACAACAAGAAAAGGAGAAGTGTGATGTCATTAAACCGTATGATGTCAAATATGTGACATTATTTTGAGGTGTAATATCTACTCTAACACCGTTTCACCTGTCAAAAAATAAAAAATGATCCCGAATCCCCAAAATGGATAATTACGAAATTTTATTGAAAATTGTACGAGCAGAATGTTTCCACATCGCAATACTCTATAAGTAGTGGGACCAGTTGAATAAAAGAAAGACTACTTTGTTTCTCCTCCTGTTATCACACCCACGGTTGGTGGACGCATCGTTGAACTTATGGCTCTTGGTTTTTGCTATCTATAATTTTCTTTACACATTCTTACGATGTTCCAAATTTTTGGACATTATAAATCCCTAAGAGTTCCTCCAGAAAGTTTGCTTACAGCCCATACAAAATGAATTCTGCAAAAAATGATACTCAGAGGACAATAAGACAAAAGTGATCAAGTAATTTTGTTTAGATTGAATGCAAGGGCGTAGCTAGAGATTCGGAGCCAAGGAGAGTGGGGGGGGGGGCTTGACTATTCGAAGCTCCCTCCCCTCTAACATAACGGCCCATTGCCATTTGAATTTCCTTATGGATTATATAATATCTACTTTTTTCTCTCTAATACGTGCGTCTCATGTTCTCTTAATGTGATATTGAGCTTGATTCTCTCTTGTGCATGTTGTATGATTTTCGATATTTTGGCATGGTGCCCTGCTTCGGCTCCATAGGTGACTATCGGGAAGATGCATTGATTGTATATCCTTCACTTTAAGACTGATTGGGTTCTACTCATTTTACTTAATGTGAACTGAAAAAAAACAACAAAAAACAAAAAACAAACCAAAAATTCCAAATTTTTCTGTCTGCTTTTTTTCACTCTTTGTTTTTTTCGGATACTTTTGGCTGAAGATTAGTTTACATTTTTTGTTCCTCTTACAAAATAAATTCTGTATAAAAACAAACAACATTGTGGAAGGTGAATGAAATTTTGTGACTTGCGATTGTAGGAGACATAAATAGCTAAAGTTTGGACCTAGTTTAATGACGCCAGCTACTTCTTCAGAATTCTCACGAGTTTGTCATATCCCCCGGATAATTGAAGATAATTCTAGTGGTGTGAAAACTGCTGTTGATGGAGACAGGAAGTGACGGTCACCGAACAAAATGGCAGCTGCCACGTCAACAGGAAAATAAAAAATATTGATTCGATGTTATCGGTTTCCTGTAAGAAGTGGGCTCAGGATAAGGTGATGAGAATACAGACAGGTCTGGTTAATCATTTTGTAGAAACTGTCACATGACAACGTCCTTTGGCAGTATGCCCTGTTAGGGGTGATCAATTAAAAAATTAGAAAGAGTTGGTAATCGATGAATGGGATGGTTGTCTCGGTTTTTGTTGGGCAATGATCACTAAAATATTTGAAAAAAAAAACGAGTATGAATGCTGCTGGACTTAATCGGGGGATCAGTTTGGCATAACTTGAATTGCAAATTGGCTGCTCACCCAAATTAAAACAATTTTAGGGGATGATCTGACGCAAAAGTTTCTTTTCCTCATATAGATTAATGGAGATTATTTCTTTGCTTCCCGCCATTTTCGCTCGCCAAAAGGTCTCATAAGAACGCTCTAATTTCGGATAGCGAATAAATCTACACAACTGATTTAGTTTCTCAGTGTCGAGAAATGTCTACTGATTTAGTAAGCTGATCATAAATGTAAGAAACTGTCAATCAAAACTGTCACCCAAAATAGGTCAAAATAGGTTCCTTTAGTTTTCGAGCTGGTCCGGCTGGCTGTGTGTATTCCTTATGTGTACCAGTCTCCCAAATGGAACTTTGAGGGCTAAAAGTAAGTTTTGGCATTTAAGTATTATGACTATGAGGAAAAAAAAAATTTCTGAAGCCCCCCCCCCCACTCAATTTTTTTTCAGGTGTGAGGGTTCAATTCTTAATGAAATTTATGCTAGAATAATCCCTTATTTCTGTCCGATTTTTCATGATCATTGCCGAGCAAACGGTGAAAGAAGTAACTTATTCATCAATCACCCCCCTAATCATTTTTCTCAATTAATCCTCCCCAACACAGCATGTTACCAAAATACATTGGTTGCATGACGGTTTCTATTGAGTGCGTTTTTCTATACTTCTATAACATCTCACAGTATGAGTCAAGGCTTAATTTGAAAAACAGGCTGTTGAGCTATTCTGTAACAACCTTTGAAAAGGCCGAAAAAAGGATATTTCCCCAGTATTTCACAGCTGTGGCTTTCGGTCCATACCTTATTTCCACTCGATAATTAATGGCATGAAAGAAAGAAATAAAAAAAATCCTGTATTTTTCTTCTAGATAGCAAACAGCGTTGAGCACGTGTGGATATTTATGTTCTTTGAGTTCAGTTAATGTTCGACTGATTTATTGGTTGAGCTTGCTTTTCTCTTCAGAAAACGGCTTGTTTCATCCAAGTCGTTCAGAACAAAGTTTCGCAAGCCTGACGCTTGTAATGGGACCCTATACTTTTTGGGGTTAGAGATAGCTTGCACGCTCGAACATAAATCATTGGGAAAAAATACGTGTGGCTTTTCCAACGGAACAACTCTACGCTTTCTGAAATGAGGTTCCATGTTTACGTTAAAAAAATATAAGGGCTGAAAGATATAATTATTATAATATTTTATTCATTCCCACGTCTATACTAGGTGTCGGGTGGTTGTTGCCGAGTGCCGAGATATTTCAGCTTTACTCATATCTCAAGCCATTTTCTAAGTATCCTTATTAGAAGTAGTTTACCAGTGACGTCAAAAGTGACGATTTATATGAAATATAAAGATATCTATACATTGCATTTTACATACGTGGATAATAGAGATTAGTGTATCAACATAATTCTTCGGGTGCAAGGAGATAGCATCGTAATCATTATTATCATCATTAGCACACGGTAGCTTTGCACCGGTACAATGATGTGGTCCAAGATGGCTTACTGAAGCTAAGTATTGCTAAGCACAAGTGATCGAAGATTCGTTCTGTGGCTTCAAAAAATAACTCAGCCCAGTCTCAGGGGAGCAGTACGCCCTATGGCAGCATAGACCGATCGCACTGAAAGGAAACAGTTGGATTTAGCCAGACGCCTTTGCAACACTACTTGCAGGAACAAGAGCAATTGTTGCAGAGCCCTCGTAGATGGGACCCCACATTAACTTGTGTCACATTTTGTTCTTTTTGGGAAGCCAGCAAACACAATCTTTTACAGACGACATCATCCTTTTCGCAGAGAAACTACACGACCTCCAACTAATGCTGGACGATCTAAACAAAGAAAGCAAAAAAAGTTGGCCTACACATGAACTTCAGTAAAACAAAAATCGTGTGCAATAATCATATTGGGAATAAGAACATAACTGTCAAGATAGAAAATGCAAAACTCGGCAAGGTAGACCACTACATCTACCTAGGACAACAAATCTCCATGAGACCCTCAAAAGAGGAGGAAATCAAGCGAAGAATCATTTTAGGAGGGCAAGCCTTCGGCAGAGCAAGCTCAACTTTCAAGAACCAGATGATCCCAATTATCCTAAAAAGAAGAGTATATAAACAATGCATTCTCCCGATAGTCACTTATGGAGCTGAAACATGGAACTTAACTAAGAGACAGGCCTGCAAACTGAGAAGTATGCAACGTGGACATGAGAAAATCATGCTCAACCTTACATGGAGAGATCACAAGACAGCACAGTATATAAAGAAGAAAACATGTGTTCGTGACATCATAGAAACTATTAAAAAACTAAAATGGCAATGGGTAGGCCATGTTGCAAGAATGAAAGACAACCGACGGACATCACGTCTCAAAACATGGATCCCCAGAGATCACATAAGAAACTGATGCCGACAGAACACAAGATGGAGAGATGAACTTGACAGATTCAGGAAATACTGGCTCTGCGATGCCCATGATAGAGAATTGTGGGGAATCCTGAGGAAGGTCTATATCCAACGACGGACGCTAAAAGACTGATGATAATGATGTAAACACAATCAGAGCGTAGTATCTGTTTGGTAGATTTGCACCGATGCAATGACATGGTTTATGATGGCTTACCGGGGTTTAGTATTGCTAAGTACAAGAGGCCGAGGATTCGTTCTGTGGCACCCCCCCCCAAAGTTTCGTTCCCCACTTTAATTTGATAGCCCCAAATAAATCAGAGTGAATAGTTAAGCTTAAATTAACTTCAAAATGATATATTCCATGGATAAATAATATTTCATTCAAAAATATACATCAAAGTTTGAAATAACAAAATCTGCAATAATTTTTGCGACATTTCATATACATATATATATATATATATATATATATATATATATGTATATATATATATATGTATATATATATATATATGTATGTATATATATATATGTATATATATATATATATATATATATGTATATATATATATATATATATATATGTATATATATATATATATATATATATATATATATATGTATATATATATATATATATATATATATATATATATATATATATATTCACACACGCATTGTGTTTTAGATATATTGATAAAAGAAATAGCAACACCTCTTCCGACTTGGATTTAATTTCAGCAAGAATGCTATTTTATCTCCAAGATAAGTTGCCTTTCAAGGAAGCAAATTAGTCATTCACTAATAAACCAATCAATATTAGAAGCTGAGACCACTAGCACCCTGATCTCGTCATCTGGTTGGTTAATACAATAAGACTTTATGTCATCGAATTACCGTTGCCTTTCGACTGGACACATTAACGTACGCTGGAAAAATATGAAGATCTACGAGATGAATGTATGAGTAATGAATGTATATCAGATATATTAGGTTGTCTAGCATGGAATGGACGTTTATGGAAAGAAAAATATATCAGGTGACACCGTACAGTAGTTTTGGGGAACTTGTAAATTCGGAGCAAGAGCTCGAATAGTTGTCCTTGTCTCAGTTTCCACAACATACCTCGAAGGTCATGTACACTAAACATATTGCAGACAAATAAAAGACAATCAAAATCAAAAACTCTGAACTGAAGAGAGTAGACCATTACCAGTACCTTGGACAGCGAGTCTCAACAGCATCCTCAAAAGAAAAAGAAATCAAGTGAAGATTCAATCTAGGGTGGCAAGCCTTCAGTTGAGCAAACTCAACTTCGAGGATAAAAAATTACCCTAGTCCTAAAAAGGAGAGTATACAACCAATGCGTCTCCCCGATAGACTCCTATGGAGCTGAAACACTGAACTTAACCAAGAGACCCTCAAACTGAGAACCATGCAACGTGTATAGAAAATCATGCCGAACATCACGTGGAGAGACCACAAAATAGCACAGTATATGGGGAAAGGAGTCCAAGACATCATAAGAACCATTAGGAAAATCGAATGGCAATGGGCTGGCCTTGTTGCAAGAATGGTAAGCAAGAATAGGACATCACAACTCACAACATGGATCCCCAGAGATCGAATGCAGAACGTCAGCCAACAGAATATGAGACGGCGAAATGAACTGGTCAATTTCAGAAAACATAGGCTCTTCAATGCGTGCAATGGAGATGCAGTGAATCCTGGGGAAGGTCTATGTCCAGCGATAGGCGTTAAAAGATATGATATTGAAGGCTGTCAGTCAACAACCATCAATAAACAGCGCAGATTTGGTTATCGTTTGGAATAGGTTCATGGAAATATATCGATATTTTGCAAAGGTAGCTCAGGTAGACTATCGTCAAACTCCTCAGTTTTTTGTCACCCAACAGCAACGACAATTTCAGACTTCTAGTTAAGACTAAAAAGTGAAATGTTCTAAATGTTAAATGGATAGGGATAGGGATAGATATATGAAAAAGGAGACAATGGAGGGATTTGGGTGCCAGTTTTCTGTTAAAAGTAAAAAAAAAGTAAAAAATTAAAATTAAGAATCATAAGCATCTGTGAGAGAGGAGTTTGCCTCTGAAGCAACCAGTCTTGTTTTCGTATTATTAGATAACTGGATACTTTCCTCAGAGACATCGTACATTGGAAGAGCCGTCGACTACAGTCTTTATGGCTTTTCACCTTGCGAAATTTTATAAGATCAGTGACACGAGATTCTGGTGTTTATATTCAGTTCATTTCCTGTGACGTTATTCTACAGGTCTATGAATGCCAAACTTTGAGATGAGATAGATCGTTAAAATCCCAATGGATTATATCGCATTCCGGATGGTACACTGATTATACTTATATCAGATGTTTCAACGAGGATCAACATGAAGAACCAACTGGAAACAAATAGTTTTATTACAGAAATAAATTTTGACAAATGCTCTCAAAGTTTTATAAACAACGACGCAGGTTTTGAACAGAATGTTTTTTTTTTGTTGTTTATTATCAGAACTCTTCAAAATTTCTTTCCTGCGTAAAAAAATAAATAAATGAATAAATGAATAAAAGAAATATTTTAACCTGAACATTGAATATTTTTCTTTTCCCGTAGGCTATTTTCACAATTGATATACTGAAAAATCCTATCTAACCGACAGGTTGACCCCTTACACTTTCATTCTGCTAGCATTAACCATTCCTAGGCTGAATATTTCCAAATAATAACCGGATATTTACTGGCAAGATCTATAACGAAAAAAGCCACAAAAACGAATGGATTTTTTCCTCCCAAAGAATTTTCGAATTCTGGAATAGTTCACAATCAAATGCAATAAAAAATAATAGTACAAGTATAAATAAAAAAAAAGACTTGGATGAAATTAAATAGTTTCGGAGGAACAGAGCAATTTTGGAAGTTATCACCTGAATAAATAGAATTTGGGGGGAAAAATTGCCTGGTAAACGTTTCTTTGTACTGGTAAACTTGGGATCTCTCCAAATTTCATAATTTTTTCATAACTATACTTAACGTATGTTTCAATGTTGAATGCGTATTCCTTATGTAAATTGTTTATGGAGTTGTTGCAGCTACAACAAATTTGACTTTTTTTTTTTTAATTCCTTTCCCGATCTATCAATGGGTATAAGTTGTCTCGATACCATATATAATAGGGTAGAATTATGTTCAGGCCACAGTGTTTGACTAGCTGAACCCCCATCTCATTTGTATCAACTAAATTATTGGTTTTCTAGCCAAATATTGCAATTTCCATCTTCATTATACCGATACAAATTTATAAATTTATCTTCGGACAATCTGAACTATCATCTTCTATTTAGTTATCACGCTTGGGCTGATTCATTGCTACGGCCTAATTCAAAGTGAGATTTACCCACCCGAGAGAAAAAGGAAAAAAAAGAGACAAAAACTTTAATTGCAATGCTTGTAACCGTTCTATGTCAGCAAGAGAAAAGAATCCTAATCGTCAAAAAGAATTGGTATACTAATGATTTAAATTTTTCAACAATATAACGAATGAATTGTTGAGAAGGTAAATGTTGAATTCAGATAAAACGATCTACAAGTAAATTCATCGGGAACTTTTAAATCAATTTCTACAAAGTTTAACAGAATGACATACTATAATGATGACATTTCAAATTTATAAAATCTGAAAATAACCAAACTTGAAAATTAGAAATATCAAGTGAAAACCTCAAATCCGATGTTTGCGACAATTTTTCTTGATTTAAAGCTTAGTTTACATCAGTCGTAAGTCTCGTTTCCGTCATGTAGGTCAGTTTCTTTTTGTTATAAGTAACTTGGAACACTAAAACCACCGTATTTTACGGCGTAGAAGACGTGATTTTTTCTCTATCAGTTGTTTACTAACGTTACTTTGCTATGCAAAAAATATAAACAACCAGCTTTTGATGGTGAGCCAGGGTTGATTTGTATAGATATGAGCAAAATAAAATTATCATATTGTGTGAAGGGAGATTAAGATCAGGAAGGGTGGTTCTTTTATTTTTTCTCAAATTTGCCTGCAAAAAATCGGATGTGTTTTTGCGTCTTATTTGCCAGGAAATACAGTATGTTCCATCGAGTATGGAGAGTGAAATGGAATCAATAGCAACTCTTTCCAACTTAGTTGAATCGAGTTATTTACTTTGTTTCATCACAAAGACATATTCCGGCTCCTGTTAGTTTGCATTTAGTTTTTTAAGAAGCATTCGGTATTCCAAAAAGCCCCAAATACTCCATAGGTCGACTGGGAATGGCGGAGTTGGACTTTTTAAAGAAACGGTCTTCTAAATAAGAAAAGACTTCTGGATTTATTTTCAAATAAGAATCAACGATAAGTGTAACAACATGAAGAAAATAGAGTTGGTATTCCTGAATAAATATTTCTGACAATTCCAAAAAAGTAAAATACGATTGTTTGAAACAAGTCATATCCGTTCGAAAATCCGTTTGTCGTTTAAAAAGTCACTCAGGATATCAAATGGTT
This sequence comes from Thysanoteuthis rhombus, assembly GCA_963457665.1. Taxonomy (NCBI): domain Eukaryota; kingdom Metazoa; phylum Mollusca; class Cephalopoda; order Oegopsida; family Thysanoteuthidae; genus Thysanoteuthis; species Thysanoteuthis major. The sequence goes on from OY735215.1 coordinate 7,708,839, forward strand.
CAGTGAATCTTTCAGTTTAAGTTATCTTCTGACAACCATCATAAATCAGTGTGAATTAATCTGAAACACCATTTTACTGTCGGTCGTTAGACGGGCTGTCCCCAAGATTTGCTAGATCTCTCGATCATAGGTGTCGTGGCGCCAATATCTTGTCACACCATCATATTTTTGCCGGGCACAATTTTGCATAGATGACTATTCGAAGGGCACAGCGATTGTATGCCCTTCTCAAACAAATAGGATCTTTTTCTTTTTACTAGAATGTAGAGCTTGCTCTTCCGAAAGCTTGCCCACCTAGGGTGATTCTTAGCTTGATTTCTTTTCAGGGTTTTATGGAGATTCAGCCCGAGGCAGATGTAGTGGACAACTATCTTTAGCTTTGCGTTTGTCCTCAACATTTGTTTCAATTGATATTGTTTTTTTCGTTTTTTTTTTTACTGAAGTTCATGTGGAGAGCTTTCATGCTTTCTTCATTCAGTGTGTCTATCATTCTGGAGTTCATGAAGGTCATCAGCACCAAGGAATATGCTGTCGAAAAATCTGAGGTTACACACTTTCAAACTGGATTTCTTTATTCGTATATTCTAGATTTCGGGGATATCGTTTCGAGGATAGCTGAGGAGGAGTTTGGATTAGCTTCTCAGTCCCAGAGGTGAGGTAAAAAAGATAGTTTCAACTCCTTTTGCTGAGCATATCTAGCTAGTAGAGGGTCATTGAAAAGAACTTTTGTCAAACTCCTAGAGGAGACTTCATTGCAATTTGTCAGTATATGGAGAGGAAGAATAAAGTGTAATGCCATGAAGTCATGCGATGTTGACTTACGACTAAAAAGGGAATTGAAATTTTTATGGCATCGTCAGAATTTGTTTGTTCTGATCACGTCCTTCGATTTATCCTGGCAATTCTTTAGAAAGTTTTTCTCACCCAACTCCATATTTAAGCTTCAGTGTCGAGTGACTGAAACAGCCAGTGTTGTTTATTGTCCTTGTTTATTTCTGTTTCGTAAGAATGTAGGAGAATCAGGATTTTGAAGTGGGGTGAAAATAGAAATTGTTTTTACAAAAGGAAATTTCAATGAAAGTAACTTATGTTGGAGACTTGGCTTTTTAGCACTAGAATCGGAAGAGGAAAAACTCAAATTAAACATAGAAACAATGAAAGTTGTATGAAGAGAAGATAGAAAAAAACAAACAAACGAAAACGCCTGAACATTGGACAAAACTATGGGGCCAATTTGGAATAAACTACCATTATAAATTGAGCTTCCAATAAAGACCCACATAGGGATGAGGAATAGAAACATTTCTCCTACTTATTGAGTGGAGGGCGTGCGAAATTTCAAGCTTCCATAAACATTTAGAGCAGAGTGAAATCCAGATGGATAGATACTGTCAGAGCACAGGAATAGCGCTGAGTAATAAGAGAAGTCCTTATATTAGATATAAACTGGGGTTAATTTATAATTACTTGGGAGTGTTTAATCCGTTTATCTAAAAAATTAATGTTTTCTTTTAATCAAGCCGTGATATTCTACTTACTGAATAAATCAAACTAAGAAACAAATGCATTCATCCAAGATGTAAGTATATTAAGAGCCACAGCATTATTTTTCTGGTCACCGAAATTTCCAACTTCTGATATATTCAAAGATGGTTGATTAAAGGATTTTTCTAAGAAGATGCTATGTACAAGACTTTCCCTTGGTTTAAGTGGAAGTGGGGGTCGGTGGTCACGATTAACTTAATGAAGCTTTTATAAGTATACTCCATGAAGTTTATATCAAGACAACATGTGCAACTATGTGATTCAAATATTTGAATCTGTTCAAAGATTGTAAAATAGGGAAGGTATTTTTAGCTTAGAGATGTTTGATAAGCACAGTCCAGCGAAATTAGTCTTCCCATAGAGTGGTTTAGGCTTTATTGATGAGTTTAAACTCTTTCGCCACGGATCTGACGGGCAAGCTGGATGTCTTTAGGCATGATGGTGACACACCTCGCATGTATTACGCACAGGTTAGTGTCTTCGAAAAGACCGACCAAGACTTGGACTGTTACAAAGCCGTGACAGCAGAGCTTTCGAAACGGAGATCGGTTTTGAAGTCCTGAGCAATTTCACTCACTAGACTCTGGAAAGGAAGCTTTCTTATGAGGAGCTCTGTTGACTTCTGATAACGCCAGATCTCCCGGAGAGCCAAGGTACCTGGCCTGTAACGATGGGGCTTCTTTACCTTTTAGTTGCCAGCTGCTTGGGAGGAGCTTTGCTCCGGTGGATTTACGAGCGGTTTGTTTAGTACGAGCCATTGATTCTCCCAGTTATAGATTCACAGTAAGGCACCGTTCGTCTGAAGTAAAATATCCCGTTTCCTCTGAATAAAGAATTTAAATTCTGGCTTTCAGATAATTGCGTACCGTTATCAGAAGCTGCTTGTGCTATTTATTTACTCTCCCACCAGAGCAAAATGTGACACAAGGTCTGGGTTTAACGTTGGGAAAATAGGAGACGCCCAGGAAAAATAGCTCCAGCCGACGTGGCTTTGGTTTGCTAAGCAACCACCGCCACGAAAGCGTCAGGCACGAGCCCGACCTGTCCCGTTAAGTGCAATGGAACAGTGCTGCCCCAGGGTGCCGTATTCCCTGCAGCGTGGCCGTGTAATAGAAAGGGGAACTCGAAGGTTCCCAATGCGCCGCCTCAGTATAACTTCATTGGATAGCACATTGATACACTCTCTCCGGCCCACTTGACAGGCAAGTGTCAGTACCGGTGCCTCGGGCTCTGCCAGGGAACAGATACTGCCGAAACGGCCGTAAAAGGGGGGGGGGGTCTATTTATCTACTGTCCCACCACAGCGGAATTTGACACAAGGTCGGGCTTAACGTGGGGAAAAAAAAGGACACCCTTCCAAAAATGGCTCCAGCCGACGCTGTCACCGTTGAAAAGCTCATCGTAATGGCTAGACAACGTCACCCGCGGAAGCATCCACCAGGGGACCTGATCCTTTAAGTGCAATGGAGCAGTGCTGCCCCGGGGAAACTGAGAACCCGCAGCTGGGCCGAGTAATAATGAGAGAGCCTAACGACAAGTCCAAAGGCCTCCTGATGCGCTTAGCAAACGCAGCCTCAGTGAAACCTCATTGGCTAACGCTTGCACCGGCGCACTCGGTCTTTGACACCCACCCTCTTCGGCAGGCAAGTGTCAGTACTGACTCCTCAGTCTATGCTTGGGAACAGATACTACACTTTGATCCTGAAGATCAGGCCAAAAAAGGAGGGGGGGGCGTTTATTCTTTGTGAGCACGTATTTATTTTCTTCATAAAAATGAAGAGAAATGTGACAGAAGGTCAAAAATTATCCTGCAGTGAACATTCAGACAGTTTCTGATTGGTTGAAATCAGCCAAATGTTACGTTCCCTACTACGTCTGCGCAGATGAGGGTAAAACAGTATAGATATATACATAACTAATTCTATGTCAAAAGATTGCAGGATCAGTAAACAATGTCTGGCAGAGGAAAAGGTCTCGGAAGAAGAGGCGCCAAGCGTCACCAAAAAGGGTTGTGTGACAGCATTCAGGGTATCACAATACTTGATATTCGCCGTCTTGCCCGCAGAGGTGGCGTGGAACGAATATCCGGTCTTGACTACGAGGAAACCTGTGATGTAATTAGTGTTTTGTTAACACTGTTTAGTCACATTAAAGCCCACCCTGAGCACGTATAGAGGAAGTTTACCACAGCCAATGGGGCTGTCTATGTATTGAGACTCGGCAGAAACGTGTACGGTTTCAGACGTCAAGACTTCAAGTTTTTCATCTGGACACCTCCCGGACCCTTTCCTGGAAAATGTCTCTCCAGGTTCATTCCCCGATTGAATGCTTCCTTCAGTGATTTTTAAGAAACTTAGCCCAAGGATGATATCTGGTCCGGTGTTATTCATCACCAGCTTTTTATCGTCCGTAGCTGGACATACACCTTCCCCAATAATCGCAGGACCTCTCATCTTCATCGGAACCTATATTTTTCTAAACTTTAGTTGTCCCCCACCCCGCTGGTCATACCTGGATCCACATTGAGTCGTGATGTGTTCCTTGCAACATGACCAGCCCATTGCCATTTGTTGGATTCTGTATGTTTGACTTCTTGTAATGTTGGTTCTGTGAGTAAATCTACTGATTAGGTCCTGTTTCCGCCCCGTAGGTGACTATCGTTAAAAATCAATTAACTTTTATCTCTATCAATTTACCCCATAGATATCCACCCGAACTGAAGACTTGGTGAAACCGATTTTTCCATTCTGTTTTCAATGTGACTCCACGTCGTAAATAGCTCATAAAAGCTAGTTGGTCTTATGGTGTTATATGTATGAAAATTCCCTAGGTCAATTGTGTATGAAAGTCCATTTAAATCGGGTGAATCCAGACTTAGTATGAAAATCTGATCAATGTAAGCGAATGCAAACTTTTTCTTCCCCTCGAAAATATATGAATTTTGCACCCTAACACTGAATTCGTTCAAGGGATAGGGTGAACTCAAGTTCAAAAGTGGTCTGACCATTGTAAAATATAGATTTTCGTATTTTTACTTTACATTATTGACGTTAAATGTAATGTCACATTTAATCAAATATTTTGCAATGAGTTTCCGCTTGACAGCCTGAAAGACTGCAGGAATATGACTTCTATTAAGACACTTCGAACCAATTTAATTGGAAATTATTTGCTGCGATTGAAGCAGTAAATGTAATTTAATTATTCTTCATCGATCCAGTATTCTCTGCTGTTTTGATTTGGTCGATCCAATTTTTAATTTTGCTCGCCTTAATTTTTAACTATTTTTTGGGCTATACATTCTTCCTCATGAACAGTAATCAAAAACCTACCCGACTATTAACCTGAATACAAACTGATATTTGATAATTCGGGCTAAATTTATAATCACTTTTTCTTTTCAGTTTTATTTCAGTCTAGCTAGATTCTATAATCTCCGTGCAACGCCATCTTTTTTTTTCTCCTTGGGTAGTGCTTGTCATTTTCTAATTGATTACACATGAAATGTGACTCTTCCCTTGAAACTTTGCCCTGGTCACAAGGGCCATGATTTGCAGATTAGCCTGTTGTCAATTTGGGAATAAATAGATGTCACTCAACTTTTCACTAAAGTTGAAGCAAATATTTGAAGTGTTCTGTACTTTTTAGAGATGACAATTGAAAAATAACACTTACTTACTCAGGGACGAAAAGCAAATGTTGCCTTGTAATCACAATCTAATACTGATCTTAAAGCAATTTTTGCAAACCTCAAAGCTGTGAAATGAAACTTGAAAAGTCTATGTGCTTAGATATGAACAAAAACATAATGACATGATTTTAGGTTACCTTGCAATAGACACCGACCTGCCTCTCTTATATGTGTACGTAAATTCTGAAAGGATAACTTTTCTTTATCCCAATTTCTCCCCCAAATAGGAAACCGTTCTTCCACTTATTTCCAGATGCTCCAACATTAATGTATTCATCATGTGGGATTAACATTTTACTTAATAGTAGAAACAATTACACCCCCCAACACTCACTTTATCTATGTCTGACTTTGTGAACAGTCATTAGTCTAAAACTTGCTTCAAGCAAAATAACTTTTTATAACTTTATTTCTTGTCATATATGCAAAGTATGAAGCATATCTAGACATAACATGGCGTTATGAACAAGAACATAGCTTGACATTTGCCCTTTGATTTTATAGATTACAATCAAATGAACACATTCCAGCGTTTGGAAGCATGGTAGACTTAGAATACCTGCCTCAGGTGATATTATATAGTGTGAATGGCTGAGCTGAAATTCCAACTTAAAACTGGCATATTGACAAATTTCAGTCTTATTTTATTAAACCCCGTACAGTCACAGGAAGAAAAGAATTAGCAATTCAAGTCTTCATTTTTTAACTTTATTTTCCACCAATAGTAATAAATGAAATAAGCCGCAAAGATACCATGCTTTTTCCTTTGTTTATACGCTACAAATATTCCTTTGTTTTTAAATGACGACTTTAACCTTCAAATCTTTCGACACCTCAATCTTATCTTAGTCTTCATGAATTGTATTCTATGATAAACCGAAACTGCTTTGAAGTACGTCAGCAATGGCTGGATTCTGGCGTTTTTCTTTTTTTTCTTTTTGTCATTGACCCCCGTGAATCTAATGTCGAAATCGTGATTAATTTTTCATCTTTCCCTTGCTTTCCAAAAAAATTCAAGGATTAACGATGTCTAGACACTTCCTGTCGATGATTCTGTTCAACATTGGGTTGGTGAGGCTAGTTATCTCGAAGTAAAATTCCTGACTTCAATCTAGAGCTTAAAAATAACTATAGTACGACAATGATTAATTGGAGCCCCTAACTCCGTGACACTTTTCTACTTCCCGCCGTTTTAGTTAATGAAAGATTAATTTAAGGAAAGTGGCTTAAAGAAAAAAAAAAAAACGAATCTATAGTTCGTTTAGAATGGATGAGGGCTTGGAGAATTAATTCTTGCAATGGCAATTAAAGTTAACTTTGCATCAATGCCCTTGGTGGGAGTATGAATCCATTTCTCCGCCCAGCTATGGGCGGATTGAATGTTCCTCGCTTGTCTCCTTCACATATCGGACGGACCAAGTCTGTAGTAATGTGGGGTTAAATAGTGACGATTGAAGTCGTAACCAGCGTAAAGGCACAATTCTTTTAATCTACAGGATTTGTATTTTTGATTGTTTGGAACCAATACAAGAGACGTTGCTATGAAATAGTTCACTGAACGACGTTATATGAATAAATCCAAGTATACCTTCAGTGTAGTTAATTAGTTCCAAATTTGTTGCATTGTTCAAAGTGTTATAGTTTACTGTTCATTATTCAGCTTATACTTTAGCTGCATTATTTGTAGAGTAGTGCCTGAACTGTACTAGATCAAAACTTGTACTAATCAAGGTATTAAAAGGAATATAGAATTACGAAGGTGATTCTTTTTGCCAAACTGAATTAATTTCATGTACACTTTGGCAAAATCCCTAAGGGTCAACCATCCCGACAGATTACCTAAAAAAGTATCCGATTTCGGCCAATCACGTCATATGAAAGTTTCAGAGAAATTTTCATGGAAATCTGTGCATTATTTTTTGAGCTACGAGAAATTAAATGCTGACTATTTGCCTATTTTCTATCATCTAAGACGCACCTCAACTTTGAGAGCAATTTTTTCAAAAGAAAAGGAACAGAAAAAACCCTTAGATCTCTTCCCCCTGATCTTCATAGACCTCCCTACAATTGGGTTATTCTATTTTGTTCTTATCAATTCACATATATATTCAACCCTCACTTTAGCTGGCTGTTTACATTATTTGCACAGCTTAGCGTTTGTAAACAATCGATAAAGCGTTCACCTCTCAAAAGAGAATTGGAGAAAAAAATGTGCGTCTTATGTGCCATGAAATACGGTAGCTGGTACTACTGACTCGAAGCTGCTGATAAAAAGGTCAAGTCATTTTATCTCCAGGATAATGTTCATTTTGTGTCTGTCGAGTTGTTCTTTCTCCCTTTGAATTCGATCAGAAGCTGATCTGGTTTGATGGAGAAGTTACTATCTTGGACAATGTTTACAATAACAGTCCTGAAGGACACTTGAATACCTCTAGGCTTAAGACTGAAAATTTAGAAGAATGAGGCTAATCAAATATAATGCAGTAATTCGTTGTCGAATCTCCGTTTTGCTTGGTAAATCTAACATCAGGATATTTTTTCGTAAGTCCAACATTCTACCACTCATCACCTTCATCCCCAATCTGCAGTCTCAGACAACCAAGATCTCCCTAGACAATTGACTGTTGCAGACGACTTTTTAGATCAAACAGATTCAGGGATAAAAACGATTTTTGGAATGGATAGGTCATATAGAAGTCAAGAGAAAAGTGCTTACATGGTGGAACCACTGTCCATTAATATATATATATATATATATATATTTTCAATCCATTCTCCGAACATAGTGAAAATTTAAAATTGTACCTTCAAACTTCTACTGTAATCTTTAGTACAATCCATTTAAAATCGAAAAGAGATGTCAAGTTTTAGTGAACTTTATATTAATTTGTTCCATTCATAAAGAAAAAAATGAAGATCTTATGGACTTTTTTTTTTTTTTTTTTTACTTAAAATTCAGAGTAATACATGATGCAACATTTTATTGGGCTTCCTTTGTCTGTGGGTAAAAACTTATTTTTTGATGAGATATGTCTAAAAAGTATAAAAGTACCAATACTCGCCGAATTTTGCTAGTAGCACTGTAATGGTTTGACATCTTATTTTCAATTGTGCAACGGACGCATCTGAACATTTCTATTCGCATAAGTAAAAAAAAAAGAAAAATTTGAATATGAATAGCACTATCATGGCTGCAAAACAAAGTTCCTGAATGATAGCCATTTTTATATTTCTTTTTAAACATGAACATTTAGTAATCAGAAAAAATAACACTCACTACCACGGACAGAAATCGCGTTGCACAGTGGACTTTTTAGTCTCCTGTTAACAGAAAAATCAATTACCAGAAAGTTACTTTAATAAATACGAGCCTTGTTTGGGTAAAAGTTTGAAGCGAGAGAAGTACTGTTTGAAAGTTTATTTCTTAAATCTTTCTACAAGTACTATTTACTGCGATACCAAAAGTATAGAATTTGGATCAGTTCTGCATTAGCAATTCCATGAAGATACCTTTGTGTCAAGTCATCAACAACAATCATAATCCAATTCTTTGAGATAATTTTCCTTTACTTTCACAATACAAATTTTCTTTCTACGTTGACAATCTGATAAATTGTTTTACTTGCCGAGGATTACCGGGCAGATTAGGGCTGTGATTGCGTTTTTGACCAAGAAAAATATCGATTCCGACATAACAAGCGAATTCGGTACAACAAAAAATGATGCAAAGTTTAAAGATTCTCTCAAAACAGTATTGACCTCAGAAATTTGATTTGAAGATAATTAGTTAATTTAAAGATTAATTGACTGGATTTGAGGCGAATATCGCCTACATTCTACTCTACTTTTATTAGTGTAAATGCATCTCATTACCAATTGTATTGTTTACGGGTGAAGACGGTTCAAAGGTCATGTAACAGTGTCTACCATCCTTCACCGAATCTACTGTTGGTGCGCGATTTGTTTTTAATGGATGACAGGAAATGTCAACAGTTCATGGACATTTTCATCGCCTAGTAATGAAGAGGGGGGGGGGGTAAACACATTTCTGAATAACACGTTACACTGTATAATGGATAATTAAAACATGGCTTCTTTCTCAATAACAATTCTTAATTAAATGAATTAAAAAAACAAACAACTGAAAACGAAACGAAAACAAAGACAAGTTTTCAGACAGTTTTGTTTTTATTAAACAAAGTATACACTGTATTGATAAGATAGAAACAAAGAACTTTCGAAACAGGAATATTTTAGGATTTTTTTTTGTGCATCATCACAGTCACTTGAATAACCGTAGTGTTGAAATCCGAAGTCAAGTAAAAAAAAAAAAAAAAAAAAGTGGAGTACTGATGCCAAGTTTCAAGTTTCGACAAGATGGTATGATCATGAATGCACACAAACACACAGCAGAACACTACGCCATCTTTGATGGCTATGATTGTTCAACAGTTATCAGCATTGAATAAAATCAATAGGTTTAATCTTTCTGGGTCCTTCAGGACTTATTTTTATAGAAATGTCAGTATTTTCGGGATCCAAAAAAATATTGAGATTTGATATTAAATATTAAATATTAAATTGAATAAACAATATTTCAATGAGTATCTTACGAAATACTCGATTCATAAAAATTTCAAAATTGGATAAACCAAAAAATCATTGAAATCTGAAGTTTTGAAATGCACATAAATTTTCTTCATGAAAATTTCGATGGTCACTCAGTTCACGACTGCAAAGTTTTTGTCCACAATTATTTTCGGATTAATATTAACAGAAATAATTTGTAGTTGATAATTTTCTAAAATCTTAAAGATTACAAGTTTTAGACGTTATCGTCACGTCACCTTGTCAAAAGTCTTTGGTAGATGCTATCCATCAACAAAGCCATTATTTGAAAGAGGATAAGATTCAGCGTATGAATAAGTTATATCTCGAAAAAACTGCAAAAATTCTCAGATAAGATGAAAATGACATTGAGACTCAATACTTTATTTTCCTACTTCGAATAATTATGAGAAAAAAAAGCACTTAACACTTTTTGAAGTTAAACGATTTAGTTCTTACTATAACAACATAGTCTTAACTGCAAAGAGTCTGAAGATTGCATTACGACAAATCTACTTGGACTTATTGATCTGATAAGCAACCATTGACAAAGAAAAAAAGTGTACATAAACCGGCCCGAAGTCGCTTACGGCAGTGAAAGAATTACAGCAGCTCTTAACCGCCCCCCCCCAAAAAAAAAACGATTGGAATAAATGGAATCTTATTTGAATCATCAAATAAGAGTCATTTCAGAGCTTAGAAAAGATTTCAATCGTGTACACCCTGACGAGTATTTAATATCTCAGCCATTTGTGGAGTATCACCAAGTAGTAATTCCATGTAGTTATTCATACAAGAAATGGAAAAGTTTAATGAAATACGAAGGATGTTCTGGAAATTTGTTTGGAATCATAAACCTTTGTAACTCACAACGGCACTTGAAGAAATTTAAAGTTAATAGAAAAATCTCAATGGGAAAAACAGTTTAGACTCATTTCCAGGGCCGAAATATTTGTTTCACTAGAGATAGAATCTCGATTGTATTTCTAATAAGTTTATAAATTATTCAATGAATATGGATATCAGAACAATTTGTTTTCTCTTCAAAGCATTACAGAAGTAAATTGTATAAATTAGACTTATTCGGCTAATCGCTTGGGATTAGAGTATTTCATCACTACTAGAATACAAGTAATTTCTAGTCTAGAGATTCGCAGCTTTTTAATACAAAAATCAGTTAGATTCTAAAATTAAAGATTCATGAAACTAATAAAAATTGAAAGACAGAAGACATCCTATTTATATTCAAAAACCAAATAAGTTTTAGTTTCCAAATGGTAGTTTATAATTACTTAGAATTTAGTTGTGCTCTGTCAGAGCAAAGGGCGTTGACCATATTGGCCTTTTTGATTTTCACCTGGAATGATTAGTGGAAATTTATAATTTCTATTTCTAAATAGTCAAGTTTTACATCGAAAGCCAGGATTCTGTTTCCTAAATGCAGTATCGAGGTAAAAGAATGAAACGTGACTGGTTATGACAAACCAAGTTAATGGTGACGGCATCCATTTTTACCTTTTTGAATCCGTCTTTAGATCAAGAGACATTTTGGCATGTCAAATTCTTTGGACACCGAAAATGTTCACCTAATGCATTAAGAGATGCATTTTTTGATAGAATAGTTGTACGAATTTATTTCAAATTACTAGAGTTAGATCAGTTTTACTGGGATTAAAAACTATACAGACCAAGAAAAAAAAAGGCCTACGATAGAATAAGTCTATATAAAGTGGTTTAAACGGGATTTTGATAGTCTTGAGTTCTTTCGCCGCAAACCCGACGGGCAAGCTGGATATCTTTGGGCATGATGGTGACATGCCTTGCATGTATTTCGCAAAGGTTAGTGTCTTCGAAAAGACCGACCAAGTAAGACTCACCGGACTCCTGCAAAGCCGTGTCGGCAGAGCTCAGAAAACGGAGATCAGTTTTGAAATCATGAGCAATTTCACGCACTAAACGCTGGAAACGAAGCTTTCTTACGAGCTTTGTTGACTTTTGATAGCGCCAGATCTCCCGGAGAGCCAAGGTACCTGGCCTGTAACGCTTCTATACTCTGCTGGTGGCAGGGGCGCTTTTACGAGCAGCTTTAGTTGCCAACTGCTTCTGAGGAGATTTGCCACCAGTGGATTTACGAGTTGTCTGTTTAGTGGGAGCCATTGTATTCTCATAGTTATAGTTTCACAGTAAGGCATTTTCTGAACTTCCGTTCCGGTTTATCTAAACTACAAATTATTAATTCTGTGTTTCTCCACCTGTAACTTTAAGGGAGGTTCTTTGTTCTCTGCAGTTTCTGTGAACAGCTATGCAGTAGCTGATTGGTTGAAAAACAGGAAGTATTTGCCACGTGGTATATTTGTTACTACATTTGTGCAGTTTAACGTAAAAAAGTATAAATAGTTTGGGCTATCGTGAGGTTTGGTTTTCGATCCAATCGTCAGTAAATTAAATAATGTCTGGTCGCGGTAAAGGAGGAAAGGGTCTGGGAAAAGGAGGCGCTAAGCGTCATCGAAAAGTGTTGCGAGACAACATCCAGGGTATCACAAAACCTGCTATTCGCCGTCTCGCTCGCAGAGGAGGCGTGAAGCGTATATCCGGTCTGATTTACGAAGAAACCCGTGGGGTCCTCAAGGTTTTCCTGGAGAATATAATCCGTGATGCTGTCACCTACACCGAGCACGCCAAAAGGAAAACTGTCACCGCCATGGACGTTGTTTATGCGTTGAAGAGACAAGGTCGAACCCTCTACGGTTTCGGAGGATAAGACTGTTTTCCATTCACACACTTGACTTTTTGTCCGGGGGGGGGGAGGCTAACAATGATCAAAGCTCACTCGCAGGACCTAAAACCATTCTTGAAATATAAATTGTTCTCAACTATACGCCGATTGTGCAGAACTGTGCGAAATTCCATATCACCGTCACCATAAAAACCATTGTAATCTAGAACTTTACTAAACATTCTGAACACAAACCAGCCTGAATAAGACGGTTGAACATATCGCTGCTAAATATAATTCAACTAAAAACGTTATGTAAATAAACTACATGGAAAAAAACTTGCTACATTCAATCTGAGTGCTGTCAACTACTGCAGCATGGTCTCTAGGTTCCTGGAATGTATATTAAGATAACTTTGAGTTCGGAACATTCTTGAAACTTGGGTCTTTTTTCTCCGGGGATATTCTGTAAATTTGAACAGGCGTCTTGGTATTTTCCCTAGTAAACATTTCTTGAATTGGAGTACGTTTTAATACAGTATAAAACTTTAGTCTTCAGGCAACATTCAATTTTGCTTCATTTTCATGTCTTTATTTCACTTTAGATTCTTTAACACCAAGCAACGTAGATTTTTGTGTGCCTGCCTATGTCAAGCAATTTTCTAATCGCTTTTTTGATTTGAAACAGCTATTCCCTCAAAACTTTACTTTCATCACCAGGATACTAGTATTAATGTAAATGTTCTTGACTACAAAAGTTCGAAGCGAATAACTGACTTTTCCTATATTCTTTTTTTTTATTATAGACACTTTCAATTAAAAAATAGCACATTACACGAACCAAAAGTGAAAATGTACCGGTCTAATCACTGAAGATTTTGTACTAGATTCAATCTTTGCCATTGACTGTAAAATAAAACTTGTCTGAATACTTCGATATTGCTGGCGTCACATTGCAACGGAGACTGGCTTTCATCTGTCTTGATGCATCAGAAAACCGACCCAAGACTCTTATGCCAGTATATATTAATCCTAAAGCAGTTGTTTGTAGTTTTTTCTTTCATAGAAAACTAATCTCCGACTTTGTCTAGAGAACCTGATATCGGTATTATTCATAGATGGGGGTCAGTCTATTACTTAAAACCAATCTCCCATTTAATCTATTCCGGACTCGTGTACAGTCTCTAAAACAGTTTAAGACCTGCTTCTAAGTAAGCGAACATTTTTCTTATACCATTTTAGACGGGTATTTTGACATCATGTATTCAAAATATACAAGGTGTATCTGGTCTACACTAAAACTGCCAATATAGATGAGATTTCTTTTCGAGTCTGGAAGTTGCCGTCAATTTAAAGAAAAAATCTCAATCGGCAACACAAAACTTTGAAACCTGAAATTTTAAAAATCTAAATATTCAACTCACCAATTCGAAAAAAATAAAACAGGAAACGCATCTAATTTTGCAACTCTAGTCTTCACACGCACTCATATACGAAAGCGTGACACGTTTTGAGTATTACAAAGTCATGGACAATGGCCATTATACTTATAGATAGCAAATAAATGAATATGCTTAGCGTTTGGAACAATGGTAGGAGTTTTAGAGTGCATGCCTCATTATAACTGTATGAAGGGCTGAGCTGAAAGCCAACGTACAAGTGTCGAAAAAGTAAAGAAGGATTTTGAGAGACAATGTTTCTCCCTCTCTAAGAAACTCGAGAATTTGAAGGGAAGTGCTATAGAAGTTTCTGCCTTTCAAGTCAGTTAGTGATCAACGTACTGGTTCAGTGAGGCTCGTTATCACCGTATTTAAAAATCCCAACAGCAATCAAGGATCCAAAAGAGGTACACTATGACAATCATAGTTTGGAACCCTTCCCCACCCAAGACTTTCATGTCTAAATTACCTTTTCAAGTTTCCTCAGTTTTAGTTAAGGAAAGAATAACTCCAGAAGAGCAGTTTGAAAAACCTCATTTATAGCTGAGGCGTGAAGAAGATGCTGAACAGTTGACGGCTGAAAGAATGAACACAGCGAGCTGGGTTTCAAAACTAGGCTACGATAGTTTGTGTATATTTTGCACTAATGCCCTTGGGAAAGATTTGAATTCGTATCTCCGTCGAGCTAGGGGTAAAATAGGGCTGGGTGAAATGAGTGGCGCTACTTCAGATGCTAGTTGCTTTTGTCTATTTAACATATCAAACAAGCCATGGGAGGTAGTCATGGGAACGCTGAAGTCATAACCAGCGTAAGGGCTCTGCTGTATTTTGGACGTTCAAAAATCGAGACGCGAGAATTTGTCAGGAAACAGTTTATAGAAAGATGTTCTGTAAACAAATACCTTCATTTGGAATAATGTAGACATGTGAAATTATATAACTTAACTTGCTCTTTTAGTATACAATGTGATGAATATTTAACTGCGAAATCAAGCAAAGGACAACTCTAGGATGGCACCCTTGGCAAAACAACCACAACCAACGTACCTTGCCGATAGTCACCTATGGAGTTGAAACATGGATTCTAACCAACCCTGACCGTCAGAACCGTGCAAAGTGCACATGATAGAATTATACTCAACATCAGTTGGAGGAATCACAAGACAGCACAGTATATTAGGGAAAAACTGGTCCGATTATCCATTGGAAAACTCAAACAGCAATGAGCTGGTCATGTTGAAATAATATTAGGTAACCTGACTCACAATATGGATCCCAAGAAATCAAATGCAGAACCGAGTCTGGCTGAATATGTGATGGCGAGACACACTGGACAGGTTCAGAAAATATTGGTTACGTGATGCCCACGATAAAGAGGTCTGGTGAATCCTGGGAAATGTCCATGTCCATCGACAGACAATACAAGAATGATGATGATATGTCGACTTGGATAGTGTAATGGTTGGTGCATCTGTCTCACACGTACAAGTTCTCAGGTTCGAGTTTAGAGTGTTGAGAACTCTTCATCAGGGCAAATTCCCCTGTGCCCTCAGTTGCTTATTGACAACACGCAGTGAAGTCGTGATAGAGCAGCTCTTTGGAGGACTTGCATCCCATCTCGGGTGTTGTCATAGAAACCTGTAAGTCCTGGTCTTGACCAGACTTGGAACTTATAGAGGTCATTAAGTTGTTGCATGCAGAGGAAACTGAGACTTCGTCCCTGGTCACTTACGCTCCCATCCCCAATGGTAGTTGTCTCTTGGGACACACTTTGTCCTTTGTTGACCATTGCAGATCTCGCCTTTCCGGACAGGTATATTACAAGAAGAAGGTATCGGAGTCCAGCCGATCACGAAGAAAAGATTCATAGAAAATGTTCACGTAAATACCTGTTTCAGTTTTTTTTTGTATCAAAGAATTGAATGCTCAAAACTCTGCTAGTATTATTGACGCAGAACATTTTTATCTTTCTCCTTGAGCTTCTTGTAGGACTATTTATTCTTTTTATCTTAAAGATAATACTTATTTTCTGTCTGGTTGGTTGTTCTTTCTGTGAAATTGAGCTGATTTGATTGAGAATTTTGCTCTTCTGGGCAATGTTTACAATAACATTCGTGAATTGTACTTGAAAACCCCTAGGCTTAAGTCTGATAGCCCAATTCTTCTTGATTTTCGCAGATGCAGTGATTTATTTCGAAATCTGTTTCCTTAGGTTAATCTAATCGATTAGGATATTTTTTCGTAGCTGTAACGTTCTACCACTCCTCACCTCCCTCCTTCAGCAGTCTCAGATCTCCCCAGACAACAAAATGCAGCAGACGACCTTTTAGACCAATCAGATTCAGGGATGAAAGTTATAGCCTATAAAAACGATTTCTGGACTTACTTGGTCATTTGCGGTAAACAGATAAGAAAGGTGCTTAGGATGTTAAACCAGTGTTGAAGAATACGCATTTCTCTTTTCATTAAAGTTTTGAATCCCTTCTCCGATGGACATGACGAGAATTCAAATCGTACAAATAAATTTTTACTGGCAGAATGATTTTATTACAATGCATTTTGAAGCGAAAAGAGGCGTAAAGTTTTAAGAAACTTTTTATAGATTTTCACGTTTCTTGAAGCAAAAGATGAAAATGGTTCTAGATGTTTTTCAAAGATCCAAAGTAATCTACACTAATAAAACAGAAGGAAATAGACTTCTCACAGTGAAGATAAACATGGCAATTCAAAAGTATCGCTTAAATGGGTCTCTTTGCCGCTAATCTGGAATCACTACTTCTCGTTGGACTTCGGTGGTTTGGAATAAACTGTTTTTTTCCGTTAAAATTCCAAGCTGTTTCCATTCAGCTTGTCTTATTTACTGGTTGTGGATAGATTACTTCCCCTATCTTATTTGTATGGCCACGACCACTGATGATATATCTTTAACAAGATCCGGCGCAATTATTCCTGTCCACTTCTACGTGGTGTGCGTGCGCGTGCGTACTTGAGCCTCTAGAAGCAGTCCCTCGGATCAAATTTAAAGTTACAAGCTGTCGATTTTTTTAATTCAATACATATGGAAGCAGTGACAAATTACAATAAAGACACTTGTAACTCTTGATCTCACTGCAAACACAGGCATTGGAATTTAAATATAGAAGTGGCTCTTATCTAGACATAATTTGTAACCAATCTACCAGCCCCCCCCCCTCCAAAAAAAACAAGCGACAGGCCAGCATGGCAGGGTATGACCTAACACTCTGCATGGTTTGCACATTCCTGCTGGGACATCGGTTTCAAAGAGCCCAGCCACGTCACTTGTTTTGGGTGGGGATGAAGTGCTCCAAACACTAAACCAAGAAAATAGCCCATGCTGCTTGGTCAGCAGTTTCAAACGGCCTGGCCGCATCACTTGCTTTGGATAGGGGTAATACACACCAACTGCGACTACCCAAACAACCCCCAAAAGGTCACAAAGACAAAAACTTTACCTTAGTACCTACAACGTCAGAACACTCAACAGACAGGCACCTAACCGATATGGGAAATGAAATCAAAAACATCAAATGGGACATTATCGGTATCAGATTAGAAGACCCAAATAAGAACTAATCGTACTATAGATAAAAAATCTTTACATCTGCAGAAAATAAAATAAAACGAAGCATGATATGCTTTCCTATCAATAAGAAACTCGAAAACAATCTCGTAGGTTTAAAACTTTTGACCTATAGGCGACCACTGAATGGTAGAATGTAAAATTCAAATTAACACCAGCAGAGAATGAATGAAGATGTTCCACACCAAACCCCAACCATTAAACATGCTAAAAGTGGAAAACAGATATGAACTTCTTACTGGAACAGAAGAGAATGACATCAACATCAACCAACTCAGCAATAAAGTAACATTTAATCTAACAGAAGTTGCCAATATATTTAAACCTAAGAGCACACAAACCATCTCGGAAGAAACCAAGAATCTCAAGGAAAAGCCCTGAAATTTCAAGCCATCAACAACAACAAGGGGAAAGATTGGAACTGCTGAACCGAATAAATCATTGAAAAAAGAAGAAAAAGACTAAGACGAGATAGAAAGATCAATTCTCGAAAAAGGTCGAGGTTTCAAAGTTATTAACAAAACTCTCCATACAGAACAGGAACAAGTAACTTGGGTACTCAAAAAAAATCATCATCAGTCTTTTAACGTCCGTCGTTGGACATAGACCTTCCCTAGAATTTGCCACAATTCTCTATCATGGGTGTCGCGTTCGTCTCTCAATCTAATATTCTGCCGGCCTAAGTTGCGCATGTGATCTCGGGGAGATCCATGTCGTGAGTCGTGATGTCCATCGGTTGTCTGCCATTCTTGCAACATGGCCAGCCCACCGCCATTTCAGATTTTTAATAGATTCTATGATGTCTGACTCTTGTCTTTTCTCAGTTGTACTGTGCTGTCTTGTGGTCTCTCTATGTGAGGCCCAGCATAATTCTTTCATGTGCACGTTACATGGTTTTCAATTTATGGGTCTGTCTCTTGGTTAGGTTCCATGTTTCAGCTCCATAGGGATTGGATCGTTGAACATAACTAAGAATTCAACAAAAAATTACTCCTTCAAACAAGGAACACAAATAAGATTGGCAGGATACGTAACATCCGTGCAATCAGTTCGAGGATTTCCCAGAAGTTACTCCCAGAAGATTAGAACATTGCAGTCATAATGTTGCTATATAAAAGAAAAAAAACTCCGAAAGACGTAAACAATTACAGACAAATAGACCAAAACACTAGATGAAAACCAATCAAGCTGGCTTTAGAAAAAGCTAATCAATCAATGACCATCTCCATTCGGTAAATCAACTAGAGAGAAAGCAGAATATAAAATGCCACCTGTATTATTTATTGACTTTGAGAATGCCTTCAACTCGGTGGAAATTCCCAAAGTCATTGACGGTATCACTCTACAAGGTGTAGACCCCGTACATGTCAGAATGCTGCAACTTATACCGTCACAGCAATTTTTTCATCAGGCTACATAAAGACTCAAAGCCCTTCCAGGTCGGAAAATGGAAAAGAAAGTTGGTCTCCACATCAACTTCAGTAAAATAAATGCCATGCACAACAAATACAAAGACAAGGACACGATAAAAAACGAAGAGCTGGAGATAGTAGACTACTAAACCTACCTAGGACAACGGATCTCCCAAAATAAAAGTGATAAAGCACTATGATGGCAAGCCTTCGGTAAAGCAAGCAGTGATGATCTTAAATCTTATTTTTAATCGAATGAATTTGCCTATTTTATTCATAAAGTAAGAAAAACAATTACACATGGATATCACTATCCTGGTTACAAAAGCAATGTTTGGAGGGAATGATATTGCCATTTTCTCAATCAAAACAAAAACATGAGCTATTAGAAATTAACACTGGCTACCCAGGAACAAAATTCTCGTTGCACGGCGGAATTTTTTAGTCTCTCGGTGATTCAATTACAGCAACAGAAAACTAAGTAATCTGGAATGTACATTAAACTTTGATGAGTATTTGAAGCTGGAAAAGTACTGTTAGATAAATTTAAGATATTCTAATACTATTTACTGCGATACCAGAAGCATTGAATGTGAATTTGTTTTGCACTACCGTCCGGTCAATGGACATAGCCTTGTGTCAAGCTGGAGTCGTTCAGGAACTTACTATCAATTAGAATTCAATTGTTAGTGAGATTATTTCCCTTTACTTTCATAGCATTAATTTTCTTTCTACGTTAACTATCAAATAAATTGTTTACTCGCTGAGGATTTCAAAGAAGATTAAGGCCGTGATTACGTTTTTGACTAAAAAATATAGATTTTGACATGACTGACAGATCTGTCACCAGGAAAGAGAAAAAAAAACAAAAGAAAAAAAAATAAATTGTACTCAGAAATTTTATTCAAAGAAAATTAGTTGATCTAAAGACGAAATGACTGGATTTTGGGCAAATATCGCTTGCTTTCCACAGAAGACTTACATCAGAGAAAAATGCATTTTATTTAAAAGTGGCGAAGTTTACAGGAGAAGATAGTTCATGTATAGAGCTTGAATCATCTCTCACAAAATCTGCTATTGGTGAGTTTTTTTGTTTTGACAGATGTTGGGAAATGTCAACAGCTCAACATTCTATTAACACTAGGTGCTAGATACAAGGGGGGGGGGTAATCACATTTCTGAATAGAACGCTACAATATCCAACGAGATGTAATTAAACAAAAAAAATTCTTCGAAGCCCCCCTAAAAAGAACAAAACCCTAAACACAACAAAGAACAAAAACAAAGCAGAAAAAAACCCAACAACAAAGTGGATTCAAAATTTGTAAATCTTTGAATGTATCGGTGAATAGAACACTGTTATTTTCTTCTGAATAAGTATAGTCCATAAAAAAATTAAAAATATAGAAAATTCATCGCATAATTTTTTTGTAAAAACAAAGTGTACACCGTATTTCAAAGAAATAGCAATGAAAATTTTTCTACACGGAAATATTTTAGTTTTTTCGGCATTTTTTTGTTTTCTGATTCAAGGCCAATCAGAACCAAATAGTTATCAGCATCAAATAAAATCTCAATGGATCAATTTTTCTGGGACTTGTTTTTATAGAAATATCAAATATTTTTTTTTACAAAATACCTGAATCTTGAGGAGGTAGGGATCCAAAATCGGATGATTCCCCCAAATGATGATATCGGTGGTTTGGTCTATTTCTAGAGAAATTTTAAAATGTCTGTATATTGGCCTAAATTTCTCTGATGTAAATTGTAATAGTTCGACTCTAGCAAGTTTTCAACAATAATAATTTCTGGATTTATAGTATCTGCAGAAATAATTTTTAGTTTATAATTTTCTACAATGATTATGATAAAATCACTAGATTACAAGTTTCAGACGTTTTTATCGACACTCGTCACTTAATCCGTGGTAGATGCTACCCAGTAAGGCGTTTATTTGAAAATGGATAATATTGAACGAGTTTTACTTTTAAACCCCTTTTATTGCTAAGTTCCTGGATAAGATGTAAATGACATTAAGGAGGTCAATACGTTTATTTTACTACATTGAACACTTATGAGAAAAATATCCACTTAAACACTTATTTCAAAATTGGGATTTAGTTCTCAGTCAAACAACTTGAAAGCCACCCTCTTCTGAAGATTGGTTTAACGGCACGAATTCACTTCAGACTTTTTTGATCTCTAGAGTGATAAATTGCAATTAGTCAAGCCAAGTGATGAGTAAAAAAAAACAAACAAAAAAACAAGCAAAATAAACAAACACTGTACATTAATCGGTCGGAAGTTGCACACAGCAGTGAAAAAATTACCATTTGGAATTTTTTTTTACAACATGCGAGGGGAAAAAAAGTTTTTTTCGGTTCATATCTGGATATGCATCATTTATTTGGAAGGTGCGGCGAGCCATTTTCTTGGACGCTACGCATGTTCAATTTCTGACTAGTATTGAATTTCATGATTATTTGGACTTCAGGTAGTATTTTAAGTTACTTGCACTGGAAATAGAAAAGTTTTATGGGGAAGTACGGAAGAAAAACTAGCTGGAAATTTGACTTTGGGCCAGCTAAAGATCTTGGAACCCTTTGATATTTAAGTTGCATTCAAAGACCGATACAAATTAAAAACTTATCAAATTTAGGAATAAAATAACTAATGAGATAAAGATAGCCTAGCATTTGAACTATGCATTTCTTAGGATGGGTGGGAGAATATTTGTTTGCGCTACGAAGTCGTTAGTTTATATAAATTATTCAATCCCATTTTAATGAAGTTTTTTTTTCTTTGCTTATCACGAACATTTACGGTAATGATAAATTAAATCATTTACATAGAAATTAAACTTGTTCGTGTAGCCACCTGAGAATCTGTTGTCTGATCAGTAGAAAAAAAAATCTGCCTTAGAAGGCATAGTTCAGATAAAAGGTTGAACGGATTAATAAGAAAAAAAAAAAAACGACACATGAAGGAGAATTTGTGTAGGAAGGCTAATGTACAAGTTTCAGAAAAATTTCAGTGGCCATGTTTTTATTTCTATTTCAGAGGGATGATATTTATTTGTCCGTCTTCTGGGTCTTTTTCGGCAAAAGAACAGTCTGGATATTGGGCAGAACACCACCCTGGGCAATAGTCACCCCAGACAGTAGTTTGTTCAATTCTTCATCATTGCGAATTGCCAACTGCAGGTGACGGGGGATGATTCTGGATTTCTTGTTGTCCCTGGCTGCATTTCCTGCCAACTCGAGAACCTCAGCAGCCAAATATTCCATGACTGCAGCCAGGTAGACGGGGGCACCGGCACCCACACGCTGGGCATAGTTACCCTTACGGAGGAGACGATGGATACGACCGACTGGGAACTGAAGTCCTGCCCGGGACGAACGGGTCTTGCTCTTTCCTTTCACTTTGCCTCCTTTACCGCGTCCAGTCATATCGGTTATTGCTCAACAGCCGCGCTACGATGGGATCCTATTCTCCTCTGTACTTATCTTCAACAAGAAAAAAACAAACTAACTTTGCTTTATATCGTTAACTCGATAATCCACACCGGTGTTCTGACATCATGGACCAATCGTTTCAAACTTTGTTGGATTTCTGACCAATCAAATAACAGAAAAAATAGTAAAAGTGTTCATTTAATTTTTCATGCCCCTCGAAAAAGAACCATATTGGGTAAACCTATCTAGATGACGAACCAATAAAAAAGGCACAACTTTTAAACTCAAACTAGGAATTTGATTTTGACCTTATATGATATTGAAAACTGTCAAAGGGGGGTATTATAAGACTTTTTGCAAATTGTATGGGGATATTGATCGATTGAAAAATATCAATTATGATCATTTGGAAACAAAACTGTTCTCAAATTTTAACCGAATGAAACCATGACACCTTTCTAGGTTAACTCGTGGGACCTGAAATTTGGTATTTAAAATGTACATAGGGTAATACTTCAGATAAAACTGAAAGTTCCAGTGTAGTAATATAGCCTTATAGACTAACTGAATTATCAGTCTGCACCGGGTTAAATATTCAAGAAGTAGGAAAAAAGCTTTCAGACTTGTAAGAAAGACAAGTTTTGTTCCTTTAAACGGGTAAAAATATCCCCTTTACGTTTGAACATCCAATGGGGAGTCCTTTTTTTTGACTCCGTAAAGAGGAAGAAAGTTATTCTTGGACCCTTTAAAGAGAGAAATATCTCTTTATTTCTAACCCCTTTAACAGGAAAAAGTTCACTTTCACTTTTGATCCCTTGAAGGAGGAAAAAGGTCACCTTTCTTTCTCTCAAGACTTCTCACTTTGAAATCTACCCCTAACTTCATTCAGTATGCATACCAGATTCGATTTTGCAGCGCCCGTGTGCAGGTGGTTTCTGTAGCGTGACAGAAAGACAGACACCTCTCGCATATGAACAGATTTCTTACAGTACATGGTATGGCTCCAGTTATTTGGTAAGGGTGAGATATTTTGAGGACTTCGATGAGAATACTGGTTAGCTAGCTGACAACGTTGCCGTTTGATTTAATTGAAAGCGGCAGGTGAGATGTTCAGACAAAATGGCGCCCGATTTGTGCACAGAACGCGCGAGAAGTAAGTGAAAAGGAGTGATGGCGCCGATTTGATGCGTTGCTTGGTTATTAGAACCGACCAGATTTGAATTTGGTTAAGAAGAGACCTGCGAGAAGAAATGTAGCGAAAATAGGAGTTTCAATGCGGAAAGAGTAAACGTGCGCTTTTGTATTGCGTCAGATGAAGTGTTTACTGAATCGTGTATTGAAGGGCGGAAGATCTTTGCTGCTGAAAGGAAAGCGTCGAATTATGTGCATGGAGAGAATAGTCTCCAAATCACCACAGAGAGAGAGAGAGAGAGAGAGAGAGAGAGAGAGAGAGAGCATTGAACCCTGGGAGAATATCAGATGACCATTTGTAGATCAATGAGTTTTTACCAAGAGAACTGGACAGACCGCAGTTGACGTTTTCCCAATGATAAAATAGAGATAAGTCTTGTTCGTCACTCAACGGAAACAGCTACATGACTAACGTCTCTTGGCAGCATGCTGTGCTGGGGGTGATCAATTAAAAAATTGGGAAAAAAGAGGTGATAAATGGATAAAGGACTTGTTCTTTTGGGGTAATGATCGCTAAAAACGTCAGATTTGAAAAATAAAACAAAAACAAATCAAACAAACGTGAATGCTGCTCGATACAAACCAAGGGATCAATTTGGCATAAATTTACATTGCAAATTGACCCCCTACAAAAAAAAAAACATTCAGAGGGGAAAACAAACGGAAAAAAAAAACGTTTTTTATCGACATAATGAAGAATAGATGTTGAAAATTTCAGTCATTTAGCACAATAAGTTTACCTTGTATACGTTGTACATTCATACAGACAGCCGGACCAACTCGAAAAATCGACAAAACTATATCAACAGTTTTTGTTGATGGTTTCTTATAGAAGATCATTAATCCTGGAATTAGTCTGACTGATATCCCTATCTTTTTTATTTTCATCCATTTATTGTTGCTCGCAGCTAGGTCAGTCAGAGAGTTGCCGGGGGGTAATGGGTCTTTCGTTTGTGTCATGAGCATAATGTAGCGATCAGTCCCTTCCAAGGAGAAAACAAGATCGGTACGGGCGGTTTCTAACATGATCCTCAGCTGCTTACGGCACCTAACACCCATCTAGGTACCGACCCGGCTCGACGTTGCTTAACTTCTACGATGTTATGAGAATCAGTGTATCCAGTAAGATTTAGCCGTAATATCATTTTGATCTGTACATTACGACCAGGACACCTTCCGGTTCTTATCTATTCGAAAGTTCTGGCGGGAATAATAGAAACCGCCAGCAGAAACTAGAACCGTCAAAATAGGTTTCTCCACTTTTTAAGCAGGTCTAGCTGGCTGGCTATGTAAATATATGTGTATCATGCATACAGGCCACACTATCAGAGGGTTGAACATTTGATCATTTACTCTTTATTGTTTAAAAAAAAACAACATTTTTTTCAAATTCCCCATCCCTAAAAAGTTTTTAATGGTGGCTCAATTTACAATGTAAGTTTACCCTGAATTGGTCTCTAGTTTGGGCCCTCTTGGTTTTTTTTTTGAAAATTCAGAAGTTCCGTGATGACAAAAAGCAAGTAAAGTAATTTATTTATTGATTATCCATTATCATTATTTTTTATTGAATGTCACCACCATTGGTACGGTCTATACGCATGACATATATATATATATATACATAGATAACCAGCCAATCATCAGGGCCAACTTGAAAACAGAAGAAACCAATGTGGACAGTTTGGGTGACAGTTTGGGTTGTTGGTTTCTAACAAAATGGCATCGATAGAAATAACGTAGTTATCGTGCAAGTTCGAATTGACGTTGAGTTTGTCGGATAATTTTGTTACTTATATTTGTTACTGCCATTACAGACACGGTTATTGTGCGTGTCTGTTTTTAGGCATTAGATTTAATTCCTCTCCGAATAATCCCTTGTTACTCAACTGATGCCCGCCTGGTGACCATTGCAGAGGGTTGTATCAACTGATCCCACGCAGCGATTGTGCAAATTTCCGGAAAGAGTTTCGCTTTGGTGGTTTGACGTGCAGAATGTTGACCTCGACTTGTGATTGGATCAAATATGATGTGCGTGTGTGACGTCAATGGCCATTGACAAGAATTTGAGGTTAACGCTTTGAAGGCTGGTCTCTCTTTACTCATCTTCATCTTCTTCTTCTTCTTCTTCTTCTTCTTCTTCTTGGAGTCTTGAAACAACGAGGGTCGGAGTTGTGAAGATGGCGGACTGGGAGAGCGAAGAAGAATGGGCCCAGATTTGGTGGCGCTAAGGAGGAGACGGACACAGGGATTCAACCTTAGTCAGAGTTATAGAGAGGTGTCAGTTACAGTGTTAGAGAGAGAGAGAGAGAGAGAGAGAAAGAGAAAGAGAGAGAAAGAAAGAGAGAGAGAGAGAATCATTGTACACAATGAAACAGCCATAAACACTATTTATTTGACTTGCTATTTTGGTGAACCTATTCCAAACAATTACCTTATTTTAGATTTTGACACGAATTAGAGGTCAAACTTTTGGAGGTTGCTTTTTTTTATTTATGTTTTTTCCTATGAATCTTGGAACAATACAGAATGGCCACTGGAGGAAAGAAAGTGTGGAGAGCCGTGATCAGTCAAGACCTAAGGGACATGGCATGATCATAGAGAGAGAGAGAGAGATGCAAGATAGCGTATGAAAAGGATAGGCCCTCATTCGCTGGAGAGAAAGAGGAGAGCATTGGGAATTACCGTTGATTTGAGAGAGATGACTGACGATGATGATGAGAGAGATCAAGAGAGAAAGAGAGGAAAAGAGTTAAAAAAAAGAGAGAGAGAAAAGAGGGGAGAGGGGGAGAGAAGAGAGAAAAATAATGAAATAGAGAAAAAGAAAAGAGTGAAAACAGGGAACGAAAGAGAGAGAGAGAGAGAAGCAGGGAGATGAGAGAGGAAGAGAAAAGAAGGGACGGAGAGAAAGAGAGAGAAATAAAAAAATAGTAAAGAGAGAATGAGAAAGAAGAAAGAAAAGAAAAGGGTGGAAATGGAAGGGAAAACGAAATGAAACATAGAGGATAGGAAGAATTATTGATGAAGCCTGAGAAAAAGTTTGGTGGCCAATGGAGAATCGATGACGGCGTTCAGATTCACAAAGAAACCTAATTGATTTTCAAGGTCGAACAGGTGAAGGAAACGTAAAGTATGCAATCAATGCATAATACCAGCTATGACTCATTGATGCAGAACCAGGGAATTAACAAAACGCTGAGAGAACCAATTTAGGATCGCACTATAAGAAGAGCAATGCTCAGGATATATAATGATAGAAAAAGAGCAACATAAATCAAAATGAGGACCATAGTGAAATATATCATTCAGATTGTTTAGCAACTGGAATGGAGATGGGCTAGACACTTGATAAGAACAGATGATAACAGAGGGAGCAAAAAACTAATCGAGTGGTGTCCATAGGACAGTAAAATCAACAGGAAAAGACCTGACACAAGGCTGTGGTATGCTAATGACAATAATCTTGTGAATATATCTGGCAGGGATAAAGGATTTTGACATGTGGGGTTCTTTCTTTCGCAAAGATATAGAGCTGAGTAAAAATAAACAACGTCGGCCTGAATTCGAGCTTGATTCTCCTATTTCCTTCTATCTGCAACAGTAATCAGGCCATACACCTTCACTTGTATCAGAAAGAGAAAAAGAATAAGAAAAAAGAAGAGGGAGACCCACTGGTGGGATCGAAGAGAGTGAGTGAGACAGAGAGAGAGAGAGAGGGGGAGAGAGAGATATGTATAGAGAGAAGCATGGATTTGCTCAGTGTTTCCCAGATTTTTTTGCCTTTTTTTCTGTGACCCTGAACACAGAATGTTTGGGTCACTTCAGGACAAAAACATGATTTCAGTATCACAAATTGTCAATCAAAACAGCCACAAAAACTATCAACATAGGTTTCCTCAGTTTAAAGTTGGTCCTGCTGTCTTGCTGTCCGGCAATATATGTATATATCAGTGGTGGAAAGATTTTCGTTTATTGGATTTGCTGTATGCTACAAAACCTTAGAAATATTTTAATGTCTGTAAAAAGCAATTCTCAGTTGGAGCTTTTTTGATACAATGTAGGGAGGCTGGTGCCTGGTTGTAGAAATTGAAGAATTAATAGAAAAAAAATTGAATTAGACATTATAATTAACGGATGATGGCTTCCGATCCAAATTTTGTTTTTCTTTTATTAATTCTCTCATTTCTTTTTATTTGTTAGCTCTTTGTAACATCGAATGAGCGAGGGTGTGAAACTCTACAACTTACAATCGAGACAACGTTCCTTACATTGTACCAAAAAGGTCTTCACTGTCTGTTGTTTTTTATAGACAGAAAAATACTTCAGGTTTTTTTTATATATGTAGCACAAAGCACACCTAAGACACAAAGCATCGCACACCACTGATATGCATGTATGTATGTATGTATGTATCGAGTCTACAGGTTGGATCAGTGAAGTTAGAAAGCTGAAAATTAAAATGTTCACTCCTTATTATAGGTAAAAATCTTTTTTTGAAAATGCCCCCTAATAAATAGTTTTTTTTTAACAGGAGTTCAATTTGCAATTTGGGTTTATGTTCAATTAGTCTTAGTTTGTGTCCAGAAGTTTCACACTTTTTTCCCTTCAAATAAGTCGGATTTTTCTCATGATTCAAGAAGAGTAACTAATTCATTGACTCCTTTTCAAATTTTTCAATTCAACACAACATGGAGACATTTGTTGCATGGCAGTTTCTAATGAGAGAGTTATCGGACCTGTTTCACTGATTTTTACTCCAATTAGATAATCAAGTTCAAGTATTAGGTATAAATAGACTGGAATACACCAGGAGTTCTTATACGTTTGTTGATGCTTCTTCAATACCAACTAGTTCTTTTTTCTAAAGTCTGAATGGCACATTATATTCTAACATTTTGATGGTAATAACATTTTTAAAAAGATTCAATTTTTTTTCTTTCCATATCCTTTTCATTCATCAGCTTTTTTTTCTTTTTTTGAACGATAGCGATAGATAGATAGATTGATAGACGGATAGATGGCTAAAGTTTTTTATGGTAAACAATAAGTTTTCTGTTTTATCGTTATTGTTGGGAACTCATATCTATCTGTAAGTCAGAGCTTTTATCTGGCAATAGACAATGGCTTTTATCTTGCAATAGATAACTATTACTCTTCGGTAACTGCCCCAGTTAATGGATCATTATTAGAAACCATCAACCGAAACTGTCGAAAGAGGTTTCTTTCAGTTTTTAGGTTAGTCTGGCTGGCTTGCTTATAGTCTACCAGGATTGCTGGCTATATATGTATGCACGTATATATATATATATATATATATATATATATATATATATATATATATATATATATATATATATATATGCGTACCAGTCGCACCATTGGAGCTAAATAGCTGAAAATTTGGACATTTACTACATATTAAATCTACAAAAAAGTTTTTTCTTTTTTTTCTTAGATTGCCCCATCTAGATAGGTTTGTTGGGGGGGGGGGTCGATTTAAAAAGTAAGTTCATGTTCATGCTATATTCGCCCTCAGTCTGTGTCGTCTTGTTTTTTTTTTTTTAATTCAGTTTTTTTTTTAGTGATTATTGCCCAACGAAAGTTAAGGGAAGTAACCTCAGGTTCCAATTTTTTGATTGATCACTTCTAACATGGCACGTTGGTGAAGAAGCGGTTTCTATTGAGTGACAAAGCCGAACTGTTCTGTTTATTAATTACACAACTTGCCTCGGTAAGTTTCCTTGATGAGGTGAAGGCCCAATTCCGTTCGCTTGACCTCAGCACAAATATTGATTGTATCAATATTTCTCCGCTTGATGACTTCGTAACCTATATCGTAATATATAGGTACCTTTCATTGCGGAGTACTTTTATAATGAAATTTCGCTTAGCGAGGCTTTCTCAATTGCACCCGGCCGAATCTCTTAACAAATTCTTTCCAGTTTGCAAGAGAAAAAAAGACGACAAAATTTTATAAAACTATCCAGAATAATCTAGATTCAGAATTATCTAAATGTATATCTAGTATTTAGGCGCGTATTTTCAGAGAGACAGACGCACGGATAGATATTTGTTGAATTATAACAACATTATTTATTTATTACAATCTTTATATGTTTATATGTGCTTAGGCACCGTATATAAAGTAATCAGTACCTTAAAACTTATCTATAAAAATATTTTGGGTACCTATATTTCTATTTGAAACAAACTACTGAAACCCATAGGTTTAATTATTCAACCAATTCCTATTCAACGAGATGTTTAGGGGAGGATTTGTCCTTGTTGAGAGAGGTTCAACTGTATATACGTTGTCCACATTTGATGCATCTCTGCTTTGTGTATTGGGGATACGAAGTCCAGTTTCTTATTTCAAGTAGACGCAATTCAAATTTAATTTGAAGAAGTCAGGTGACCAAAGTCTTTTGTTTGCAGTTTATGTTGGGGGCAACTAATCAAAAATTGTAAAAAAAAGTGGTGATCAATGAATAAGTTACAGCTCTCATTTTTTGTTTGGCCATGATCGCTAAAAAACTTTTGGATTTATGAAAACAAGTACAAACTTGAAAGGAAAAGGCGTATTGTAGCTCCATTGAGGCAGACTCTATACTTGATACATGCAAACATAACCAGCCAGCCAGACCAACTGCAAAACTGAGGAAATCCAAATGACAGTTTTGTTGGTAGTTTCTAATCGTCCAAAAAGCTCTTTGAATTTCAATGAATCGGCAAAGGGACAGCTATTTTTAAATTGCTAAAAATGGCCAGAATTTGAAAAAAATGACTAAAACTGGGTGGATTTAATTTTCAGGTGACCCAGGTAGATTCCATTTCCACGTACCCGTACGAAAAGTCTGAAAAGTAGAAATATACAACGTATTGATGAGATAATGAAGTTTAAATAAATCCAAATATCTACATGAATTATGAATAGCGTTAAATTTTATAAAGAAATTTATCTGAAATGATTTCCTGTCGTTTAATCTAAACAACGTAAATGGAACGAACTATTAAAGGAAATATGGGCTGTTGCAGGAATCGAGCCTTCTACAAATATGTAAGGGCTGCAAGGTAGCAACGCACTTATAATAGTGCTGAACAGCCCACCGACAAGGCATGGGCCGAATAACTTCTTGCAACCCAAATCTCATCTCGCTTATTCACGGTCTTTTTCACCTCTTTCAACGCAATAGTATGTATTTGAGATATTGACATTTCGGACCGAAAGAATGAATTATAAATTGTGTTATGTTATATAGAAACTTGCCTGAAATGATTTCCTATCGTTACACAGTTAATATATCATTCGAAGTAGACAATGAAAATAGAAGAAAAAAAAGAATTGAAAAATAATGGGACTGCTGCAGGAATCGAAACCGCCACCGATAGGTACCCGCTTTAAGGTAACGATGCATTTACCATTGTGTTAAACAGCCCTCCGATATTGCAAGAGCCGAATAACAGTAGGTTCCATTCCTGCAACAGTCCCATTTTCTTTAATTGTTTATTCTGTTTACTTTGTCTAAATTGAATGATAAAGTTTCTATATAATATAACGCAATTTATAATTCATTCTGTCGGACCAAATATGTCCAACTCTTAAACACACACACACACACACACACATATATATGATTATAAATTGTGTTTTATTACATTGAAATGATATCCTGTTATTATTCGAAAAATGTATCATTTAATCTTGTCAACGTAAATAGTTACTCAGTTAATACATCATTCAAACTGGACCACGTAAACAGAAAAAAATGATTTAGGAAAATGAGGCTGCTGCAGAAAATAAAAACTGCGACTGACAGGTTGACTGCTTCAACGTAACATAGCTGTTACCATTGAGCTAAACAGCCACCAGCAATGCAAAGGCCCGAATAACTGTGTCAACTACAAATTCACGTCTTGTTCATTCACGGTCTATATCTGCTCTATCCGTTTCTTTCAACGCGACACTTATGGATGTAGGATCCGACAGAATGACGTCATGTTATACACAGAATCTAATTCGAAATGATCACCCGTTATTACACTGTGAATGTACCACTTGGCCTAGACAACGTAAATGGAATAAACAACCAAAGAAAATGGGGCTACTGCAGGAATCGAACCGGACACCAACTGGCTGGCCACTTCAACGTAACGTTGCTCTTACCATTGAGCTAAACATCTGCTGGTATTTGGGTTCTTGCAGAATTATTGATCAGTCATAAATGAAATAATCAAAAGAACAAGTCATATAGCCGCGTTCCAAACATCCGATCCAAAAATGATGCATTATTGCATAAAATACTAATGACTCCTCTCAAAAGAATGGCCAATAGCATCAGGAAAAGCCAACGTGTACGTGCAAGTCTAATTGGAACCTGTAACACGAGGCCCTGAAGTCTGTTGCATTATGTCATAGACATTCACTGCACCTCACTTGTAGCATAATATCATAAGTGACTTCAAAATAGAATCAGGTACGATAATCTTTGGTTTCAGAGATTTGATTTACTGCAGCATAGGACTGGCTTTTATATGGTTTCAATTATTGACTTTCGATCCGATGAATACATTGAATAAAAACTACAATATTGCAAATTCGTTGGACCGACCGAGGACTATGATAAAAAAAGAAGTTGATAAGGAAATTAATGGTTTCCATTTGCATTATTGTCTCAAGATCTAATCAAGACGCTGTATAATCATTTCTCTTTCTCTTGGGAGTATATGCACACACACACACACACACACACACACATATATATATATATATATATATATATATATATATATATATATATATTGTGTCACTTCCATCACTTATTTCCAAATAACTTGTAATCAAATTATAGTAACTTTCTCCAGTGTTTCAAAACCTTTTTAATATTCCTTTTTAAGTTTGGAAATATATTATTATTATTATTATTATTATTGTTATTATTATTATTGTTGTTATTATTATTATTATTATTATTATTATTATTATTATTATTGAGAAACCTATATATAATCTGACATGAGTAATGATCAATGCGTTATATTATTTTGAGACTATATTTGAAATGATCACCTGTTTCTACGTCATGGATATATAATTTAGCCTAGACAACGTAAATAAATAAACAATCAAAGAAAATTGGGATGCTACAGGAATTGATAAAGGCTTTTGCATTACCAGAGGCTGTTTAGCTCAATTGTAAGTTCAATGCTACGTTGAAGCTGTAACCCTTTAGTTGCAGGTTCAATTTCCATTTTTATGTTTATATGTATAGGTGTGTGTGTGTGTGTATGTATACTCCATTTTCACTAAATTCCCAATATCTGTACATGCCATTTATGAAAATTTTCTTCAGTGTTTTTTTTTCCGTTTCAAATATACTTTGTTATTACGGTACAATGTGTTTTTCTCTTTGTTGGATCATCAGTTATCTACTATGTAATTGTTTCGGGGATTTTAAAAACAAAATAGCTTTCATAAAATATGGAACTCTAGCAGTGTTCCAGCAATGGTTTCAATGTATAGTCTATGTCATGCATGTACCTTGTTATTTCATACATCCCATATATATATATATATATTTATATATATATATATATATATATATATATATATATATATATATATGGGTATACTATTCAAATCAAGACACGTGTGGGGGCGTTTAAATGTTTTTATTAGGGGTTGTATTCGAGCGTAAGAGTTGTGTGTTATTGGAGTTGTTTACTTGAATATATCCAATTAATTTGTTTATTTTAATCTGATGTTTACATAAACTTAACGATAACATTCTATACTCCAGTGACCCTAAAACCAATACTAAGATAATCATTAAAAATGGAGAATAACAAGTATGTCACCTCGACCCACTTAGTCTAATCTTCAGCATGATGAAAAGTACTATCCGAATCTTTCTCTCTATATATCTATCCCTCCCTATCTCAAACTCTTTCTCCGCCCCCCCTCTCTCTCTATATATATTTATATAACGGTTTCAGCTATTCAGTTATCTGGAAATGTCTTGCCAATTGTAGCCATGTTTAAAGCCAATCTTATGCAACCGTATTTTCAACACTTATAGCCATACAGTTATCTGGAAAAGAGAAGAGTAGCAAATTGTAGCCAAAATTTTTTAAGCCAGTCTTACGCTACCGTATTTTAGACCAGTGTAACCAAAGATTACAATCATGCAGTATACCTCGACGAATTTCCTTTCTTACACCAGCTGCAAAGTTAAGAAAGGAAAAGTTAGTAATTACTATAACTCAAAGAGTACAGTGGTTGGTCATTTAACGTAACCAGTACCAAGAGTACGGTCAAGTGTTTGACCAAAACGTCAAGCCATGCCAATAATTGTTCCGTCCAACCCAGGGACTAATAAATATTTCTACTTCACCGTCGCCAGACCGGCCTTAATGTTCTCTACTGGACACCGCTCACCGGTCAGACCCTATCCCATACAGGACGGGAAGGACCAGTCGATGCGAAGAAGAAAAGATTAGTTTGTAAGGTCCGTTTCCCTCCAGCTGGGGGCCAGGCGGCACACAGCATCTGCCCATCTGGGCGCCGTGGTGGTTTCATTACGCACCATACTGTGAAAATAAAATGGAAGCCAAAAGCACAAAACGGCGGCAAACCAGTGTCACGTGACATGATGGGATCTCGTCTGTTGACAAAATGAGACTTGAGTGATTTTTCCCCATGAAAGAATACACTTACCATTTTTCTTTTCCTCTCCTTTCTTCATCTTTATATTTTCATTCGTCATTTTTCTTCAGTTATTCTCCTCCTGTTGTTCATCTTTTCATTTTCTCTTTCATTTTTTCCTTCCCTTTTTCCTTATCTCATTTTTATTTCTATTTTCTCTTTCATCTTCTTTACTTCCCTTCTTTTTTTCCTTCTTTTCATTATCTCTCTCATTTTCATTTTCTCTCTAACCTTTCTCATTCATTTGCCAAGTCTTTCTTCTTTGTAACAATTCCCTCTGCTAATTTGCTTTCCTCTCCTTCATTCTTTTATTTCTTCTGGATATGTTTTCTCTTCTCTCTCTCTTTGCCATTTCTCTCTTTTTTTCTTCTTTTTGACGCATATACTACCACAAACATATGTTTAGATCTGAATATATATATATATATATATATATATATATATATATATATATATATATATATATATATATGTATAATCACACGCACACACATATTGTAACAATCTTTGTATGTATCCTTTCACCTGAGGGACTTTGGCACTAGATCTATTCCCAGGGTACAAGATTTGCCCAAACGCCCAAGGAATTAATTCAGGGTGGTCCAGGGTGTCGGTAGATCTCACCGCAGTAACTGTCCAGATGCTTACAGCGCAAATAATTATAATGGCCATTCTATCTTCCAGTGGTTGTATACTCCCCTAGAGTCAATTTCTATCAGACAAGCTCGGGAACATAACACAGTATTTGTATAATTGCATTCACTCTCAGACCTACGTATAATAATTGAACCCAGCTTTCTATTCTGGCAAAGTAATCGAATAAAGGAATTGGCTGGTTTTTGAGTAAGGAAGAATCAGTGTTGGCCAATGTTTTTAAGATTTTCTTTCTTGTATTTGGGAGTCAAATGTTGCCAATCTAGATTTGATTTTTTTTTTAATCGGTGATCAAGTATTGCCAACTTGGATGTTCTTTTTAAATATTTTGAATCTGTGAGTCAAGAGTTGTTAATTCAGACGCTTCCCCAAAAATCTGACGTGAATCCTATAACAGAATAACTGTAAGAAAAAAGTGCTCAACAGGCAACACTGGATAGTATCTCCCATATTGGTTTTCCAGTGTTATTGTCCCACCTTGTCCTGACCGAAGACCTACGACTGGGTGCATTATTTAAACATTCGGTTTACTTTTTCCTAAATACATGGTCAATCCCGAGAGTATCAGGCAATCTAATATAGATGAAAATAATAACTCACCGAGAGTAATGGCGCCTTAGTTCCTTCTCAAAGTGAAACCCCATTTGATACCTCACGCTCTAATCCAAGCGTATCTCTCCACTGTTCAATGCCTGCAAAATCCTCTTTCGCGAGCGCCATTATCTGTGTCTTTGCATTCTCTTTAATTCCATCAATGGTCCGAAAATTCAAAAGCAAGTGTCAGAAAGACAATTCTGGATTGTAGATAGACTGACAGAAGTTGGATGTGCGTAATTTTGCCCCCTCCCCTACACCCCTGCACGAGGCTTGAAGAATAGATTGGCTCTGTCATTGTAAATGTTGTGGTCACTTAGTACTCAATGACATCTCAAAGCTGATTGAGTTACGTTACCGGAAGGTTTTTGTTCGCACATTAGCAGTGGGGTTTCCTCTAATCGGTTGTTAAGTTTCACCAAGGCCACGCAAATGGTTCTTGAGATAGTCAAAAAATATTCCAAGCGCCTTGAGTCTTCCCTGACTGACCTGACCTAGTATACTTTGTCAATAAGGGAGGGCCTCACTCATTATGGAAAATCAGTTAAACTTTCTCATGATAATGATTACATATTGTAATTAAACTTAATTGCCACTAATTTGCCGTTTTCATATCGGAGATTTATTAGTCAAACTGATCTCGCAGCAGCATAATGAACTTCAGTTGTCAGACATTTTTCAATCAGAACAACATTTAATTAAAAGATTTTATTCATATTTTTTGTATGTTTATGTCTTGAACAGTGCTTATGATACACGAAAGGTGTATACTGAATGGGCCAGAAGTGCTCTGTTGAGTTGTTAAAACATAACTTATTCCTGAGACCCAGTGACAAATGAAATCTGATAACTGAATCATACGGCTAATCCAATCTGGATCTAGGAGGTCTAACTATTAGACCTGGACCTATATTATTATAACTTACTGGACTGAGCGAAACGTTTTCGTGTGAGAATATAAATCGTTAACTACGACAGCTGCTACTGATCTCAAGCCAAAAAGTGTATAGTTTTAAATTGTAGTTGTGACGTCATAGATGGATGACATTTCTTCGAGCTCATCTGTTGTAAAGTCGACTACAAGCCTACGCTTTCGCTTGGATCTATGCGGGCAGAGAAAAGGCAGACGCTGTAATGTAATCGTAGTCGTTGTAGTCGGGATGATATCGTTTATTATTATCATTATTATCAGAACATTACTCCTCATATGACGATATTTTAGTGCGGTGAATATGATTCTATCTCTTTCTGGACGCTTATATTCAGCTATCCTGTGAAAGTTTGTAAATTGAAGCGGGCTTTCATCACTTATGTGTCTGGAAAATTGATTAAACACTCACTTTGGAATGATTTTATAGACAAACGCTATAGGCAAGGGTATTTTCACGATAATTTTAGTAAAAATAAATGAATAAACGAATAAATAAACAAATTTTGAAATCCAAGTGATCAATGATTAGATTGAATACTTTTCATAAAATCTTCCAAACACAAACGCTACTTTATTTGTAGAAGCTTTTAATTACCAAGTTTAATTTTTTCTTCCATCAGACATAATCGAAAATGGAGTGTGGCATCTTTTGAGAATTGCAGAGCAAAAATTCAATAATCATTGAAAGGTTCAATGTAATAATACATGATAACAAAAGAAAACTTACCCCCCCCTTTTATATTGATCCTTACTTCAAGTACAGAGACCCGAAAAACAGTCAAAAACCTGCTTTAAGAACGATAAAATATTTGAATGTATAACGTATTGGTATGAACTTCGTTTATAATTTATCATATCAGCTAGATATTAAACTTATACAAATCATTTAACCCCAACGTTTTAATTTAAACGGAACTGTTACTATATAATGAAGTGTTTAGTTAACATGGACGATTGAGTTGTGAATGAAACCTTGTTGAAGAAGATTGGGTGGGGATTGATTCTAGGAACGCGAAAGTAATTTTGCTCTTCATACCATTTTATCCAGATATGATTTGGGTGATTTTGTATACAAAAAATGTAACATGTATTTTATCTATCATAGGGGATTAGTTTGTCACTAAATATCGACGGAAAACCGACCTCTTCGTAATGTCCAGGAACGTCTTACGTTAAGATGTGTTAATCTTGGAGAGACCAGCTTATTACTCACGTAATAATCGAAAACAAACCCACACTTTATAGATCACTTGCTCCATACATAGGCACTTTAAGTAGAGTACAAGAATCTTCTTCTCTATCTCAATCTACTCTATGACGCCCATGATAGTGAGCTTTGTCGAAGTTTGAGGTCTAGCCTATGTCCAAGGACAGATAATAAGAGGCTGAAGATGATGAATTCTATCTGACACAAGCCTTCGAATATGGATAGAAATCATCGCAGTAATAATACAAATCTAGCTTTACGCCACAACGGAGCATCCTGAAACTTTGGACTGAACCGATCGTCTGGAGTGAAGCAATGACTATCCCATTTTCAGTTTAACACTTTGCCAATTTAGGCAGATAATAATTATTATTGTAACCGTGATTCGAATCGCTATTGCAATCGCCCGTCTCATTTCCGTTTCCAGTGGCTCCGGGTGCAGATGTTATTGTGGGCGTTGAAAGCTTTGAAGCGAACTGACATTTAAAAGATCATTATTTTCGGTGCCCTTCTACAGATTTCACTTATCGCTGGTGCATATCTTTGTCGACTTACGCAGGAGTAATTAGTGAGCCGGGGTATATTTTGAGCTGGATGCTAAATGACCCAATGCTAAATTTTTGGCTTCCAAATACTAAAAGAAAATAAAAATGGAATACTATTTCGATGGCTAACAGAATGCGTGGGAGATTTCGAAATGAATCCAGCAAGAAAAAAGCAAACAGACAAAAACCAAGTTTGGTTTGAAAACAATCTGTAAGCTTGTGTAAATAAATATATGAGTGGCCACACATAAGTGCCCAACGAACCATTTTTTAAAAATTACCATTTTCCTCGATTTCAAAGCTATAATGGCTATTTTTCCTTATTTTGAAGCCTGCATATTCTGCACTATGATTAACAAGGCGTTCAAATTTCAAAACAAAATAGGAACTGAGCATTGCATCTGGAAAAATAACGAAAATATCAACTTAAAAAATGGTTCGTTGGGCACTTATCATACACGGACCTTCATATGAAACACTAGCTGAATATCTGTTCCACAGAAAAGATATTCAGCTAGTATATATATATATATATATATATATATATATATATATATATATATATATACATATGTGTGTGTGTGTGTGTGTGTATAGGTATCCTTCAGTTTTGACTCCTTAAAGGTTCAATTCCCCATTGATTTATACCCAATAAAGAATCATTATAAGAACCTATGTATATGGTCGAAAGTAGGTTCCATTCCGTGATTATAGTTACATTTCAAATAAAACCCTCTCTATAACCCATTGAAATATTCTATCCAATTTCTTTTCTGTTTCAAAACCTTTCCCAGGTTCATTGAGGAGGCATGCCAAATTCCTTTGTGCTTATTCTATGTTCACGTCCCTTTTCTTCGCATGATAGGCAAAAACGCGAACCCAAAGGCATCTCTCACTTACATATCTATATATATATATATATATATATATATATATATATATATATATATATGTATATATATATATGTATATATATATATGTATATATATATATGTATATATATATATATATATGTATATGTATTGGGCTGTTACAAATGAAAAGTCGTTTTTTTTTTCAATGGCTTACTGGAGGATGATATTAACGAGACAAAATGGAAAATACTTCATCAAAATACTGACTCATTTGAAGCAATAAACATTTTTCCTGCAGCCTTTTAATGATAATATATCATCTCAATAGATGACTCTCCCTTAGGTTCAGAGGTCACTGTTTCAGTAACGGTGAAAATAATGGCTTTACTATTATCAGACCTTTTTACTTCGATGTGAACTTCCAAACGCTTGAAAAAATTGATGTGAAGTAGAATATAAAAGATGCAGCGAGACTTCATATCCATATTCTGTAAGGTTAGACATTCAGCTGAAGTGTATGTGTCTGGCACTGTGATTGAGCATTCCATACAGTTTATCTGGGAACAATATTATTTTAGTTTTTAAACTTTTCCTTTTGCCTTGAGATGACGTGATTTAGTTACTGCTGAAATCCTAATGTCTCAAGAATGTGTCCAAACCGTTGCTCATGGGTCGTTGGCCATTGCAGCTGATAATTCTCTATCATTGAGGACACGTTTTGGCTTCCCTCAAAGTTAATTATTTATATCCGTTTTCCATACTTAAACCTATTGATTAGTAATTAACACTGTAGTGATGTTTACTCGAAATACTTTGTTAACGTTGTCAGCAGCTTGAAAACGATTATGTTATTATTTGAGACCATACGCGAAAACTAACCAAAATTCTTAGATTGTCACTATTGTACTTGAGCTCAAAAACCTCTGATAATAAGCAATTATATCTTTATTTACATTGAATCTACAAAAAACAATGTATTTATATTAGCAAAGTTTAAAATCTAGCATTATTCTCTACGATTCAAGAAAAAACTTCTTATATTTAACAACCTATTATTTAGGCAAATAATAATGATAAATATTGTGACTACGATAACGATTGCTAACCCGTTTGCTCAGCACGTTTTGTTTCCAGTGTTACCAGGTTTGATATTGATGCAGGCCAGGCAACCTTTGGAGCAAACTTCTTTTTGTGTAGATCATTATTTTTTTATGCACGGATTTCTCTTATCGTTGGTGAATATCTTTGTCGACTTGCACCGCAATAATTAGTGAGCTGGGATATATGTTTAGCTTGCAGCTAGATAATCCACGCGATATGTTCAGTTGCCAGATCTTCAAGAAAAGAATTGGAATTTTATTTTGATGTCGGGAATTGTGTAGGAGGTTCTAAAAGAAATCTCAACGAACAAAGGAGACGCATTCCAAGCCTGGTTTGAACACACCTTCTGAACTAGGATAAATGAATGTGTAGACAGTCAATAATTGAATGACCGTAGCGTCAAAATGTCTTCGGAAATCTCCAATCATACATAATATTTATACATCAACTTCTAAAAAAGAATACAAAACTTGCCCGAACAGCCAATAATTGAACAACTGTTGTGTCAAAACTTGTAGTCAAAGAGTAAACCTGATCAGAATAAATGTTTTTTGTGACACACTGGCGTTTTCACCGGAAAATATCTAAAATAATATTATTAAACTCGTCAAAATAAGGCCCCCCAGGGATAAAAGAGCTTATTTTCTAAACATAAAAACACATTCTAGGAGAGATTTAGTGATGTTCTGATGCCAATTCTCAAGACTGTAGACAGAAGAGTACAGCCGGAAGCGCTGGAACACAAAAACTATAAGATAACATTTTGAATATCTCTCCTCGAACATGAAATATTTAGACATAACAGATTTCAGAAAGTGAAGCTACTAAACAGTTATATATATTTTCAATAAACAATGGATTATGAAAATTGGAATACTTTTTTTTTTCTTTTTTCCCCCTATGTGTTTATCTCAAAACTGTTTTTTAAAATTCAAAACAATTGGAAAATTCAAATTCTTTTAAATTCTTACAACCGTCTATATTGTCCTCATTAATGGATATCTTTGATATACAGGTTAAATCTGTTTCGGCCATCTTCAAAATCCCAATTTTCAGACCGTCAATATTCAGTAAGCGTTTTCTACTGATAGCTTAATATATTTTTGGTATAAGTTTCCAAGTCATGTTAAAAATAGGTTTAGTACGGTGAGTTTCAAAATAATTTAGACAAGCTTGGCTGCCCTAATGTCAAATTCCCTTACTTCATGAAAATCTAAAAGGTAAACAAAACAGAATTCATTTCTCCAT
Organism: Thysanoteuthis rhombus; assembly: GCA_963457665.1. Taxonomy (NCBI): domain Eukaryota; kingdom Metazoa; phylum Mollusca; class Cephalopoda; order Oegopsida; family Thysanoteuthidae; genus Thysanoteuthis; species Thysanoteuthis major. The sequence continues at coordinate 7,750,331 of OY735215.1, forward strand.
ATAATATTACTCCAAAACTACGTGTCCCATATCAACATGGGAGTGATTCATCACCAGAAGAAAAAAGCCTACCTAGACAAATGGTTAATCTGCTGCTGGTTTCGAAAGAAATTAAGAACAAGCTTGACTCTTCTCTTGTCAAACTATCTTGCTTAATTACACATTTAGAAGGTGGATAAAACAGAATTCATTCCCCTATGCAGTATTATTCCAAAACTACGTATCCCATTTCAACTCCCTCATTAGTAGTTACTGTGATATAACCAGTCAGCCTGAGGGGAAATAGTGAATTAATCATCAGTTTTTGCGTATGTACCTATTGATCTAGCCGTGGTGACGTCACTGGTTTTGATGATTTGATTATCATAGTTGACACAAGCGAAAATAAATAAAAACTCTATAGTACGAGTTTGACAATATTTTTCATACGAGGAAGTCAATGTTTACTATAAAAAAAAAAAAAATTTCCAAAACTTAGAAATACGAGTTGACACAACGTGACACCACGACCTCACTCTTTCCTTCCCCTCTCCCTTTTATTCATGTCTTAAATTCAAAACTCTTAAATTCCAATGTCTGATGAGTTCACGATAATAATGTCTGATAATAAATTTAGAAATTATGGGGGGAGCATAAGCTCAAACGGACATTTAAAAAAAAATCTTCCGAATGAACTTTCCAAGGCAATCTAAATCGTATCTCTGTTAAACTGTGAATATTGTTCAAATTCATGTTCATCAAATTCTTTTTTTTTATAAATTGAACAATCGTAGTCATCAAAAGTGTCAAAGGGTTTTATATTTTTTTATATGCACCAGTGTGTGTTTGTGTGTTTGTGTGTTCAGCACTCATGACCATATCGTTTTGACAAAAGACTTGAGAATTAGCATTTAACCTGTTATTTTCTTCAATAAATTTTTCCCCAAGTTTATTGTATTTTGTCCTGTCGCCATATTTATTCTCTTGACCCCTTTAAATTGTTCAACCTTTGGGGACCTTATTTTGACTGATTCATTAATAACATGAATATTCTTGGAAATCTAGATATCACTAGATAATTTTACTCTATTTTAGACGTCTTCTAGTTGAAAGCATCTGTAAGGTCGTAAATGGAATTCATTCTGACCATATTTATCTTTTAGACGATTTATAATCTTGACTCTATGCTTATCGGCTGTGATGTTGGGTTTTATATTATTTTTTTAAATTCAATGCGTAAGTAATGTATATAATTTAAGATTTCCAAATAGACACAATAAGATAATGAATAAATAGATCTAACATAAACTTTGGATACTCTTTATATCAAAAAACAGAAACAGACCCTGTTCAAAACCCACGCTGTTATGAGATCAGAATAAGTTATTTAATAACATCATAGAAATCTATTACGACACCATGACTCTCCCACTCTCTTCCTCTCTTTTTCTCTCTCTTGTTACGCTTCTTACTGTATGTATACTTTTGACTTTTACCAATTGGTCTGAAAGAAAGCGAATTTGGCTTTTCCAAACCTTGCAACGTTCGTCACAGGTAAAACAAACAAACAAACAAACAAATACGTAATTATCGATTTAATCAATGGCTTCCATCCACACTGTACCGACCATGCGCACTGGGTGTCTTTCAGAGTCGTTGGAATCAGCCAAAGGAGAGCCTTATTTTAGCCTTAGCAATTAAGCGGATGTCATGTGTTTTGTTGTGCATCTCTATTCTTGAAGAAAATTACAGGTGAAGCGTTCCTTATCTGGAGAGCAGCCAGATGAACACTAGAATCCGTTTTTCCATCTTTCTTTCTTTGCAAGCTAAACAAAAACGTTAGTTTATTTTTTCTTTTTTCCACAAGTTTATTGCATTCTGTTCCATCTCCATATTTATTCTCTCCCGGAAAAAGGATTTCCGTTGAATGCTTCTTTTTCCTTATCCAGTTCTTTCCAAAATAAACTTTTCAAAATAACTATTTGGCTGCACTGAATTTAGAATATCGTAACAGTCCGTAAATAGGAACCAGCAGCTATAATGCTGTAATTTGATTGCTAAATTAAGCTGCAACTATCAGGGTGTATTTGTTAAGATACGTATCAGGCGCGTGCAGAAGTTTCCAGCGAACGGCCGGTTTCCAACAGTGTATTTAGCTTCTATTTTTTTTCGAAAAAGAACGCTTTGAACCTTTGCACACACCTCATATGTTACACAACAGGAAAGTTGATTGTACACGGTATTTTGATCAAAAAGCAGCAGAAATCTTAGAATAGATATATTCAAGAATCTAAAATGTTTTTTTTTACGACGTAAAAATGTTTTCAAGGGTAAAAACAAGTGTTTTCATAGGAGGAACTTTAATAGACTGTACATTATGACTGACTTTCTATTAAATCACTGTCCCACCGCAGCAATATGTGACACAAGGTCAGGCTTAACGTGGGAAGAAATAGTAGTCAACCTTCTAAAAAATGGCTCCAGCCGACGCAGTTACCGTTGAAAAGCTCATCGTAATGGCTAGACAACGTCACCTGCGAAAGCTGGGCCGAGTAATAATGTGAGAGCCTAAGGACGAGTCCAAAGGCCTCCCGATGCGCCTAGCAAACGCAGCCTCTGTGTAACCTCATTGGCCAACGTTTGCACCGGCGCACTCGGTCTTTGATCCCAACTTACACACAATCTCCGGCCCATTCAACGGGCAAGTGTCAGTACCGACTCCTCGGTCTGTGCCGTGGAACAGATACTACACTTTGATCCCGAAGACAAGGCCAGAAAAAGGTTAAAAGTTATGACTGACTGATCTGAGCAAAGTGAAACTGGCTATTTATGAAGATTCCTATACAATTTTTCATTTGTTTTCTTCTTCACATCGTTCTTTAATGGACATTATTTTAAAACGCTTTGACGTCATTGATATTGGAAATAAACTACGATGGCTGCTGACATCATCAAGCTAATACATTTTGTGCAAAAATTTTTCAATCATTGTTTTGACATTGTAGAGGGAAGACATCTCTTCTCTCACAAAGAATCGCTCGGAATAAGGGTACCTCTATGATATTGAAATTCGATGACTAAACTACAACTTTAAGAGTGTATTTACTGAAGTAAGTATATTATACTAGATACTGGTGTATCGACGGGAAATTGGTGACATACCAGTACATGGTTTATGTCGATTCTTCACTACAAACAATGTGACCAAAACTATCAAAATAGGTTTCTTCAGTCTTCAAGTCGGTCCGACTGGCTGCCTACGTATTACGCGTACTGGCCGTACAAAAGGAGCTATAAGGACTGAAAATTTAAACACATTATTATGTCCACCGAAAACGTTTTTTCTTCTTTTTATTTCTTCACAAAATAGGTTTTAATTGGGGGTTAGGTTTATAATGTTCGTTCATACTGAATTAGCGTGTGCCTGCTATTTTTTTTTTTAATTCAGACATTTTAGCGATTACTGTCCCTCAAAAAGACATGGGAAGTAACTTATTCACTGATCACTACATCTTCAAAAGTATTGATTAATCACCCCAAACATGACATGCTGCTAAAAAACGTTGGCTATCTGACAGCTCCTATTGAGTGACTAACCAGACCTGTTTAAAAAAAGCTGATTAAATCACACGTCATATCACGCTGGTTGGACAGACATGTATACCTCACCAGGGCCAGTGATAGGTAGATGTTCGAGTAGAGGTAAATGTCAATACTTCCAACGGTGAATTTAAAGGAAGGCATTTCGTCTTCTCTCAGAAGATTACGTTCAGTACGATCTCTTTATCAACATCTCATTTGATTGGAGAGAGATCGATCACAACGGATAAGCGCAACTATTCACGCGATGCCAATGAAAAAAAAAAGAGCGCCCCCAAATTTCTGTCTAGGAACAGTAAACCCCTAAATAAGAAAGGAGACGATAAAAACCTCTGCAACTATTACCTTACTACTCTACTACCTAAAATTTACAAACTATTCCCCAAAATACTCACAAATGAACTAACAAACAATTCAGTCGGGAACCAACCGCGTAAACAGACAGACTTTAGAAGTGGCTATTTCGTTGATCATCTAAACATAACCGACCATAATTACAATTTGAGAGAGACACAAGTGATAAGGAAAAGACCCAGTAGAACCAAACGATGTACAGAATCTGCATTAATGATATAATGTAGAACAATTGAACAAAGACCAGAATTTTTCAACATACCTCATACCTATCCAAATTAATTCTAAGACAAAATGTACATATAAATACATATATTGTACAGAGTCTGCTTGGGACAATGTGTAACCATCACCAATATACCCTACAAACCTAGAATTTAAATTGAGAAATTTTCTACTCTCGGCTGACAACAACTTGTGAATTACTGTTTGGGATTTTGCCGAGGGTGACAGAGGTCTTTCTTATTGTTCTGGGTTCTGACGATTCAACTTTGGTAATCGAAGAAGATCATTCATTGGTATTCAGCCGAGCGTTGAAATTTAATTAAGTATTCCAGGAAATTAATTACCCACTATCAACGTGTTATACACTTATACAAAGGAACATGAACCACACACACACACACACACACAGCTGCACGTTTGCGTGCACACACAGACACACAATTTCCAAATTACAACTCACTTGTAGGGGGTAATACAAGCAGATATTAATATACTCGATTATTGGACTTGCTGGGGGGGCCTCGATGGTAGAGTTCTATTGTCCAGTGATAGTTACCAGTGTTCCTGTCCATTTTGAATACAGATATTCCAATGAAGAGTTTCAAGACAGGCAGTTCTTGCTTGCTTGGAGGATTGCTGCAAGAATTCATACTTCCGCGCAATAACGATTTACGACTACCCAAATGTGATCAATCCGAAAGATTCTTTTTTTTCCATTGGTAGCGATAAATTTAATTACACACTCCTTGTTTTGGTTAAAATTTTCCATTCTGTATTCCCATTTCTTCTCAAAATTTCATTTATGCTTTTGGAAGGGTCTGAATTATACATTCCATCGTTGTTTCGATTAAATCACATTGCATTTTGATTATGGCATCCTTGTTTGGAAACTGAATTTCCAACTGCAACGTTAGGTGATAGTTAAAAAAACAGGGAACATTTCACGTAAAGACCACCTGAATAGGTTAACAGTGTTGGTAAGGAATTAATAAACATGAAAGGAGATAAAGAGCGTTTCAAACAAAGAATTGAATCCGTCATCTCAATAAGAAGGGGGCATAATAAGAGAGCGAGAGAGAGAGAGAGATTGAGAGAGAGAGAGAGAGAGAGAGAGAGAGAGAGAGAGAAAGAGAGAGAGAGAAAGAGAGAGAGGGGGGGAAGGGAGAAACTGGAAATATTTTTTCTTCACGTCACAGGAAATCATATTATTTGTTTAAAAAATCAAGTTTCAAGATAAAAAAAAACAATACAAGAAAGCACGAAATAAGGGAAGGAAACAAAAAGCAAACTAAACAGTGGTTATAACTAACGTATACACTATTTTCACCTTTCATTTTTGATGCAATTATTATTAATCATAGTTGCAGGCGTTCTAACGGGGAGAAACTGGAAGAATCGATTGGAAACAAATAGTTTTCAAGATGATTAATACTTTATTACAGAAACAAATGTTGACAATACCGATAAGTGCTGTCAAAAATTGTACATAAAACGTCGCTGGTTTTGAGCAGAGTCTGTTCTTTTTTTTTGTCGGTAAGAGAGCAACGTAAATTTGCAAAACAGAATATTGCTATGAAATAGTTGAACAAAATCATTATTTTTTCAGCAAAACAGGGATTGTGCAATTAGGTTAATGACTCCCGGTGAAGACCAGGAAATGAATCTTAAGGTTGAATCATATTTGGGCACTCATAAAACGTTGTTGTGTCGAAATTCCAAACATATTGCTTGATCCAGTCCTGGAGATCCAATCTAGTCTTATGATATCTGGGGATCTAGTTGTAAGACGTGGTGTACAGTGGTTATCGGACATTATTGCAATATGGCCAGCCCATTGTCATTTGAGTATTCTGATAGATTCCATGATATCTCTGACTCTTGTTTTTTTTCTCTAATATACAGTGGTGTCTTGTGGTCTGTCTATGCGATGTTAAATCCGTTAGAATACTCAAATGGTAATTTGCTGGTCATGTAGCAAGAATTTCTAATAACTGCTGGATATTACGACTCACGATGCACATCCTAAGAGATCATATGCGAAAGTGTTGCTGGCAGAAAGTAGGATGGTGTGACGAACAAGACAAATTCGAAAAGTACTGACTGCACGACGCCCATGATAGAGAGGTCTGGCAAATCTTGGAGAAGGTCTATGTCCAACAACGAATGCTAAAAGGCCACTGCTACTGCTGCTGCTGCTGCTGATGACAGTTGACTTATTTCCCATATTCCCAACTAAATTTCTCATGTATAATCAATCAACCAATGGTAAGGTTTTTGTGTAAAGTATGTACGACACCGAGAGAGAGAGAGAGAGAGAGTAATCATTACGCATACATTTTATTGTTCAATTTCAGTTTTTTCTTTCTCAAGGTTCAGATACTTTTAAACTTGGGGCATGAGCTTGAACTTCCCTACTTTCACTGCTTTCAGGAATGAGTGAAATGCAACTGCGTAAATGTAAAAGGCTCCATTCTCAATTTAATCTACAGTTCATCCACTATTGATCAGCCAATGCTCGCCTCTCCTGCATATACAATGACCTGTAGATGCTAATTCGGGAATGTTTAAATATACGCTGGTGGCAGATGTCACAGTTTTACATGGTTTAAAAGTATATCTTTACTTATTAATATATCTGCTCAGACGGTTCCGGTATTTGCGCATCCATTTGGGGTTCTAACTCCTTCCCGCAAGGCGTTCATTCAACACAGTGATATATACCATGCAAGAGTCATATCTGATTGGTTACTCAATAGACACCATCTTGTGTTGGGGGTGATTAATTAATCCTCACACCTTTTGTTAGGCCATGATCACTGATAATGTCTGAATTTTCGAAAACAAGCATAGACACCGAGCAATCAATTTAGCATAAATTCACATTGCCAATCGAACCCACGACTAAAAACCTATTTTGAAGAGAGGGATTTGAAAAACACACACAAAACTTTAGATATAAACACATAAAACGGAGTTTATATTGAGAATTTCAGTCTTTTAGCTCCTATTGTGAGGACTGTGATACGTTCATGGTTTCACAGCCAGCCAACCAACAAACGGAAGCATCACACCTAGAATTCGATCCTTGGAATGAAAAAAAGAATTCACTCAATTTCGACGCTTAAAAATTGAAAAAAAAAATCTCTTCTTTCGATTTTGACACCTAGAAGTGGATATGGAAATTCCGTTCGGATTGGCCTCCCACCACCTAAATTGGAATAAAACCTTCCCATCGATTTGGAAACTTAAAAATGGGGAAAAAAACAACCTTCTCCTCTATTTCGACCCCTAAAAATGAAAAACAAACTACCCTACGATTTTGACCCCTGAAATTGAAAAACCAATGTTTGCAGTTATAGTGACAGTTTTCGTTGACGTTTTCGAACATAGTTTTGTATTGTTCAGCCGTCTGGACATTGGTTAAAAAGATTGAGTCATAGGTCGATGTGGCTACAGATACTGTAACATTATCATAATCGATCGTCCTTTCTCATAATGTCATTTTATGGAAGGTCCAAAGCGAGTGAAGTGTAAGTGGCCTAACTGTTATCGGCACGGAAAATGAGGCAGTCTGTCTCCACTTTGCAATAACGTCAGTGGCATATATTCTCCCAACTCTAGCTACAGGTAGATAACAGAACAGACTGGGTTCTTTTGCCATGGTTGATGACCAGTCTAGGAGATGGTAAACTGATTCTAAACGAGGGACTGTGTACGGCAGGACACAAGTAGCACCCTGATCATCTAGGCGTCTATATGATAAGAAATGTTTTACATATTTCAACTTCTGTAGAATCATTTCCTCTTCACAGAAAACGATCTTTGAACCTGGTCATGGAAGAGAATTAACAAAATAGTATCTAAATATATTTCTAGATAAGCTGCATGAAAATCTAGATAATTTTTGGTATAATTTGAGGCAATTTAAATATTAACTGAAAACTAGCGTCCATAGCTTTCCATTTTTTCTCTCTCTTATTCTCTTTCTTTCTCTGTCTGTTTCATTCTTTCTCTCTTTATTTCTTCCTTTCTTTTCCCTTTCTCTCCCTCTTTCTTTCTTCCTTTCTTTCTAACGTTGATTGATGAAGTAGGAATAGAAACTCTCTCTCTTTCTCGCTCTCTTACCTTTTCTCTCATTCTTGTGTCCCAACCGGAAGTCTGGACTTGTCATCGTTGTTAAGCGGGGAAAATAAAGTCAACTCAGAAAGAGTTTGACAACAATCAACTAAAATTGTAATCCTGTGATTTTAAACTTCACTAAAATTACAAAAAAGCCAAAGGAACATTTACTAAATAGAAAAATTGAAACAATACTAAAATTCAGGCATCGTTCTAAATTCTTATTAATGAACGTAAAATAACAGCAACACACATACCAATAAATCAAAAAGTAATTTAGATAATTCACTCCCATGTCCATCATCCCTAAAACTTCCTATCACCATTTTCTACCTCCAAACATGCCCAAATAGATTGAAATTAAAAATAATACAATCCTCTAGAGCCACATAGGATATCAACAGGGGCAATAAAACCCAATGCTAAAATACCTAACCTAACCTAACCTTAACCTCTAGAAAACTACTAAGCATCTGTTCATATATATATATATATATATATATATATATATATATATATATATATATATATAATTTACTCCAATTAAATATACGTGAAACAGGTCTGGTCAGTGACTCAATAGAAACCTACAGATGACCAATGTCTTGAATACCATATCAGAGGAGGGGTGATCAATCAAAAAAATGAAAAAGGTATGATCAACGAATAAGTTACTTTTCTTGCCTTTTGTTGGGTAGTGATCACTGAAAGAAAGTCTGAATTAAAAAAAACACGCGTGAGTAAACAATTTAGCATAAACTTACATAGCAAATAGACCCCCCCACTAAAATCATATTCAGGGGGAAATTTTCAAAAAAACAAGAAATATCGTCTGTTTTAGACATGATAAAGAGTGAATGTTGAAATATTAGAATATTCAGCCCTCTAGCTCCATTTACATGACCAACTTGAAAACTGAAGAAACCTATTTTGACAGTTCGGATGAGTATTTCGGTTGGCTGTCTCTGATAGATAGTAGCCTTATTTTCGCCAATTGAAATTGTAGATTCTAATGATATTATGAGAAACACATCTGTCAGGGCACTGTCACATCCTGTTTCCGTGGGTGTTCGGGCAAATAAAAACGAGACAAAAGCTGCAGATCCAGGTGGAGTTGTGCTGAATCACTTGCATGATCAATTATTATTGCAGCATAACAAGGATTTGCGAATAATACAAACTAATTTTTTTTCCGGGAAGTGAAAGATTAAAGACGAAATATTTTTTTAAATCTGTTGAATAAACAAGGAAGAGATTGAATGTAGCAAGTCAAAAGTGTAGATACTAATGACACTAATTTACCTTTGCCGTCGGAAACAACAAGAAATATGAAATATATAAAATAAAAATCAAATCCAGGGTTGGCAATTCAGCACTTTTCCCGTAATATTTGGCACTTTTTTTTGGCAACGCAAAAATTCATAATTCAGCACAATTTTTAGCCCATCTGTGGTGCTGTTCCCGACCTCCAGAATTTTGGCCAATTTCAAGCTTTTTATAGCTAATTTAGGCGTACTTAGACATTCCTAATTATTCAGGTGTTCTAGGGCATTTTGGTGTTTTTTGACGCTTTTCCTAGGTCGATTCAGCCCAATTTATTTCAAGTTGGCAACACTGACGCATTTTTATACGTGAAAAATTCAGATTTGCATTGCAGTGAGCTTGGAGAATAGCCTTCTATACACATTGAATTTCATAGACGTGGATAATAGATATTTGCATTGTCGTGAGCATGGGAAATAGTCTTTTATTCACATTGCATTTCATAGACGTGGATTATGGAGATTTGCTTTTCAGTGAGCTTGGAGAATAATAAAACTTAAGTACTCTGCTTCAAACAAAATATTCGATTTTTAAAACCTGAATAATTCATAATGTAATAATTACTTCTAAATAATGTATAAATTCATATAAGCATTCAAGTGATATAATAAATAAACGAATAGAAAATTATAAGTCAGCAAATATTCGTCCGTCTTTAGGTCTGAAAATATGCACCAAAATACAAATTGTAAGCCTATATAATTATTTTCAAAATCCAGATGATTCTTGCACATGGAATTTCGTGGTTTTTCTTTTCTTCATTCCCTTAAAATACGAAGAAAAGTTATTTTTTTGGCTGTGGGATGTTCTAGCGTATAATCATTTTTCATAAAATGTTTATACATCAAAAAATATTTATCAATACAACACACAGAGGCATCGATCTCCGATGTACACACACACACACCCACACACACCCACACATATATATATATTTATATATTTATATATGTGTGTGTGTGTGTCTGGTGGATGTTAGTGCGTTAGGCACGAAATGTTAACGTTCACTGAGTATCAGGCTTGTCTGAAATGATAAGGGATGGTGAGAGGAAAGGTCAGGATGGTAGTGGCTTTCCCGGGAAAAATTCGTATGGCTGTGTATTTTTTTTTTCATTAGAACGGAGGGGGTGGTGCCTTGCATCTAATTGATGGGCGTTGACGTATATGGTGCTGGTTTGATTAAGTTAGGTTTTTCTAATCTTTTTGGTTGATGGTGAGTGAGTTTTTTCTTCCTCTTTTTTGGAAGTGTGGTATGTGTGCACTCATACTATTTCTTAAATGGTCTATTAGCCGATTACCTGTTTGTTAATGTTCCAATGTGTCGATTTTATGTGATTCTGTTTAAAAATCAATACATTTAAACGGTTATCAATCTGGTACATAGCTCTGGGGTTTCGTATGGCGATGTAGCTGCTAAGATGTCTTGGTCTGTGTGCTGGGTTACAAGATTAGGGCATTGACGATAGGTATTTGTGAAGGGGCTTGATTGCAGAAATTCTGGAAAAGACTAGCTAAAACTCCACTTATCGGGGGCCCAATCGGTAACCTAAATGTTGGTTTGTAGAAAATTCCGTTGAAACTGAAGAAACATTAGATTGTTAAAAGTGTACATATTTTGATGATATAATTAGTGCATAGGGCTAGTTTGATCTTACCAACCTTCTAAATAACCAACTAAATTAGGCGAGATGAAACTGCAGCAAGTTCCCCTGTAAGAGATGGTTGACAACAATTGAAATGCATCGAAACATACCCACGTGACATTAAACATTTTTGTGCTGTAGCACCTGCTTTTCACTTGAATTTTTTCTTCCCAGTTGTCATTTTCATCAGCATTCTGTCGGATCATCTTAAATCCTTATAACACATACACACATACACCACTCACACACATGCACACTCGTATATAATTCATAATCAATTTTCAATGTGTAAAAATACACTAAATGAGAACAATAGGATAACGGATTTCATCCTTTGTACATATTCGATCACAATGCTCAATTTGTAACGCAGTAAACAGAGGTATTGATCTATAAAAAAATAAGAATTACAAGGATGAATACTCAGTGAATGATAACTAAATATTTGCCGGAATAAATTCGTTTTTTTGCCTTTCTATAAATGAAATATCTGCAAGTTATTTTGGAATAAGCTGCCCTATACACAAAGAGTACAGAGCAAAACTTCAAGTTAACTAAAAACAGTAATCCCCTTTTTTTTCTTTTTAGCATATATATTTTGGCAAGGTTCATATATTTTACTTATCTGATTTTCTCTTGTTTATCCCCAACAACTTTCCTTTTCTTCTTCGCTTGTCTTTTAGAGTTGAAGAGAAGTTCAGTACCTTACCATGTCTTCCACTGGCAAGAATACATAGCAAGAAAGACTTAAATTCAATCAGAGGTGGAGGGTGTGTGTAAACTAAAGGCCGGGCGCCTGAACCAGATAACATCACCATCTGCCAATTCAAAAAGCTGGTGAAGTCATTATTAGAGAGCTAGCCACTCTATTCAACATAAAACAAAGTAAAGTCACAGGAAATCTGAACACTGCAATCAAATGCTTCTTACAAAAGGGGATTCAAGAGATCTCAACAACTATAGGCCAATAAGTCTACTCACCAGCATTTACAAAATGTTCACCGAAGTTCACTGCAATGCAAATCTCTATCATCCACGCACATTAAATACAATATATATGTACAAAGTTATTCTCCAAGCTAACTACAATGCAAATCTCTATTATCCATGTCTATAAAATGCAGTGTGTATAGAATGCTATTCTCCAAGATCACTTTGATTCAAATCTCGATTATCTACGAATATAAAATACAATGCGTAAAAAAAAGCCATCCTCAAAACTCACTCCAATGCAAATCTCTATTATCTACGTATGCAAAATGCAATGCGTATAGAAAGCTATTCTCCAAGTTCACTACAATGCAAATCTCTATTATCCACGTCTATAGATTGAAATATGTATTGAAGGATATTCTCTGAGATCACTGCAAATGTAAATCTCTATTATCCACGTCTATAAGATGCAATATGGATATCAAAACATTTCATAAATGCCATTATTTTCCATGGCATGTGTAAACCAGTTTTATCATAAAAAACAAAAACAAAAACAAACAAAAACATACCAAACCTGTTCTTCAAAAGAAAATATGGAAGATCATAAAAGTTTCAGTGTGGTCCAGTGTTTTAATCTAGTGTATTGATCACAATACTGACTCATATCGAAGAAACTATAAAAAATAAAAACACACAGATTCCACTATTGGATAATATTTATTTTGAAAATTCATTTAAATGCTAGGAAAAAAGCGACCTGATTCGTTGGTCACGCTTTCCTAAGCTTAATAAATCAGAAAATTAAATTTCCATCAATCGATAGCCTATCATTTTGAGAATTTTCAAGTATGTAGTATGTATAGTTATTTTTTTAGTCGTCGAGGATTCATGGTGATCTCTCTGGGGTAAGTCATTTGTGGTAATCTTTGTTTATAAAGATGTAAAATACGATAGCTAAACACAGCATGCTAACAGCATTATTTTGCATCCATATAAGCAAGGATTATTTCATTTTTGATGTATCTCGGGGATGAGTAAAGGCTTTCTGAATATGTTTTTGATAAACGATGGGACATCAAAAGCATTCATTGTGAAAGCAAGGGAGCATTATATTAACTTTATTTAGTGAGAGTTTGTTACTATTTACAACTCTGCGCCGAAGTGACTAAATAACGATTGATATCAGAAAAAAGCCACGGATGGAGATATTGTCGGACACTCACGTTTCCTACATGACAAAATAGCTGCAGACAATCTGACCCATGTGTGCATATCAATAAACAATAAAATGTTTGCTCTCTGTGGACGAATTTGATTCAATGCCATTTTCATGGTGGCTTTTTATGCCATATTGCACGTTTTCTAGACTCCATCCTTTGAAGAGTCGCATCGTGTCCGCTCAGAAGAGCATTTATTTAATAATAAATAAAGAGAATATAAGAGGCATTGTGAAAAAATGCCAAAACCCTGGACTGTACGTAATTGCGGATGGCGAATGAGATTCTATGCCTGGGGGACACATATCTGCCAAATAGGAGCAAGTGACAAGCGAACGGAAAGTTCGAGTACAATCTTATTGAGTGTTATGGCCAAACTTTCTGATCCCGAAGGGAATCTGTCTTCTGCAATCTACTCGCTATCCACTCATATAGAACTCCATGTGTATCCATAGAATTTTATTTTGCATGCGACACTTTTTCCTTACGTAGGCACTTGAGGATTTTAGTGATGTAATGTTGTAAAAAAAATAATTTTATGTTGAAGTTGAACTGGATGAATAAAACGTAAAAGAATGTCATTTGTCATTTTCGGGGACAGAACACTTCATTTTTTATCCGAGAAACCACACACACACACATACAAACAGACAGACACACACCCTCATAAACGAAAATAAATAAAAAGTCCCTATATATCCCCTAAACAGCCACATAATAAACAATTGATTATCCCAACAAGAAAAAAAAAATTACACATAGTGCCATAATATCAAATTCTGTGTAGAACATTAAAAAAAAAAAAAAATGAATAAAATTACATAAATAACATGAACGGATATTTGGAAATAAGTCACTGGAGTGACACAAATAATTTTTTCGGTAAAGAGTTTCCAATGTGTTTAGTGTTTAACGATGTATATATATATATATATATATATATATATATATATATATATATATATATATATATGTATTGTTACAAAGAAATGGATCTATAATTCAGCAGATAATTCATGAATGCCTTATATTATTTGAATAACCTTCTGTTATTACACGGATAATGTGTCACTTGGTCAAGACAGCGTAAAAAGAATAAACAATTAAAGGAAAATTGGGCTACTGGGAGTGATTGAACCTACGACCATCAATATAACCGCTTCAACTTAGCGTTGCTTTCAACCATCGAGCTATATATATATATATATGATGAAATAATACATTTGTTACACAGGCACGCTCAATATACATATAGTGTTTCTTTACAAGATGAAATATTTTCCTGACAATTTGTGATTTGAAAATGTTTATATACTTTGAAATAATAATTCGAATCCGATCTGACGACGCCATTGATGCGAAATGCAGGATTAAAAAAGGAAAGTGTATGAAAATATTATAATTTGGTCGTTTCTCCAAATTGTCAAATTCTTGAATAACACACATTAAGTTTTGAAAGCTTTACAGCTTTAAACGCCGAAGATATAAAAGATTCTTTTTCATATTCTATGTTATTTCCGTCAGTTATTTTTAAACATCTGATAATGCATTTAATGCAAGCTTTTGAACAGGTTTTATGATTTACACAATTATTAGATATTATATTACAATGAGTGACTGTTTTTGTTGGGATCACCAGTTGATCACCCTGTAACCGTTTCATTTAAAAACAAAACAGTTATATTTTCATGGTTTCCATAGAAGTGTTGATCGAATACCAACTTCTCATAAACCATGATTTTAAGATTTAGCTTTTTAAAAAATTATATATGAGGGCCGTGTCATACTACGCATAGGTTGTTATTTCATATAGATTATTATCATAATGTATTGTTTATAGATGTTATTTCATAGTGGGTATTATCATAATTTATTATACATAGATGTCATTTTATACTTCTTTTGGCTGCATTTTGTGTTTGGGCTGATCAACTATTGAGTCAGAAAAAGGATTGATCAATCTAAGTTATCCATTTAGCATAAAATTACTTTGTAAATTGAACCACCCACTGAAGATCTATATAAGGGTATTCCCTAGAAAACACCGTTTTTTTTAAAGACATGATAGGTAAATGTTGGAATTTCCAGCCCTTCTAGCTCCACTGATCCAATCCTTACGCGTGGTGAATACATAGCCAGCCAGCCAGACCACCTTAAAAACTGAATAAACTTATCATGGCAGTTCCAGTGACGGTTATGGTCGACTGTTTCTAACTTCAAAATTATACGACCTGAGGTTTTGCGTAGAGTCCAAAATTATAGCATAGGTTCTGTTCGGAAGGGGTATATACACATCGAATACACATATACTATCTTCTATAACTTGCATTCTTTCATACCAAAAAGGATATTAAATGTCTTTGACATAAACACTCACAATAAATAATTCTAAGTACAAATACTATCTATAATATATGCACTTTGCGTAAATAATTCAACGTAGCTCGTGCATGTAGCAGAAAGAATCGTCCAAAGAAATATCTAATAGCATCTCAAGAAATAGATATTTATCTACAATTATCCCCCCAAATATACCAGTGCAAGATTCGGGCATTGTTAGTCCAAAATGACGGTGGAGACCCAAAAAGCAGTTTTGAAAAAACAATAAAACGAACTAAGAACATTTGTAAGCTCGTACAGAGGGACAGACAAACGAGCAAAGAGAAGAAAAATATCAACCCTACTTAGCTGGCCAGGCTGGCCTTTTGTGATATTTCCTGACACGCTGGTCTTAGGAATGTAATTTTCTTTCTCAAAATCCATGTATGGAGTCTTTTGCAAAATGATATCAACGTGTGTTATCTACTCTAATAATGGACAACGTGATTTTCTCGGTGTGTTGTCCGTAACACTCGGTCCTTCCAATCAAGGGTTACATTTTTGCGGATAAAACAAGAAGAGATACAAAACTGTCAACCCAAGACGGAAGCAGATTCCTAGTATACTTGAAGACGATTGAGACCTAGCAACGGACAGGGATTGGATTGTCATGCCTGCCCAAGGATTCTACCAAAATCTCTCCTCCTCCAGACAAGGAATACAAAACAGTGGACAGGATATGCAAGACACAAACAATCAGTCCAAGGACTTCCAAGAAGGTATTCCAACGGGAGGTGAAACAAACCATCAAACAAACAAAAAAGGGAAAAGACACCGTGGCAACGCCCATGATTGGGAGATGTGGCGAGTCCTGGAGAAGGTCTATGTTCAACGACTGACGATGAAAGACTGATGGTGATGAGAATCCAAATATATCCTCAATTTTTCAACCTGAATTAAAGCTCAAAATGGATCAGCATGCATGTCGTAAACCAATCTGAAAGAAAAAAAAAACGAAAAAACTAGCTGATCTTGCTGGCTGTTGTTAGTTGTTTCCAATCTACATTGGATTTTTAACTATTGATGGTCCAATGCATAATGTTAATACATAATACGAAAAAAATCATGGACAATGTACGTCGCATAGCACTTACCTCAACCCCTCAACTTGCTGGCAGTTGTCAGCAGTTTTAATCCTTATTGAATCCCTCACTATTGATGGTCTGAAATAAAACTAATGTGTTCATAAATAATATGAAAAAAATCGATCGGTATGTTTGTCGTATAGCAATGATCAGTAAACTAAATTGAATGGCCATTGTTAGTGGGTTCAATCCTCATTGGATATCTCACTATTGATGGCCTGATACGAAACTATACTAAGTATGCCGACTGTTGTTGGTAGGTTCGATCCCCATCGGATCTTCCTAGTAAAGATCATCTGATATCAACTCAAACGTAAGTCAATGTCCTCATATAATGAGCAGTCTTATCTTTTTAGGTTCTTCTGTCGGTAACACTGGACTCTTCCACTCGGGGATAAAAGATTTTGCTGATAGAAATACTTCCTGAAACTACGGACTCTTCAATAAATCCACAGGAATTTAAATATAACGGTGATTTTTTTTTCAGAATTGTATGCTTACTTCAATTTAGATTCATTATTTTGTCTGATAGTCGGAAGTTGCTGCAAAAACTTTGTTTAGAATCGTCTTGGAACCGGAAAGCATATACATCGACGTAAGGATGGTGAGCGCATCGTTGAACTTGAGGCTCTTGTTCACTCTAATAATGTACAGGTTGATTTTCTTTGCACGCTCTCCGTAACACTGGACTTTTCCACACATCACCAATCCCACCTTTTCAAACTATGCTCTCTTCCTAGTTAACGGTTTCTGTATTTCTATTTCAAAGATAAACATCCCAATCCAAATGAGATATGGTGAACTTGTTTTTATCCTGCAGAATGCTTATTGCATAAGAATGTTCTGTAAGCTAATCTTGCAAGCTGTTGTCAGTGGTTTTGATCTTTATCAGACCCCCCCCCCATAGATGGTTTGATACCAGCTCATACTTTAATGCACTTATGAACAGTGTGGCCTTCTTGTTTTTCTGTCTGTAACACTGGATTCTTACTCAAAGGAAGAAAGATTTTGCTGATAAAACAATACCCTCTACCAACCATTTCAATACGCAGACTCTTCAGCTGAATCAAATTCGTTTTTTTTTTCTTCAAAAATGATTTTATTAAAATCAAAATATATCCATGACTTTTTCACGGTTAATTACCGATTATAAGTATTGTATGAAGGACGGATTAGTTATTTCTTACGTATTAAGATTCAACAAAGTTGGCAACGAAAGCATTTTTTTAAGGTGTTCACATCTCAAGGAAATGCTTTTCTGTCAATCGAGTGCTTACTGTTACTTTAAACAACAGAGGGAATAAAGGAAGAGAATGTGTGATGTCATTAAAAGAACATCAATTCTGATCAATTGATGACGTATCAAACATTTGTTTTTTTTACAGTGTTGCTACTTATCGTTGGTGATTAATAAGCTAAACTGTCATTAAAAAATGGCTAAAATCGGCAAAATTTTCAATTCGAGGATACTTTACTGCTAAAATATTATATGTACTCATTTAAAGCCTGCTTATCAGATAGAGTAACCACATACTAAAATTCCAGATCGAATTATAGATAAAAATTGTATTCTTACTTTAATTTAAGCTTATTGTCTTTTCAACAGCCAGATCTTGCGGCTACGACTCTGCTCGGAGATCGGAAAACATATATATCAACGTAAAGACGGTGAATGCTTCATTCAACTTATGGCTCCTGTTTTTTTTTTCTAATAAAAAGAAAATATGATCGATTCATTTTTGAAACATATATCTAAATTCTCAGCTTTTATAGCTTCGAAATATTCCACTTGGTTGAATTTATGAAATTCATAGATTTGAAAATGCTCTCCAGATGACTCTCATTCTTTATTATGGTCACGTGATCATCCCATTTATTTAGCCGACATTGATTTAACTTGAAGTTATTTTCACTGCGATAAACATTTTTATTATCGGTCATAAAAAAAGATTTTAAATATGAATGGGAGATCACATTGAATAAAAATTATTCTCTTGGGGAAAGGCATTTCAGAGAACTAGCAAAACCTCCCATCGTCTTTTATGAAACAAAAAGAGAAAATGAAAATGACGAGCCTGCTTGCGCCAGGATCAAACTCAACCTGACTACTTTTATCCCAGCTAAAGATGAGTAGCACAACTTTCGTGTTATAGATGAAATAGATAATTTTGTAAATGCATAATCTTGCCAGTTTGATCCAGATGGTAAGAGAGCAACTTAGCAATCACCTGGTCACGATTTCAAATGACAGTAGGGAAATGTTGATTTTATATATCTCTTTGGTTTAACGTGACGGGATAGACAAACGATGGACAGTACATACCCTTTAGTTATCTGAGGATCGTTCTTGTCTTTACGGGGTGGGGGAAGTCAACTCAATTTGGACTTGAGTCTGACACAATATGTATTAGAAATCATTAGCTGAGAGTATCAGAATAAGTTTCTTCAGTTTTCAAATCGGCCTGGCTGGCTATGTATGTATATACGTACGTATGTATGTATTTATGCATGCATTGTAATATGTATCCATGTATCAGGCGTACAGGCAGCATAAATGGAGCTACAGGGATTTTATGACGTTTATTGCTAATCATGTATAGAAAAGAGTTTTTTCTCTCCTTTCTCTCTGACTAGTTGTCTTTCAGGGTTAATTTGCAGTATGCGTTAATGGTAAATTGATCCCAGATCTTATCCCCCCATCATTTTGTTTTCGTTTTTATCTTTGAGCTGTAGCTATGACTTCAGTTTTGAAAACCTTCGTATTAATGTGTCATCTATGTATCACATATGTACTGCACTTTGTTGAAGTGATAATCACTGGATCAGTACGGGTTTCGGTAAAGCTAAACAACCAAAAGATTAGAGTTTACTTAAATATATTCTCACTCTGCATAGAGATATACAAGCCCCCACAGAAAAAAAAGAAAAGGAAGAAGACTCAGTGAAATAATTTTTTATAAGTAATGTATATACTTCATTCTAACACGAAAAATCAATTGGAGGCAAATATTTTCTAACATACCTTATAACAGAAACGAATGTTGTCAAACGCTGTCAAAAATTGTATAAATAACGTTACAGGTTTTGAGCAGAGACAATTATCCCAAATCATATTAGATTTATATTCAAATGCTATATGTTTCCAACAAAATTAGGTTCGGCTGTGGCGGAAATGATGTTTAATTAGATAAATTGAAAGCCTGATCACATGACCCCGACACAGAACGTCTAAGTGACTAAAAAGCATCTTATGATCGGTGAATTTCACAAGATTCTTTACCAAAGGTCCCTAGAGAGTATTTATTATTCAACATAATCGTCATCTCTACTTAAACACTCTTTATATGCCATTAAATCAAGTTTCGCAGTGGCAAAAATAACGTTAAATTAAATTACCATCTGCTAAATGAAAGGCAAAATTATATGATGATAGTAAAGAATAAAAAGTGACTAAAGAACATATTACGATCTATTAATTTCACGTATTAATTGGAGTGTTTCGAGGCTGTCAAAGCTGAAAACGTAGGTGTATTTACTTTGGTCTTCTATGCAATGATATAAGTTTATTTCAAAAACATTTAATTAAGGCTGTCTTTTGGCAGCATGCTCTGTCAAAATTGATCAATTAAAACATTGGAAGAAGCGGTGGTCAATGAATAAGTAACTTTTCTCGCCTTTTGTTGAGCATTAATCACTGAAAAAATCAAGCAGGCATTAACTTGATTGATCAATATAGCATGGGTGCAGTTTTTTTTCAAAGATACGAGAATGTGAATATGATGAATATCAATTTTCATATATAATCCCTATTGTAAAGTTATGCACCTTTGCTCATTCGGTGTTAAAAACGTGGCGAGAATTCATCACCCCTAACTCCCATTTCGGGGTGGTTATTTTCAAAAAGTAATTTGCTTTAAATAAACATTGATAAATATTTGAATACATAACTATTCTATTTCTTTGCGATATCGGGGAAGTACCACACTGAAAAAATGAACAAACAGCTCTGATTCGTCACCCAAGAGAAACTGTCACGTGACCAACGTATTTTGGCAACCATACTGTGTTGGGCGAGATCAATTGGAAAAAAAGGGGGTGTGTGGATCGAATCAGGGATCCACTTGGCATTAATCCCGGTTAAAACGTCTGAAACAAATATAGATAACCATTGCATCAAAATTTAAAAAAAAAAACGTCCAAAATGTAATATAATTCATTTGCTGAGGGAAATATATATATATATATATATATATATATATATATATATATATATATATATATATATATATATATATATATATATATATATACATTACTTATAAAAGTTTTTTTTAAAGAGTCTGCTTTCGTTTCTTTTTTTTTGAAATAGGGTTGCTGCAAGAAATTTGTTTATTCTATTTCCGTTCTCTGGGTTAAGGGATGAATTAACCGTGTAATGACGGGAGAGTAAGGGTTTCAATATAAAGTAACACAATTTATCATCATTCTGTTGGATCATATATATCCATTTCCTGATATATATATATATATATATATATATATATTAGTTATAAACAAAATATAGTCTAATTTTTTGTCTTTTGGGATTGTGCATCCGTATACAGAGTAAGAATATATCAAATACACTCATCCAATAATCTGTTGGTTATCTAACTTTACCGAAACCCTAACAAACGATTCCGATCCAGTAATTATTACTTCAATACAGTAAAGTGTGGTATATATGTGACACATATATGATACATCAATACAATGATATTTGAAACTGAAGTCATAGCCGGTACTCAAAGATCAAAGCTAAAACAAAATAATACTATACCTGTAATGTCAAAAATATTAGAAACCGTAAACCAAAAATATCACCAAATCCATCAATGTAGATTTCTTGAGTTTTCAAGTCTGGTTGACTTTCTATGTATGAATAAGAATCATGTGTACAAGACACTGGAGGGTTGAAAACCTGGACACTCACTCCTTATTATGTCTATAAAAAAAGTGTTTTTAGTGGGGGTCCAGATTGCAATGATAGTTTATGCTAAATTGGTCTTTGTGTTTGTCTGCTTGTTTTTTTAATCAAACGTTTTAGTGACTATTGCTCAGGAAGTAGGGTGGGAAGTAACTTTTTTTATTGGTCACACTTTCTTCTGATGTTTTATTTGATCATCCCAAACACGGAATGATGCCAAATGACGTCGTTTATATTGAATGATCACCAAACCTGTTTCTCGTATAATGTTGTTTTATAGCAAACGAATAAAAGAATCAATTACTTTGCCAATAAAAAAATGTCTTTACGTTTAAACATTTATGTGTATTTTCTATATTTGGGGCCCCTTTATAACATACACTGCAGGCCCTACAATAGATTAATCCTAGACACAATCAGAGAACGAAGCAATGATAAGTTATTCTGAAAGTTTTTGTCGTTCCTTTTCAATTCTGGTTGTCTTCATGAATGTCTTTTGTGGGTGGGTGAATTCGAATCTTCTCCGTCATTATTGGAAGAAAAGCAAATTCGTCGCATGTTCACACGGAGGGAACACGCCTGAAGTGCTTAATGTTCATCTGGTGCGTCGCCATATTTCTGAAATGTCCGTCGAAATTAATTTCATGTACAATTTTTTGGTTGACGTAATAACGGAGGCTGTTAAATTTCCACTACAGCGCCGTTCATTGTTTGGCAAGAACATAAAGTTGTCTGACATATAAATTCATCTGCGCTGTTCGCACGCTCTTCTTAAAAGATTATTCCGCTGGGCAAAAAGAAAACTTTACCAGATTCCATAATTCTTTACTGCACATGTATATATCTATTCATGTTAGATCATATGGATGAACAGCCAAGGGAGAGAACCCTGTATAGCTTATTATATGTTCTCACAAAAGAGGCAGCTCTTTGTAAATATTAGATATGTTTTATAGTCTAAAAACTCTCTACATCCTTGTTCAGAAACTTTTTTCACGCTCGAGAATGAGCATTTTGAAATGGACATTATTGCAGAAGCTTTCATCGGCCAAGTGTCACTCCCTCAATATAGCGAGGCTCGAAGTAGAGCAGTTTGCGATATAAGGCGGGCTACATATACTCAAATTATCGCCAAATCGCTTCGAAAACCGCGAATGTAAAAGGAATTTAATCAACAGACAACAACACATAATTATATGGCATTTTACACATAATTCCTCTGATTTTAGTGATAAAAAGCGCCTTGTCTACTGATGAACTTGTTTGGCAAGAGCTTTCACTCTCTCTCCGACTCACTCTCTTTCGATTTGTGGCCCATTCTCTCCCTCTTTCTCTCTTTCCAATTTGCACTTTTAGTTCAATTGGGAAAATGGTTTTAAGATCTGGTGCCAAGGAGGGACTTCACGTGTGCTTTGGTCGAAAGAAGACAGTTCTCAAGGGGAAAGGACAACTTTAATTGCAACTAACAAATAGAGATTTGCTTGCTTGATTGTGCTTTGTACTCTGCTAAGGTTCATTAGGTAAAGTCGTTGCCTTTTTGGGAAGCGTTCAGAATAACAGTGATTGACGGCCTGTTGGCTGTTTTCCAATCGTGCAAGATGTGCTTTATGATAAGCCTCGACTGCACTGAGGAGAAAATAAGGACAATTTAGAACAGGACTATCCAAAATCTACATAGGAAATTCAATTCTTTTGATACCAATATATATATATATATATATATATATATATATATATATATATATATATATAGAGAGAGAGAGAGAGAGAGAGATAGATAGATAGATAGATAGATATATATATATATAATGAATAATAATTGTGTCATCCATGGCTGTTTCGTCGTATTACAACTCTTCAGTGTGGCTGTAGGCTACCAAGTATCCTTTCAAGTGCTGTTAGGTAGGGTCGAAACCTCTGCTTCAGAGGCAGATGCTCTAACCCTACCCTACAAAGAGCTAGACAGTCAGTAGGATCGAATCAAGCGATATATTTACTTATGCATAGTTCCCCATCAACCAGTGCTTCATTCCAGAGTTTGAAGAGCATATATATATGTATATATATGTGCGTGTAGGTGTGTGTGTGTATTTTTGTGAGTGAGTGAGTGTTACGCCAAATCCACGATATTCCTTATCTAATAAATAAAAACAAAATATTCAATTACTTTTTTTATCATCCGAACTTTTGATTGTGAAAAAAATAGTTGTTTTTCTACTTAGTTTTGATAGAATAAATTTTTGACTGAATTAAAACTCTCTTTCAATATTTTTTTTGCAAAAAAAACTTTGCTCTCATAAAGAAAGATTTTTTCACAATAAAAAGTTTTGTGATAAAAAATTCGATTTTTTATCGTTAATTAGTCAGTACCACCGTTTCAGAGTGACATATATAAATTATTTCACATGTTATATGTACATACAAACACAATACACATGGATATTTGGAATATTTACAAAAATAAAATGCATATCCGTCTATAAATTGCAATAAGCCATTATGTATATATATATATATATATATATATATATATATATATATATATATATATATATATATATATATATATATATATATATATATATATATATATATATATATATATATACTCACACAGCACACACTATAGAAGATGGGAAAAATCCCGAAACATGACTGAACCATTAACATCTAAGGATTAATAAACCTTACCTCTGAACAATTTACTCCCGAGTCAGAGTCACTCTTTACAGTCCACATTATATATATATATATATATATATATATATATATATATATATATATATATATATATATATATATATATATATATGTATGTATATATGAAAGTATATTTATCCCTTCGAAATAATCTTCTATAGTCATAAGAATTCCGATTAATATTCATCCAAAATATGACTAAAATCCAGTAATGGAATACACCCAAATACATCACAAACCAAATTATACCATAGAACACCGAGGTTCTATGCATGGCGATTCTAGAGGGAAATGGGGTCACTTGGCAGAACCCACCTCCTCTCCAAGTAACATTGGGAAATGTTGTTCTGGATTACATGGTGCCAGTAGCAAGAAGAAATCAATTGGGAGAGTTGAGCTCATGCCTTTCTCCAGGTTTAGATTTGTTAATTGCAAGGCTTTACATGGGGCAGAATGGTTGACTGGTTCGTGTCATGCATTTTTCTATCGGGCAGTTTTTTGTTGGTAATCAAATCGTTAACTTACCGTTAATCTGCATGATCTTTCAAAATTAATACCACACTTTCCTGCAATCGTTGCAGAATCTTCAATTGCAGGGAGAGTTTCATGGTAATTCACTTTTAGGGGTCTGAGAACACTAATTATTTTTTCAACAAATCATTTGATGGTAATTGTGTCTTCATTTTACAAAAAACCAATTGGGCTTGAGATAGGAACACTGTTTTTTCGGATATCGAGAGAAACTTATAAAAATGTATGTCACGTGCGTGTCATGTCAAGATTTATGATATATATATATATATATATATATATATATATATATATAGAGAGAGAGAGAGAGAGAGAGGGAGAGAGAGATAGAGATAGAGATAGATGGATAGAGAAAGAGAGAGAGTGCAGGAGGGATAGAATATCTGTGTGCGTGTGTTTAGGTTGGTTCAGTGGTTGAAGCTGTTGCATGTTTCTCGCCTGTGTCAAGGTAGGGATTCGAACCAAGGCAAAAGCTATGATTACACTGATATTCAAGACGCCTACAAATAAAAAATCACACGTAGTACCATAGTATCAAAGTCTGTGTAGAACATAGAATATACTGAAGAATATTAAATCAATCAATAGATAGTTGGAAATTAGTGTTTGGAGTGACACAAAATTTGAAAAAAAAGTTTTTATTGTATTTAGTGTTTAAAGCTGTAAAGCTTTCAAGACTATATATATATATATATATATATATATATATATATATATATGCTCTTCCAACTCCGGAATAAAGCACTCTGGTGGATGAGGAATTGTGCGCAAGTAGATATATCGCTTAAATTCGGTCTTACTGATCGTCCTGTTCTGCCTAGGATGGGGGTCAAATGCCTGCCTCTGGATCTATAGTGTGGTACTGGATGGGATATTGCATGGTCTATAGTCACACTGGATAGTAGTGATACAAAGAAATAGCTGACTGTTGATTACACAATTATAAATTATTATTATTTATGTACTTGTCAAAATGAATAATAACAGCATCTTTTTGTTCTGGCATTAATTCAGCTGTTGAGGAACTTATATTAGTTACTAATTGTAAACTCTATAGTGCTGTGGTTTCAAAGGAAATATTCAATTATTTTCAACTAATTAATGAGCACTAATGAAAAGACAATTTTGACCTTTAAAAATCATGTTTATTTCAAATGGATCATGATTATTCAAATCCTGATTTAAGTACAAAAATTATGTTTTTTGATAGCTGAGCGATGGATAATATGGTTTCTCCACCACAAATTTTGTCATGTAAAGTTCAGAGAGATCACTGCATTATCTGACCAACCCTATTCGTCAGTAAAAGTCAGTTTCGAAAACACTGGTATAGTGTAATTCGTTTATAGGTCTAGATATACCAGTGATCTGGTGTGAGAAAGATACTGACACCTTTGTACCCAGTGTTTATACAAAAATTATGAGTTTAGTAGAAATTGACAGTTTCTCTGCAGCATTATAAATTCTTTAGTTTTACAACTAGAAACACTCCACATTAGAGTTGCAAGCTTACGTACTGCGTGATTCCGATCTCCTCTTCTGGGAATATGTGGGAGAAAAATCGAAGAAATATGAACAAATATTTTTTGAAAAATGGATATAAACCTGAAAGCCTTACTGGTAATATTTTTTCTTTCAAATGGCGACCGCTGGGTCGAACTCCTTTGTGGAAGAAGGGAAAACGGTCGGCTGTCAGATATTGTCCGTCTTTAAAGACTACAAGTCGTCCGGAAAGATAAAACTGCGCGCGTGAAATTGCTTTTCGACTGTCAATCACACGAGCAGACGATAACTATGGCTGGGTTCATCTAGACAATAAAACGAACGTCGGCAAAACAAAGGAAAACATTTGATAGATTCTTACACGTACACAGGACTGGTTATTCACTCAATGGAAACAGTCACATGACCAACGTTTGTTGGCAGCATGCAGTGTTGGGGGATCAATTTAGGGAAAATAGAAGGAGGGGTGATCAACGAATAGTAATTATCTCGCCTCTTGTTCGGCAGTGATCACAAAAATGTCTGTATTTTCAAAAAAGATACGGACACAAAATAGGGACCAATATAGCATAAGCATACATTGAAAGTTAAACTAAGCATTAAATACTTCTTTGGGGTGTGTGCTTGTGTGTGTAAGCCCCCCCCCCATAAAATAACTTTTGTTTTACACTTAATAAGGAGTAAAAGCAGAAATTTTCAGTCCTTTAGCTTCAGTGGTGTGGTCTATACGCATAATACAAACATATCCAGTCAGCCAGCCAGACCAACTTGAAAACTGAAGAAACCTATAATGAAAATTTTGTTGACACGCATACGCGCACAAACACACACACACACACACACACACACATATATATATATATATATATATATGCATATATATATATATATATATATATATATATATATATATATATATATATATATATATATATATCCATATTTTGTCAGTGATATTTGCACGAAATCCTGACCATTGGCAGTCATATTCTTTATCTAAATTAAGATACATTTCTATAGTGAAAAAATAATTCGCAAAGGATTTACATTCTATATCAAGAACAATATCTCTCCTCTTGATATTCAATGAATTTCTATAGTAAAATCATTAGAAATGTGTATATTTCTAAGCATACATGCAAATTCCTTGGTCGTTTATTTCCCTCTAATGCCATAACAATGTATACTACGTCATAGAAACCCTAAAGACTTTAGATCTTATAACTCATTAAAGAAGCTTAAGTTGAGCTTTTAACTTGAGGAAAAATTAGATTCAGGATACTTGAATAATCAAAAATGAATTACCAAACAGAATAGCTTTAGGATCCTTAATGCTGATCCATAATGATCCGCATCATTCTTCTGGATATATTCTTGCATTCCATATAATCGTCCTATTCTGTTTGGAATACCCATCTCAAATCCTTGACCTCTAACAAGCCCTTCCGTCTCGATTTCCAATGCATTTCAATAGTAAAATTATTTGTAATGCTTTTATATAGAAGAGAAATTGGCAATTCATTTAAATTATGTATATTGTGGCCCAATTCTATCAGTACCACATACCTTAATTCCTGAATACTGACTATCATTTTACTTCGTCTTTAATGCACTTCTAAATTTTCCTGGTTGTAGGGAGTGAATATCGTTACATCAGAGTCTGTTAAATCAAAAATCAGTTACATAAGAGTCTGTCAAATCCAATGTCCATTAAATCGAGGCTTCGCAAAACACGAACCGAGAAAAATTAGTCTTGAATATAACTCAGCTCTAATGTCTTACGATATTAACTTACTAACCATTGCACTTTGACGGGTGCCCAATTTGGTGGATAGAACTGTATGAATCAGGAGGAACCTTGCAGTAGCTTGATGTTTATCAAGTTAGTTTCACAGGGCATTAGTACTAAACATTGGATCTTGTAGCCATGTTCTGCACTCATTTGAATCTTGGTAAATATAGAAAAGGTATGAGCAAGTCGGTTGGTACATTTTTTATGTGTTTGCGACCAGGTTTTAATTAAAATTCTTAGATTCAAAACAGATCTTTTCCTGTGCTAGAACATCTGATAATAATTAAATTCTCCATTCCCAGACAGTGTTTATGCGCCAAATCTGTTCCAATTGTGAGTAGAAGATAACAATATCATTAAATAATTAACGTTGCAAAAACAAACGTGCCTAGACGAGCAATGTTTCCAGACATATGTTACAATATTTTCCAAGTATTTCCTTGCAATTAATTTAAGCGAGCTGTTTACTGATAAGACCGATTGATCGCCCGTTTCAACATTCGGGTATAAACCGTACACCTTCTCTACATAGAGATATTATTCGACCACAGAAATCTATTGTTTTTTTTGTTGTTCTTTCTTGTCTTTTTTAATGGTTACCTTTATCTTTGAGCATCAGCGATTTCCCATGTTCTTCTCAATGGCATTCAAGATGGTATCGGACATTAATAGGGTTGCAAGAAGAATGAGATTGTGTTTTGTTATAGCCTTTAATCTTGTTGAAGGAAGCCATTTTGTCTTCTTCCGCTTGAATGCCTGTTTACGTGTGCGTAGAGAAAGAAAGGGAAATGGAAGGCGAGGTTTACAGACGTTTTTAACATCATCTTGTTATTGGTTTAGCAAAATTTAGCTAAAGTTTAACAATTCGCCTGTACGAAACGTTACATATAGACGAAAGCTACACTTAAAATTCCTGGGGGCCATCACTCTTTTTTCTTTTTACTGAAATGTTAAAACTTGATTACGCTAAGCACATTTTAGTACTTAAGTTGCCGTGCGCACCTGCATTGGTAATAGACATCGAGGAGAAGCCGAGAATCAATAAGTAAACTTAATTATTCAGGAACTGATGAGAATTCCTTATCAACATTATCCTATGTCGAGGAAGATAAACAGAACCAGTAAATTAAAAACCGTTAACTGAAACTGTCAACATATGTTTTTTAAAAGTTTCTAAGTGACTCTACCTGACTAGCCGGTTGGGTGGCTACGTATGTACTCAAGTGTCGCACGTACATGCTTCATCGATGGAGCTAGAGGAATGAAAATCCAAGCATTTACTCCTTTTTTTTTCTAGAATATATCTACATTCTGAAAGAAATGTTTCTCGACTCCCCGCCAATTTTTTTGTTCAATTTACAATATAACTTCACGCTAAATTTGTTCTTACAGCTTTCACGTTTTTTTTCAAATCGCACATCTTTCAGTGAATACTTCTCACCAAAAAACCGAGGGAAGTAACCATTTCAATGATCACCTCTTTTTCCAATTTTGTAATTGATCATCCCCAACGAGACACACAGCAAAAGAAAAAAAATGTTAGTCTCGTGACGGTCTCTACTGAATGACTAACCAGACCTGTTGTTTTGTATGATTGGGCAAATCGTACCGGGAAGACATTTACCTCGTTTTCCAGGAAATGGCCGCTTCTGAAGAAGAAAATAAATGACTACATTTCAAAACAATTTATTAGAGCATTTATTCTCATATGGGAGGCACTTGGATCCCAAGGGAAGTAATTTCCCAAAGAAGGGGAAGAATTTCAACATAGCGCGGAATTTCACTCTTGGAAAGTATAATGATGAAAAAAATCCTTGATGACAATTGGGAAATGAGGAAGGAGGAATTGTGGTAAAGTGAGTTGTAACTTGAGGAATGTGATCCGGGACTCTGAGAACCACTGCGTCATAGTGAATTACATGAAATAACTGCTAATGCAAAATAAAGAAAAATACTTTCCTTACTATAATTCGAGGGATATCCATGTGTATGCATGCGTGCGCGCGTTCGTGTGTATTCACCGTGATAACTCGACAACAGGCCATAGTCTAAAGTTAATATTTGCCAGATACATTGATCCGTCCACGTTCATCGGACATTGCAGTGTCAACGTTGAAGTCGTTTGGATTTACGGATCTCGATACGTTGGATAGGACGCTCGATTTACAATAGTAAAAAAAGTAACCGATTCTCTGATTAACACCTATTTTCCTAATTTCTAATTGATCACTCCGAAATGGGCATGCTGCATAAAACGTTGGTTACGTGACATTTTTTTTTAGTGAATCTCTTTTGAGTTCCCTGTTGATTGGGTATTTTTTAATTATAAAACTTAAAAGGTAGGATCTTGAAATCAAAGGTTGTGACATTCCAATGAACGATTTGGGATGATTCTCAAAAAGTAGCGTTTTATTAATTATTCGGTATTTCAAGAGCTTATCTTTGAGTTATGTTCATCAAGCAATTCCATTTGGTTATTCAGCTGTTGCAATGGGTTTGCTTCTCACTAGGTGTTCCACGTCTGTAACCTTGTGTCAGACTAGAGTAGGCTTCATAAAAAGTATAAAAGACCATATTCTAAGTGCCGATTGTAGCATGGAAGTTTTCTGCATCCGTAGCCTTGTACCATACTCAATTAAACTTAGTGAATAATTAGTTGCAGATTTCAAGAGATTTTCAATTCCTGCTACCTACAACAGAATTGCTTAATCACTGTTGCTTGGTTAAGATTATTCTGTTTTTAAATTCATAAGTATCTAACGCTCTGGACTTGCCCGACCTCAAACCATCCATAGTGAAAAACTTGAAATTGTATAATCCCTCAACAAGTAAAGAAATTTTGTATTTTCGTTTTTTGGAAATTCTCAACCCCTATATAGATTTTATTGGGGGCTCAATTCAAATTGGCAGATCGAGCCAAATTGGTCTCTTAGTTTCTGCTCATGTTTGAAAAAAAATCATAAATTTATGATTCAAACGATAAAGATAGTACATTTTCATGAAGGTAAATAGATTATTTCACAACTTCTGCTATTTACGAGGTAAAAAGAAGAATAATTTGGTGGCAGTGAATCATATTTTCCCTTTGAATGTTAGTTTCCAACATCTTCTCTACTTGTTCACATTTCAATGCTGTTTCCAAAATGATAATCTCCTGCTTATGAATATGTGTCAATGAATACATTTCTGTCTATCTATCTATAAATCGCTTTGTCTATCTTATGGTATCTTCCTCCCACCCATCTCTCTCTTCAAGATCGCGTGTACTTCTCCATTATTTTTCTCGTCAATCATTTTGATGTACAAGTGACTATTGGCTTTTATAGCTTTGTTATAAAGTAACACAACGAAAAACACCTTTTGTCGAAAAAAATACCCTCCACAAAATATAGACAACGTTTGAAAAGGTGAGAATTGTATGATTAGCTTTTTGTATATTCACGAGTAATTACAAAAAGGTTGCAAATAAAACAGCATCACGTCATGAGGCCATAAATCTTGTTTCTTTAGTTCTACGTAATTCAACAATTTAAAACGGAATTCTCCCTCCAGATAAAAAGCAGTCCCCGCTCAAATGCACCAGAAGGAATTGTTCATTTATCAAAGCAAAGTATCAAAATTTACCAACATCTTTTCCTCGTTATCTATCATCCTATTAGTTTTGGCTTTATTTTTTCTCCTAACAACAATGATAATTTCAGACTACCGATTAAGACTAAAAAATGAAAAGTTTGAAATGGCCGAGTGAGTGAGAGAGAGAGAGATTCAACGAAAGGAAGAAAGGAAGGGAGAAAGAAGGAAAGAGAGAAAGAAAGAGAGAAAGAGAGAGGGAGAGAGGGGGAAAGAGAGGGAAAGAGGGAGGGGGAGAGAGATAAAGAATAGAAGGAGAGACGATGAAACACAGAAATGAAAAGAGGAAGAGAAAGGTGGAAGCTATGGACGCTTGTTTTCTAAATATCTAAATCGCTTTCAAAATACCAAAATTATCAACATTTTTCAATACCAATTATCTAGAAAAATATCCAGATACTATTCCATTAAGTCCCCATCCATTGGCAAATTCAAAGATCTTTTTTCAGTTGAAGGAAAAAGTTGAAATATTTTAAGAGCACATAAGCTCCTGTCAGAGTTCTGAATGATCAACACTTATTGGCTACCTTTTTTCTCCTAGACTGGCACCACATCTACTAACTGCGAATCCTCCGTTACTACTCTTCCTTCCCACATCTTGAAATGTATCTAAGTTGCAGTATGTCCGTCTTAACCTGGGTTGCCAATTTAGATGTGATTAGTCAATTTTTAGATCCTGGAAGTCACTGTCAAATTCAAGAAATTAAAAGAAAACGTCTCATTTCGCAACATCGGATTTTACAACACGTCACAAAAAAATTAAGAATAACACCCGAGTGTTGTCGACCCAGGACTTATTCATTCGAAAACATAAAAAAAACCCCAAGAAACATCTAAATTAGTGACCCTGGTAACAAATGCTTGGATGGCTTTTGTGATGAAACCATCAATCTTTGCCATTTCGTTTTTTTGGTCGGTCCTAATTGCTTACCAAACGTCTGGTTCAATGGTGACCATTTCTTGTTCCTCTTGGTATCTTGGAATAGACTGAAGCTGTTCTTGCTGACCTTTAAGTAGATCCAGGTACTGGCAGAATTATTCTTTCCATCTGTCTTTAATCGAAATGTCCTCGCGCTACGGTTGGCCCTCCATCTCATTTATGAATGTCGATGGGCCATGGGGCTCACCTTTCGGTCTCTCTGTCTTCACACTCTTACAGAAATCTCTTGGTGAACATCAACACCAGTGAGTAATTTTTAAGAGGAGATGCGACCTTCCAGGGGAAAAGTAAGAATTCATCAAAGTATTTCGGGAATTCTCTCCACACATTTGCATTTTTATCATAATGAACATGATATTGCAACATTAATTCTTTTGACATATTTGTGGGAGCCATACCAAACTAATCATTTGGTTAAGGTCCGTTTCCGACATTTCTGATTGACAGGTCTTTTCCGTATTGTTTTCATGATCCGTCGTCTTCATTGCATTTCACAGGATCTTCTGAATATTCTGTTACACCACTCATGGGCAACGTTAGGCCTGCAGACCAGATAGCAAAAACGTATTTTGTTATCCACTACCAATCTAAGTATTCATCTTAAGTCTTCCCTATTTTTTATCGGAAAGTCAATTTCATAATATCGTAAAATGAGTATTATTTTGGCTTCACAAGTCAATAATGAGATAATTGTTATTCATACGCCAGTTTAAAATTGAAACTGAGTACAGCTTCTGTTATACGATGTATATTGTTGAAGTGAATGTGTGGCCCAAATAAAGATAAAGAAATTGCTATGTGGCCCATTATTTCGAAAGGTTTGCCCGTGTCTTTGTTATTCTCATAGTCCTCTTCGAATCGATCCCAATGTTGTTGAGCCTTTTCTGTCTTATCTGTCTCTACTGTCTTTCCTGCCTACGGCACCACACTGTTGATTTGTCTCTGCCTATTTTCTTCTTTCTACAGTGTTTTCCAAAAAAACTGTCCCTTTAAGAATTGACCTACTCTTCTACATTCATACATGTTTATATTCTGTAAACTGTTCTCCGTTCCCTCCTCTACTTTTCCCTTAGCTTTGTCATCCTGCAGCTTCCTAAGATTGATGTGCTTTGCTGGGGATCATGTACAAAGCCTTCCCATGGCGAACCCTTTTGATCACTACTCTACAGGAAATAACAGAATCCATGGAGCCATCAAGTGCTGCACAACACTGGAACCCTTTGACCCCCTCTGACACTTTGACCCCTGTGCACCTTTTGATCGGCCCAGTTGCGTTATTAAAGCGACAAGCTGTAATGGATGTTTATTTGCGACCTTCATTTTGTCTCATTCCTGATTTCCACTCGTTGGATATCATGAACAGGATGAAAGTCTAGAATCTGTATCCTGGCCAGAGTTGACTATCACTCTAGAATGTTGAATAAGGGTATTTTTGCCACTCCTGCTAATATAAAGTCAATGTAATTCCAATTATACTAAGTTACATTAAACCTTTCGGTCACGACCAAGTTTAATTTTATACAATACACTTTACAGCCTATTGACGTATGATAAACTCTGCGTTAGGACGTAAATTTGATAAAACTAAAAGGAGAACCACTTCACAAGTTCAAATGCAACTAAGCTCGTGTTCGATGCAGAGGCCTTGATACGTTGAACTTGCTCGTCGTTCTGTACGCGTCTAGAATATGCCTTGCCTACCAGTCCTTTTTCTCTTCCTCATTCTTATTGAAATGTTATCATTTTCAACTATACCAAATCTTTTATTTCTGTTTTGATTAAATGATTTAACAAATGAATTTCGATAATAAAGATAATAATAAGATTATTAGATATTTTCATTATACGAATTTTAATTGTTTCATTGGTATATTTCTCACTTTGTATTCATTCAAATATTCTTTGAGCACCTGAAACCACGTCAGCAAACTGGGTCAGGACCCGTACTTAAAAGAAACCTGACATAAAATGGGTAAACTCGCTTGATCATGTGGTGATTAGGTGATTATACATTTGGTATTCAGGACTCGGACTCAACAATCGTTCGCCGTAGCAATTGCCCCTCCCTTTCTTTCTGTTATTGGGTCGTTATTATGGGCGTTGGCATGGTTACCACGTCGCTCTCTCTTTGGCTGCTCTCCCGTTGAAATCTCCTTGTTCGAAAATATATTTCCTATCTGGAATCATGTTTAGATTTTCCATCTCATAAAACTTGCCCTCTTCATCTGTTTAACTGTGGTTGCATGGGGTGTAAATCTGGGGGTAACTAGTTGTCTTTAATCCAGGTGCAAATACCGTAATTTTATAGCACATAAAACACATTTCAGGAAAGTGTCTCTAACTCTGAGTATAAATCGACCCCGTGCAAAAAGCCAACACTCGATCTAAGACCGTAAAACCGTCAGTTTATACTCTGATTTGTCTATAAGTTGACTCAAACTTTCATTCAACTTTGAACAACTCCCTTGGTCAAGGAAACACCACGGGACGCGATAAATATATTTTTATTAGTAGGAAGAACGAAACTCTCATCGACCTATGTACAGTGCGACTTTTTCTTTTCATCTATCCGTATAATTGGACTCTTGCAAATGAAGGTGAAAATTTTACTGAAAAATACCCACCTTCAGAAATAATTTGTTCGTCCTCTAACATGAGTTCAGTAATCACTTTTTAACAAAAAATCATCTCATTCAAATATTTTCGGGATTTTTTCACTCTACCTGCGTTGATAATGACCCAAATATAAATTGGCACTTGGTTTTTGTCAAAGAAATCATAGAACAAAGCCATACTTCGAGTATAGGTCGGCTCCACATTTGCCATTGTGCACCAACAAAGAATTCTGATAGCAAATAATTATATGTTATCGCAAGTAAAACGTATTTCACATGAATCCCACTTACAACAGCCCCGTATCTTACGTACGTCTCATAATGATTGGGGAGGCGGAAAAAATTGAGCACAGAACGCAAAATATTATTATTTCTTAATTTGGCCATTTTATAATGAAATGCCGCAACTTTCAACGGAGATATTGTGGATTCCTTCTCAAGTATTTAGTCAAATCAACCAATAAATAATATTATCGAATATTACCCGTTTCTTGCTACTTTGATCATTAAATCCCTTAAATAAATGGATCACCATAGTCCGCGCTTGCACAAAAACTAAATATCTAAAAAAGGTAGTTCTTTTATCTAAAATTATCTAAAAATTTCTAGCACAATATTTGGACATCGTTGGTCCAAAATGACCACAGAGACCCGAACAACTCTTTTTGAAAAAAAACAAAAACAAAAACGTTTAGATGGTGCTTAGTGGGGTTCTCATGAAAGCTTCCAGGGTTGTAACCCAACAAAATGTAACCAGGAGCACCCATAAACCCCATACATACATACAGACAAGCAAAGAAAGAAGATTCTGTATCCTACTTGGGTGGTTGGTCGGGCAGACCATTTATGGGGCTATGATAATTCGAAACAACACTTTTTTTCTGCAACTAGCAAATATTTTTCACGTCTGAAGCTTCACGTAACAAAAAGCTTATAGAGGCTGGCCCTCAATATCTAACCATTCAATTACGATTCATAACATGGACTTGTAGTTTATGTTCCCTCTAATGGCCTTAGGAAAGGCATGACTCTATCCATATATTGTCACATATAACTATCGGTTGTTGGTCACATGTGGACCAGTACAAACTGTTCTGTGTTATTTGGAGAGGAGATCGGCACTTTCAAAGAACCTCATTGCCTTGAAAAATGTCATGAGTGAACCAGCACGGTACCCCGTCGATCTACTGGGCCGTAGGATAAATTAATTTAGTTTCATCTTGTAGTCTTTTGGAATGAAGAAAAATAACCAAGCTTCCCTTAGTTTAAAAATGGATCAGACAACTATCGGGAACTACATTTTTATACGATTTAAAAATACTACAGCAATGTCCCTTTTAAAGGGGCCGGACTTGTTGGAACGCTTGTCCTGAAAATGCTGTAAAATGATTTTCCGTACATTGAACGAATCTACACACGACGTTTTGGAGTCTTTTGTTTATTTCTTTTCATTGTTGCCGATTTAAATATTTTATGTCTAAATTTCGATAATTCTAAAGATTGCATGTCAAGGGACATAAGTTATGGAATATGAAAAAAGACCTTTATTTCAATTTTCATCTTCATTTGATCGCTCGTGAATCGCTGATAAAAAAAGTCCCCCCGAAATCAACTCTGCAGTGTCTTCTGCATTGACTCAGGTTTAGAGCAAATCCCAACTTCGTACAATGACTAATTGTCAGATAATTGCACTACACTTACACGCACACAAAGACACAAGCGCGTTTTTACAAGCACACACAGACAAATGTCTAAGTATTGGTGTTACCGTTAACCAAAACTGTGGATAGTTTTCTAGCAAGAGAACATTCAAAAAAGTCTCCACATAAAATCCACAAAGACGAAAATCATGCAAAAAGAACGTATTGAGGACAAATTAAATCAAGTGGACCACTACGTCTATGTAGGGCAACGAATCTCTATGATTTCTCTAAAAGAGGGAGAAATCAAGCGAAGAATCGCTTTAGGTTTGCAAACTTTCGGCAGAGCAAGCTCAACTTTGAAGTACAAGAAAATCCTATTAGTCCTAAGAAGATGTCGGATTATTAGCGGTGTTATTATTATTATTATTATTATTATTATTATTATTTCCTCAGCAGAATATGTGATACATATATAAGTATGTGTGTGAAAGACAGTCAAGTAAGAAATAAGAAATAGACACAGTGGTTGGAAGTAATTTGTGTGTGTGTGTGTATATATATATATATATATATATATATATATATATATATATATATATATATATATAATTCATACATGTCACATTTAAATGGGTGTATATATGCTACACTCTTAAAGTCCTGCAACAAACATTTGATGCAGATGTATCAGTCAGCGCACAAAGACTCTGAACTCAGAAATTCGGATCCATTCATCGAGAGCCCCGACATTTTTGACGCTTACTAAGCTAGTTATATTATAATTTCTATAAATAGGGAGAAACTTTTCATCGACCTTAAAGAGATGCCGGAGGCGGCTTTTAAGCGAGTTTATATATGAAAGACAGTTTTAACGGAATGTGAAAATCTTATTTATTTTCATTCGATTAAAGTTTTATACATTTCTGCTTTCTTTTAATTTGTGTGCATATAGCCCAAAGGACACCCCCCCACACACATATATATATATATATATATATATATATATGGATGTGTTTCTTTTTTCACACGCATATATATATATATATATATATATATATATATATATATATATACATAAATATATAGGCACACGTTCTTGAATATTTTTCAACAATTCAGTGTTCTATATTTTGGATGAAATTCTTAAGATAGAGCTTCAATATGAATTCTTTTATAATTGTGCGAAATACATCATAATATAAATGAATATACATCTTTACATGTACATGTTTTTATGTACTTATATATATATATGTTTGTGTATATCTACACACAAATATCTTTGTGTATATATACATGCACACACATACATAAGTATATATATATGTTCAGTGTTAACCTTCAACTACACCTACAAGCATAACAGTGCAAAGTTTCCAAGACAATATATGTATATATATATGTATATATTTTGTTGTTATATGAATATATAAATCCATTTGTATTTATGTATGAGTATATACATATATGCATTTATGTATGAGTATATACATATATGCATTTATGTATGAGTATATACATATATGAATATATGTATATACATATATGTGTTTGTATGTGTATATATATATATATGTATATATATACGTATATATATATATAAATATATATATATCAATGTATATGTACATGTATATAAGAAAAGAAAATGACTTTCATGATTGAAAACTTTCTTAGTGTATTCTAATATTATTAAAATCTAAATTGTTAGGGTTTGGGTAGGGGTTGCGAAATTACAGGAAAAAAGGGGGAAAAATGGCGGACCGTGAAAATGCTCTCGGGAAGTTTTCTTTAAGAGACGAAAACAAATTTTGAAATTCCTATAAATACTTTCGCTGTGAGAAGCAATCAGCCTGAATGTTTGATCAAAGATCCAAAAATATTTTCTGTGCTCGCAAACTGCAAACATTCCTAATTGGAAGTTATTGAGATAAGTAAAAATATTCTGCAGGAGACATTTTGCGTTTTAATAAAATTGCAAAATGCAAGAAAAACAAGTTGTTTGACCTCAACAGAGGTGATACCTACCGGAATGGTGCTAAATCTTTTCTGGAATCATGAATATATTTAGAATTCTTCATAAAGTGAGAAATACTTCAAGTTTTCTGTAATTTGTAATTAACCAATGGGATTGATTTTAAAATCACTCTGCTGATATGGAAGCATGAATATAACGGAATAGTATGCATATAATAGTCCTATCCTATCAGTAAAGCTTGCCTGGATTCCTGACAAAGTACTTACATTGTACTTATAAAATATCCGAAACCTTATATATATGTATATATATATATATATATATATATATATATATATATATATATATATATATATATATATGTATACATACATATATATATATATATATATATATATATATATATATATATATATATATATATATGTATATGTATATATATATATATATATATATATATATGTATATATATGTATATATATATATATATGTATGTATATATATATATATGTATATATATGTATATATAAATATTTATGTATATATATGTATATATATATATATATATATATGTATATATATATATGTATATATATGTATATATATATATATGTATATATATGTATATATATATATGTATATATATGTATATATATATATGTATATATATGTATATATATATATATATGTATATATATGTATATATATATATATATATATATGTATATATATGTATATATATATATATATATATATGTATATATATGTATATATGTATATATATGTATATATATATATATATATATATATATATATATATATATATATATATATATATATATATAGTCTAGAAAGCCTTACAGATTTAAACACTAAACATTAAAAACATTTGGGATCACTTCAGTCACTTATTTTCCAATATTTCTTGACATAATTTACTCACAAAAAATCCTGTTTTATACATTTTTATTTTTATACATACGCTGTTATTATGGCATTATGTCTTAATCCTCTTCTATTAAGATCATCATTTTTCTTCTATGTTACTGTTTTGGGGGATTTTGAAAACAAAACGATTATGTATATGTTATTAAGAGATAGATATATGGTCCGACAGAATGATTATAAAGTACGTTATCTTATATCGAAACTGTTATATGAAATGATCTCCTGTCATAACACGATGAATATATCATTTGGCCTAGGTATAGAACAAACAATTGGGGCTGCTGTAGGAATCGATACTGCAACTGATAGGGTAGTTGCTTCAACGTAGCTTTGCGCTTACCACTGAGCCAAGAATCCACCGGTAACGACAAGGAGTAAGATAGCGTGACGAGCAAGATAAATTCAGAAGGTACTGGGTCTGCAACGCCCATGATAGAGAGGTCTGACGAATCTTTGGGAAGGTCTATGCCCAAAGACTGATGCTACCAGACTGACGATGATGATAATGGATGTATCATTTGGCAAAGATAACGTAAATAGAATAAACAATAGAAGAAAATGGGGCTGCTGTAGGAATTTTACGTTTTGGTGTTTTACTTATCGAGTTTTAAATCATATTCTTACTACGTCATAATATGATGACGTAAAAGTTATGACAGAATACAAATGAATGAATAAACACACATTGCTTTCTTTCAATAGTGAAGATTATTTGGACTTAAATGTTGTTTACTTTTGGCATCGAAATTTAGTTTCAGCGCACAGGAAATGACGTTGAGTTTATATAGCGTTCATTGTGTTCGCGTTGGTCCTATTAGATTTTTGAGAGAAAAAATGGAAATACGATATGAGAGTAAATAGAAATATCCTGGGGCCAAAGAAGAAATTTCAAAACGCTTTTTAGTTTTGTTTTCATGAATTTTTCTCATGTTTACAGCAAGTTTACGCCACAGAAAATTCCCTAGTGGTTATATATAGTGATTTATTTATGAACAGATCTTGTTAGTGACTTTATAGGAACCAACGTGTTTTGGCAGTGTGACGTTTTGGGGGTTATTCAATTTGAAAATGTAGTAAAAGGGGTGATCAATGAATTATTTATTTCTCTCGCCTTTTGTTTGTTAATGGAGATTAAAAACGTCTGATTTCTTCTTCTTCTTCTTCTTCAAAAAAAAAAATACAAGCAGATACTATGTAAGGGATCAATTTAGCATAAACTTACATTGCCAACTGAACTTCCCTCTAAAAACATGTGTAGAGTGAGAGTTAAAGAAAACAATCACCAAAACTCATTTTCCAAGACACAAGGAGTAAACGTTTGAATTTACAGCCCTCCAGCTCAATAAGTGTGGTTAGTACGCGTGGTAAACACATAGCCGGCTAGTCAGTCTGCCAGTCAGCCAGACCAACAGGGAAACTGAAGAAATCTAAGTTTTTGTTGACGTTTTCTAATAGTTCTAAAAAACTGTCTACACTTGATAAACAACGAGTTATTCTGGAAGGAAAATACGTATTTTAAAACATCTTTGTCGGATAAAAATGTTTTTAAAAAACTATTTCGATGTTTCATGTGCAGGAATGTATTCTAAATTCGTCCTTGTCAGAACAAACATAGCATTTACTTAATGAGATGATATCAGTGCACAGAGATGTAGCGATTCAGAGGGTATAAGAATACATACCTATAATTAAACTTCAAAGATAAAGTGGACATTGATGACGTTGAAAGTAATAAGTCTAAAAGTCAGACAATATATGCGCAAGTTTTCTTCTTCAAAGGTCGAACGAGAACAGTTTTACCCACGCCATTTTCAAATTTAAGTCTAACGTTAGGTAAAAATAGATTTAAAACACCTTGGGACGTTGGAATTCTCTCTTTATATGCATGTATATATTTGTATAAAAATTTAGAGATATGTTGCATATTATCAAAAATTAAATGTGACTTTGATCATCAACATTTATTTCGTTAAGATACTAGAATATACTTGTCAAAAGTGATTTGGTTATTTATGTATGGATCGACACTAAGAAGCCTGATGCTATTTTATTAGAAAATTTGTTCTTGAAAATTCAACTATCCTAATTTTGAGTTTATTTTCTAGTCAAGGTGTTTTAATGTGTGATGATCAGACCTGACATTTAAAAAGTTTCTATAACGTTATGCCATAATAAGGATGTTAGATAAACCAATAAGATATGGGTGCTAAAACAAATTAGGAAAATTCAGTATATATGCTTACTATACGTTTAGATTACCGTAAATTATTGAAAATATTACCTATTTTATTTTTAAATTGTCCCACAGGAAATGACCATTTATGGTGGGAAATATGGTAGGTAACACCCAAAAGTTGTTCCAGAAGTGTTTAATTTGTTGAGCCAGAGCTCGTACAACCGTCCTTGTACCAGTTTCTACCACATCCCTTGAATCATCATCAACAACTAGATGAGGGCGTCCTTGAGAGACATTACCCAGACTCACATCCCTGGAACCAAATCTCTGGATCCAACGTTGCACTATTCTTTCTGAATAAGTTTGAATTTGGAATGTGATATTGATATTCTTGTGAGCTTGAACAGTATTTTTACTGAGTTTGAACTCTTGCAGAAACAATAGTTTGATTTCCTCTGAGCACAGCATCTCCGAGAGCGAAAGATTCCTTCACCAAAACTGATATGATTAATAAGTTGAAACTTTAAAAGTGAATGTCGTATAATCAGTTATGTGTTACTACATTTCCTACTTCAGAATTGGTTGAGAGCATAATTATGGAGAGAAAAGCCAAAAATGGTCATTTCATGTGAGAAAACTTATTACTATGATATGAATAAAAATATTTTTTTTTCAATTAAAAATCAATTACGTAGCAATTTTTGACCTTTAAATACCACTCAAATATTTAGATGTTGAAGAAAATATCTGAGCAAGGGGCGGTACTAATATTTCGATACGTCAGTCAGTGATGGCAATCAATGCTAGAGATACTAGCAAATCTAAAAATGTAAAAAAAAATGTCTAAATCGGGAACAGATTCCTGGATCCAGCCCCCAAATTTGATCATGGAAAAACAAAACAGAGTAACACATACAGATCTCTAACTTTGTAGGCAGAGGGGAGAATTCACACTGTTTGACGGGTTTGGTTAGTCACTCAATAGAAGCCGCCATGGGGACTATATCTTTTGACAGCATGCCGTGTCGGGGTTGATAAATTAACAGAAAAATGTCTTAATTCCCTAATCATAAGCAGGCACAGATTAAGGAAAAGATCATTGGAAACTTATGTCGCAAGTTAATTACCCTGCATAAACATATTTAGAAGGATACAAAAAACAAACAAAAAATGCCTTTTCTAAATGTGGTACGGTGTGAATGATGAAAGTGTCAGCCCTGTAGCCCCGTTTGTGCGACCTGTTCACCAGTTACATACATGTGTATATACACACGTAACCAGCCAGACCGACTTGAAAACTGAAGAAACTTATACTAACAGTTTTGGTTATATGTTTGGTTAACGGTTTCTAACAATGAATCATCCAACGAAAAAATCTAGACTATATTACCAAAAGTTATTCTTTCCAATTCGTATAAAGCAAAATGTTTTTATTCCTCACTGGAAATCATCCTGGTTGACCCATCAACTTTGGACGGCGAAGGAAGAACGTCATAAGTTGAAGTTAACACGTACCTACAAAACCAGAAGAGATGTTACGTCAACGTTTCCATGGAATCGCGAACGCAGTTAGTGTGAAGACGATCTGTATATATTTATATATCAGAGAGACATAGGTGATTGGGTTAAAATGGAAGTAATAGTA
Source organism: Thysanoteuthis rhombus (assembly GCA_963457665.1). Lineage (NCBI taxonomy): Eukaryota > Metazoa > Mollusca > Cephalopoda > Oegopsida > Thysanoteuthidae > Thysanoteuthis > Thysanoteuthis major. Next base: position 7,794,258 of record OY735215.1, read on the forward strand.
ATAACCTAGACAACGTGTACTGGTATCAGGGTCAACACGCAGTAGGAAGGTTAGACGAAACACAACTGACTTTGAATGGGGATCAATGAAGTACGATGATAAACAACAAGTCTGGTTCGTCATGCAATAGAAAAAACGACACGTGACCAATGTTTTGTATGCATGTGTTAGGTGTGATCAATTAAAAAAATTGAGGAAAGAAGTGATCAATACATAATTTATCTATCTCGCCTCTTGGAGGGTAATAATCACTAAAAAAAAGTCTGGATTTCCGAAAAACAAGCGTGGATGTTGCCGGGCACAAAGTAAGGGATCAATTTGAAGAAAAAAACAATAACTCACATCACATTGAACCCCTACTGAAGCTTTTTTCCGTTGGTGGGTGTTTAAAAATACACGAAATATCGTTTTTTATAGACATAATAGAAACTGGTGTTGAAAAATTTTCCTCTAGAACCATCGGTGTGGTCTGTACGCAAAATACATATTCAGCCTGACCAGTTTGAAAACTGAAGAAACGTATTTCGACAGTTTCCTTAAAAACATGATAAACAATAATTTGAGACCGCATCAAACATTGGTCATTGATTTTTTGGCTTAGGGTAGTGGTTCAGCATAGGGCACCTGGCATTCCCCAATGGTTACCATCGACGCTGTTTAACTTTGCAAGAACTGGTGTATCCAGCGTGATTTGGCCGTAACTATTAAACAGGTTACCATTTACAGATCGGACAGGTTGCCCATCACATTTACCAGTCGCGAAGCACTTTGCATAGATAAGGAAATCTTTAATATAGATAAATGTTAAAATTATACAAGGACCCGCAATTGGGATTATTTTTTTATTTCAATTTTTAAAAACTTTATTCATTGCTGTATGGATAAAGAATTTTCATCAAGACTGTAAAAATAGGTTTCTTCACTTTTTTAGCTGGCTGGCTGTTTCACACGTACAGTGTGTACGTAATTCAGCTAGAGGGCTGACATCTTTAATGTGTACTCCTCATTATGTCAAGAAAAAACTTTTCTTTTGTTATATTGAAATTTTCCAGCATTTTCTCAATAGGTTTATCAATTTACAATGTAAATTTACGCTGAATTGATCCCTCATTCAGTGTGCGCTCTATTTTCGAAATTCAGAGTTTTTATTGATCATTGACTTTCAAAAGACGAGAGAAGTAACGTCAGTTGATCACCCCTTTTGCCATATATTAGTTGACCACCTCAATAAGGTATGCTGCAAAAAGATGTTATTTGCAAGACGGTTTCTATTGAGCGACTAACCACGTCCGTCTTTATTGTTGGTTATAATTAACAAAAAGTCGATCGAATCAAACAAGTTACAATTAATTAATCAAACAAAAGAGAATCCTGTCGATTTTCATGGAATCTTCGATTATTGATTCACACAATTTACTCTTCAATCAAACAGCTTCGATTTGATTGGCAAAACCACAGCGTCTTGTAAATTGCTGCGTCGGGAGAAAGAAAAGGTCGATCGATTCGAATCTTTTATGATTTTAGACTTTTGATTTGGGTACAATTTGTTGGAATCTTTTTTTTTTTTCTTGCTTCAAAATGAAAAAAAAAATCAATCTTTGTCAAGCTTCTAAAATCGAGTTTTGAGTTTTGTCTCCATTTTCGTATGTAGCAACCGTGACAGATGACGATGACCAGACTGAAGGCAGTGACATGATTCATGAATCTATCCCCATTTCTGAAGTCCAACTCAGGTCGACTTGTTTTGCTAAAGTTTGCAAATCTTATTTACAGGATCTACTAATTAAGTAGATAAAATGGGATACGTAGTTTGGGAATAATATTGTTTTGAGGAATGAATTCTGTTTTGTTCACCTTTTACATTTTAATGAAGCAATGTAGTTCGACCATAGGACAGCCAAGCTTGTTGTTATTATAATTGTCATTATTATTGCTGTTATTAAAAAAGACACAGGATAACAATGTTTCTAGACACAGTAAGGAGCAAGTACACCATTTTTCAGCCTTTTAGCTCCATTTATGCAGTGTGTACGCGTAATAGATGCAGCCACCTAACCAAACTTGAAAACTGAAGAAATCTATGTTGACAGTTTTACTCGACGATTTTCAATTAAGTATCCAGCTACTTAATAGTAATCACAAAATGACCAACCTAGGACAAAAGTGCCTTAGTTCACTTCAAAGCACTCTAATTAGACATCATATGCATCTACCTGCCCCTGCAAACTTCTCTCTCAGGATCACCATCAGTTGCCTCGTCGCGCTCCCCTTAAGCTCATCCACGGTCTTCAGAAATCTCCCTTCAAAATTTTGATTTTAGCTTTGTGATAAGCTTGCGATGGCACGGAGCTTGATCTTGACCGTAAAGGCTGCTGACTGAGTAATGCCACGGGAGAGTTCGTGTCTATGCATACTCAGTTAGGTCTCCTCTAACAGTTTGTTAAATCTCCAAAACGTTAAATCCACGAGTGGATTAAATACGAGTCGAGTGCTATTTAAAAATTGTTTTTGTGCGTACAATTAAAATAATGCATGCAAGAAATCATTATTCGTATCAGAAGAATCGACTTTACGTTACAGGAATGCACTTATAGTCTCTGACAACAAATAAATGAGAAAAAAAAGCTATGTTTTTCCACTGATTTTTTCTGGGAATATCAGAGAGCACTCAAATCAAACAAAACGATCTCATTATAAATACCTTTTTCAAAGAGGTATTTGTCCAATTATATTCAACCGGGATTTGAACTTTGAAGTATTTTGGTTGATGTTGGTTGATATTGATAGAAAAAAACCCCACAAAACTATGAGAAAAACAACGTAATGATTTAAGAGTTTTGCACGAAATATCATCTCTGTATATATCTGAAGAAGATTATTTTAGCGTAATCATATCTATCTATTTATATCTATCGCAGTATATTCATATCTATCTATTCATTTCTCAATCTATCTATTCATCATCCCAGGTTATTCATATCCGTCCGACCATCTATTCCGGACTATCTATCTATCTATCTATCTATCTATCTATCTATCTATCTATCTATCTATCAGGGCAATCTTTTTGAGTCAGTCATCTTCTAGCTATTGAGATTTACTAAATAGTGCAACCTTGCAGATGTCGTATTTTGGGTGGGAATAATGGCTACGAAGGGCGTGTCCCATCGATGAAGGAGGGCTTTCATGTTTTAAAAATCAGCATCGCTTTTACGTGAGATCAAATTACAAACACTGGTACGTGACTCCATCAACAACAAAACAACCACCAGTCCATCTACCCCGCGCCCCCCCTCTCTCTCTCTCTCTCTCTCTATATATATATATATATATATATATATAGGTACACAAATAAACACCTGAATACAAGAAAAATCATTTCCATATTCATCAGAAACAATCACTTATAAACCAAAAATATCTATACGTATCTATCTGTTTATCTAACTTCATTTCTGTTCACTCAAGCAAAAATGCACGTAAATGCATATATATATATATATATATATATATATACACAAACATATTTGTTTTGAAATGAATGGTTTTGGGAGCATATGCAATTGACAGAAATTCAAGATCTGAATTGATATTTTTGTGAATATATCTTTAGGCTTGTTCAATTCAAATGCTATGAAGCAGGAGTTGGGTGAATATAGATTGGAAAAAAAAAACAGAAAAAAAAACAGAAAAACAATAAAAAATATCGGGAATTGAATCATTTTGTAACATTAAGAAAAAGATCAGAATAACAAAAAATAGATATCAAATTTTGGTCACTGTCAAGGTTGATAATGTTTTTTCTTTCCTTATTGAATCGAGAACTTTAACCATTTCACATGAAGGAAGTCATAAGCAGCAGCCTTTTAACATCTGTCGTTAGATATAGACCTTCCTCACACTTCATCAGACCTCTCTATCATGGGCGGCACGGGGACAGTTTGTCTAGTTCGTCATGCATCTTTTTTTCTGGCGGCCATAGTTTCATATATGATCTGGTTATGAGTCCTGATGTCAAACGGTTGTCTGACATTCTTACAACATGATCAGCCCATTGCCATTGGTGTTTTTCTTATGGATTCTTTGATATCTTAGATTACTATTTCTTCTCTGATATGCTGTGTCATTTTATGATCTTTCCAAGTAATGTGGTCCATTTTCTCCTGTGTATGTTGCTTGGTTCTCAGTTTGTCGGCTAATCTTGTCCTTATATTTCCATGTTCCAGCTCCATAGGTGACTATTGGGAGGATGCATTAGTTGTAGACCCTTATTCATTAGAATAATTGGATTTTTGTTATTCTTGGAGGTTGTGCTCGCTCTTCTGAAAGCTTGTCTAAGAACTCTACGATTATTCCATGGCATGTCCAAAGTGCCAGAATCACTATGCTTGCACTTCAGACCGTTATAAAGTAAAACTAGTGGAATGGCCATGGATAATTGAAACCAAAGAGAGCAAATCTTCAGATTAGGATCGCACAAGCACTGCATATCTATAATAAAAAACTCGATTCAAAACCGTCATCAGCTTCGTTCTTCGTCGAGTTTTGTTGAAAATTCACGTTTTAATTGAAAACCGTCAAAAAAACTGTCAACCAAACTGACAAGTATTATTCAGCTTTCAAATTGGTCTGTCTGTCTGTACGTCTGTTTGTCCGTCTGGCCGGCTGGTTGGGTGGCTATTTACGGATGTATATGCAAAGGCCCTACCAATGTAGTTAGAGGGCAGACGATTTACTCTTTATATTACGCTCATTAAATGAAAAGATTTTTTTTGTATTCGTAACTCCACCAGTGGATTGTTCAATTTGCAATGTAAGTTAATGCTAAATTGGTCCTTAGTTTTTGCCTAGTTTCTCTCTCTCCAACATCCCAGTCTATTGGAAAATTAGAGTTTTTAATTATCCAATAAAGGATGAGACAAGTAACTTATTTATTGATCAACCTTTTCTTAATTTAATAGATCACAGAATGCTGCAATAAGACATTGGTCATGTGATGGTTTCTATTGATTTAACAAGAGCTGTTTATTTTTCTCTTTTCAAGCATTCTTGTTTCTTTTCAGCCGATCAACTCTTTGATCGCCAAATCCAACAGTGCGAATTTCGATCAAAAAAGAAGTTCTAACAAGACTTGAACTCGCATTCCATATCTCAGGAACTGGTAGTCTTAAATGGATGACGCTTTCATCAATTCAGTCTGCAAAGTTTGTTAGTTCGATAGATTTAAAACCTATAATCATTTCATCATTGCTATCTTTCAAATTTCTCTGTGTATACAGGTACACCTTGCTTTTAGAGAGTTAGCGTGGGTCACTTTTTTGCTTTTGCCACGAAAAAAAAAGCGATTATAGTGTTAAGCACTCATTTTGCAGTGATCTGTTATAGAGGCAGTATGCACCCTCCCCCTCTTTCTCTCTCTCTCCAAAACCCCAGTCTATTGCACCTACAACGATCCCAAGCCCTGACGATCAAACATCGTAACATCATCATCATCATCATTCTGGATTCGCTCAATAATTTTCCCATGTAAACTTATGGAAATAGTGTGTTTCTCTTCACGTCATTTCGGCTTACAAAAGTTTTTTTCTAGATGTGTCCACAAGCAGCTCTATGAGAAGCTTTCCAGTCGGTCGCTCGATCGGTTGGTTTGTCGGTTCCAACTACGTTAATCAACAGGAAGAGGAAAAACTGTGATGTCATTAAAAGGCTTAACGTCATTAATAGAACATCAATTCGGATCACTTTTTCTAGTAGCTGCTATGATGTCATGATAGAGTGCCCAAAGACTGCATTTGTATATTGAAAAAAAGAAAAACAAAACAAACAAAACATACGATTTCTTATTGAAAATAATTCTCGCATAATATTTCCATACCACGGTGTTTTACAAGACGAGAATCAATTGACTCAAAGAAAGACCACACACTCTTCTTCCGTCTTTTCCTGCTCTTTTTCCTTGTTCTCCCGTAACTACCATCACGAATCGTGGACGCATCGTTGAACACATGGTTCTTTGTTATGTAAACGCCCTTCGATCGGATTGCAGGCGAAACCTATATTGTTTGTTAGCTGCCTCGTAATGGTTGTGGCAATCTTGCGTTGTTTTGGGGATTTCGAGATGAAATATTTCTGTCAATTAATTTCGATGAATTCTCTGCATCTTTTCTTTTCAATGCTTTTTATGGAAACGCACTGAACCGACCCACAATTTGAGCGTTTCTTCATTCTGATTTCACGGTGTTTACTTGAACTTTTGAACACTGGGTCGGACGGGAACGTTCGGATGAAAAAACAACCAACACTTTGAAAAAGAAAAGAAGAAAAATACTCCGTCTTAGAATCTAAATACAACTTAAAAATCCAATTACATTAAGAAACAGGTCTGATTAGTCCTTCGATAGAAACTGTCATGTGATCAACATTTTCCCTTGGGAATGATCAATTGAAAAATTGGAAAAAAAAAAGGTGATCAATTAGTAAATTACTTCTCTCGTCATTTGTTGGGCAGTGAAAAAGTAAAAAGTCCGAATATTTAAAAACCAAAGGAAAAAAACAAACAAACAAAAAAACAAAAAAAAAACCCTGCAAAAACAAATATATAAACGTTACCAGGCGCAAAGTACAAGACCGTTTAATCATAAACTCACATTGTAAATTGAACACTCAAATGAAAATTTTTTTGCGGGGAGAAGTCAAAAAATAAAGAAACCGTCTTTTGTAGACAACATTGAACCCACCCACTACAAACGTATTTTGTGGAGACTGTGAATAAATGCCTCGTCTATAACAATAAGGAGAAAATGCTCAGATATTTTTTAACCATGTAGCTCCATTTGCGCAGTTTGTAGGCGTAGCACAATCATATATGTCTATATCACCAGCAAGCCAGCCAGCCAGCCAGCTTGGCAGAATCACTTAAAAACTGTGAAAATCATTGTTGGCTGTGTTGACAGTTTTGTTTGATAGTTTCTGAAATGGAAATGTTTTATGTCAGAATCTAAAAACAACTTGAAAATTCAATTACATCCATAAAAATGGGAATTTTCAGGAATTAAAAGAATCCAATTTAATTGATCTGAGGAGATCGTGAAAAAACAACAACAAAACAACGATCAATTAAAAGAATCGTAGAAAATACTTTGTGTTCCGAATAAATACAAATAATGGACATTTTGAATAACATTTTATTGCACTGAGATTTTGGACTGAAATTTCAACTGTAGAAAATACAGTTGCATTGAGACTCTTAAATAAAATTTGAGTTATCTCTCGTCAGTAGTCCAACCACATGGATTAATTGAAAAGCTTGGTCTGAAACCGAAATTCAAGTTGTCATATATGAAAGAAGGTATCCCATCTGCCTTTATTGGGCTCAACATTGCAAACGGTCAATGAATGTGTCATTCGATTTACATACGTGGTAGTTCCATGTAATGTACATTAGTCAAATCAGCAAGAGCAGATTGGTACTTGCTCAGTAACCGGCTCTGGCTCTTCCCCTGAATCTTAATGCAATAAAAAGTTATTCTAAATTTTCATTGAGCGTCATTTTCGTAACACTTAGATCGCCCTTGGATGCATCGGTTTCTCGTACGATCATTGGAGATAAAACCCTTCCACAACATTTTACTTCTTACAGGAAAAAATTGGAGCCTACAGGCAGAAAGTACCACTTCAATTTCGGCTTCAACCAAGCTTTTTCAAATCGTTCGAGTGTAAGAACTCGAATCGGACAGAATGGTTTTAGCACATTTTAGTCCTTACTAAATGAAGTTCGTTTCAGATTTCAAGTTATTTTGAACTCTCATTTTTCGGATTTTTTGGATCACTCAGTATCATTATTCAGATGAGCTAACATCTCTGGCAACGATCGCCTCCACTGACCGACTTAAACATGAGTAACTTCCTTTGCACTGTGATGCCATCCAAATGTTTTTGGGTGCGTCGATATAGATATCATAAATCGCTATTTGGATGATTTTGAATAAAATGAAAAACATTTTCATTTGATTTATAGCAATAAATATTTTTAGATAAATCAAATTGTATTTTGATAAAATAAATGTTGAAGATAAGAGTCACATTTAATTCGATAATAACAACAACCCGTGGAAATTCCACCGTTTGAAAAAAAAAACCCTATGAAAATGGTCAATTTAATAATCAAGTTTATTGTTCAGAGGATACCTATGTATACCTGATCTCCCCCCTCTCTCTCTCTCTATATATATATACATATATATATATATATATATATATATATATATATATACATATATATATATATATATATATATATATATATATATATATATATATATATATATATACTAAGAAACGGACATATATGATCCAATAGAATGATTATAAATTGCGTTATATTATATCGAAACTCTTATTTGAAATGATCTCCCGTTAATATATTACTTGGCCTTGACAACAAAAATAGAATAAGCAATTACATTTCCCGCAGCAGCCTCATTTCCTTTGAATGTTTACGCGATTTACGTTGTCTTGGTCTAGTGATATATAAACCGTGTAATGACGGAAGATCATTTCAAATAAGATTTAATATAATACCATGCAATTTATAAACATTTCCTTGGATTATGGATCAATTTCTTAATAACATAATTGTCGTGTCGAAAGAAACAAATAGCACAGATAAATACCGTGAACGAGCAAAAATAAGAATTTGCAGTCAAAAGAGTTATTTGGGTCTTTGCATTCCCGACAACTGTTTAGCTCAATGGTGTGAGTGATGCTACGTTGGAGCAGCAACCCTAATGGTTGTAGGTTCGATACCTGCAGCACCCCATTTTCTCTAATTAATTATTCAATTCACATTCTCTAAATTGAGTGACATATTAACCGTGTAATGACGGGATAGCGTTTAAAATTAGACTTTCAGTACAATATGATCATATATATATATATATGTATATAATGTTAGTTTTTGTGAAATATTCAGTGTATTGACTTTCAAACGATTGATCTTTAACCCGTAAAAGACACTACTGAAATGTTGTAATTGGATGAGTCCATTGTTTCATATGTTGGTTAGGTGACATCTCTTCATCAGCAAAACTATCTCCAAGAGGAAGAGTCCATTCTTACAGACGGAGAAACAGGAAAACATCACACTTTTCATCCAATTTTTGAACTTGAAATCAACACTTCATAGAAATTCAAGTACATCTGCAAAATTTTCCAGAAGAATACACTAGATTATATATATATATATATATATATATATATATATATATATATATATATATATGTGTGTGTGTGTGTTAGGGTGAAATGACAGTTTAAAAGGTCATCTTTTGTATAAATGATATTTCTTAATTTCGACGTTTCTCCAGTTCGTTCTTGTTTTAACTAAAGAAATCAAATTTGTAAAAAAAATGGCCTTCTGCATCGTCAGTTCACTCTGATATATATATATATATATATATATATATATATATATATATATATATATATATTGGTACTGATCTGACAATGTGCAAATAAAAGATTTGAAGAAATGCGCGTCGCACTCCAAAATAAGTTCAATGCATTTCGACGAATGCTATCTGCGTCCTCAAAATCATTTTTGCGATGCAAAAAAACTATGACCTATGCATTATATTATATTCTAAACCAGGAGAAACACAGGAAGTCTGTATTGATTGCAGGCGAAGTGGGAAGGGAAGGGGTGTTTGTGAGCCTGGATACGAGTCAGAGGAAGTTAAGATTTGGTCGGTGATCAAATGGGGTGGATGATACATCTATGCGTTGGCCATAGGGTAGCGTTGATCTTATATGATATTTTTCTGTACTGGAAATACGTCAAGATAACCGTCTCCAACAGACACTCGGACTCTCTCATCCTACCCTCTTTTATTTCACCAACGGCCACCACAGACTTTTTCCCCAGGTTAGTAGAGTATCTGGACATGTGAAAATTGAATATGCTACATTTTTTTCTGTATTGCAAAAGTGCTTCTGAAAACGCCGATGGAATACGGCAAAATGCATGGAGACTTGTAAGTCTTATCTTTATGATATTACCATTCTTTTTTGTTGTTGATATAACGCTCTTCTCTCTCAAATCTTTCACTTCCACATTTCCACGTCCTACCACCATTCAGTTGGATTACAACGCTCACGTAAGCATACATAGAACATGAACATACATACATGCATACAACTCACATAGGCACACACAAACACAAACATATATATATATATATATATATATATATATATATATATATATATATATATATATATAAAACAGCAAAACCTTAAACCAACTTGGGTAGTTTGTTAGGGAGGCTATTTGTGATGCTATTATGTTTTTTTCTCTTCAAAAAATCATTTTGACCAACAATGGCCTAATTTAGTGCCAGTATTTAAAAAAAAAATACATAAAAGATCAATTTTTTTAGATGACTTCAGAAAGTCTTTTAGATAATTAGTTTTAGCCAACTAGCAGGCTATGGTGATTCATTTATTTGAGGTACATGTATTCAGAACTTAATTTGAAATGATTTGCTACACAGAGAATGAGTCAGTAGATCTACACTGCATAAAATAGGATTAACAGTACTTGGAAATGGGGATAATTCGGTTATTTGGGCCTTCGCCTTTTCATTTTATATATATATATATATATATATATATATATATATATATATATATATATATATATATATATATTCCTACTGACCCTGTCTTTTGGGATGCCCCGAAAGTACCTGACACCTGCCAGTCACGAATTCACACAGCAAAATAAATTTTTATTTTCGTCTATTCAAGCTCTATCTTTGATCTCAATTCAAGTAACTCATTCTTGCTGTCTCGGCTTCACGTTTAATCCTTCACGTCACGCCCCTCTCTTCATTGGATTTACCCTTAAAGGACACAAACCTAACACGGCTGTGGTCATTTCCTGCGTTCATTTCAGAACCCAGCCTCCCCTTAGCCATTCTTTTTTCACGTCACCACAGTTTTTAGAAACCGTCTGCCAAAACTGTCACCAAAATTGTCAACATAGGTTTCTTCAGTTCTCTAGTGAATTTGTCTGTGTAGCTAGCTATGTATGTATGTATGTATGTATGTATGTATGTATGTATGTATGTATGTGTCACGCGTACAGCTGAATCAATCAATTTACTCCCTATTATGCCCATTTTTAATTTTAAAGTTTTTTGTTGGATGTTCAATTTACAATAAAAGCTCATGCTAAATTGGTCACTTAGTTTGTGACTGGTAGCGTTCGCCTAAAAATTTTCAATTCAGACTTTCTTAGTGATAACCACCCTACAAAAGGTGAAAGATGTGATTTATTCATTGATCACACTTATTTTCATATTGATCACCCCTAAAACAGCACGCTGCCAAGAGAAGTTAGTCACATGACGGTTTCTATTGCGTGACTAACCAGATCTATTATATCTTAACGTTACGAGCAAGTGCCCTCTATAAGCAGTTACTCTGCCCCTTGCTTGGCAAGTTTCCCCTCCTTCACCGTCAACCTTTCTTGAATTATGTCTTCAAACACAATCAGTTGATTCCGACAGACATTATCGCTGGGGCAAGAGAAAATACAGCCAAGCCCCCGTTTTTTCTCCTCTTTAGAATTCAAGATAAAATGTCAGACTCGTCTCTTTCCAGTAACATTCATGATGCTATTTTAATAGAGGGACATTTAACGTAGAAAAACACGTGAGAGCATTTTCCATAGGGTCGTGCTTCGTTCTTTTTATAAGTTCTTTCGACTTATAATGCCCATAATATTCTAACAAGTGCAATTGTGAGAAAGTGAATGTCCTCTGCTCTGTCTCCACGGACAATAGAATGGCACTAGTTCCAGGGCACATGCCTGGGTGAAGCGTACGGAGATCCTTTCGTCGAAATCTGCCTTTCAGCTTCGCTAATACAGTTCAGAAAAAAGTTGAGAGCGATTCGTCGTGCCTCAGTTTGGATAAAGAAGCTGCTGAAAGGACTTCAGGCCGCCTTAACAATTGCCTTCCTCGAACTTAGAATACCCAATTCGCCCTGCTATTTTACTCATACCTGGCTAGTGCAATAGAGCTTCCACTATATATATATATATATATATATATATATATATATATATGTTTAAAAAAAATCATATATATATATATATATATATATATATTTATATGTATGCGTCATATTATTTTGAAATCACCCCCAATTAGTATATGGTGGAAGTATCCATTGGCCAACACGTCGTAAACAGAATAAACGATAAAAGAAAATGGGGCCGCTGTTTATTCTACCTATGCTGTCTAGGCCAAATTATACACTCACCGTGTATTAATGGGCGGCCATTTCAAATACAGTTTTAGAATAAAATCAGGCATTTATTTTCATTTCTGTCGGATTATTTATCAATTTCTAAATAATAATAATAATAATAATAATAATAATAATAATAATAATAATAATAATGATAATATAATATATATATATATATATATATATATATATATATATATATATATATATATATATATATATATAAATTCTTGAAGAACGTCTAATAGGAATTCAAATGTATCCGTGACTTTATCACTGGTGATAACAATAGTATGAATATAAGAGATAATACTGTCTCTCTTGTTGAGTTCATATTGTTTGGGATAAAGAGTAGCCGTTTTAGATATTTTGATGGAAAATTTAACGGAGAGAAAAAATTTGAAAGCGTCTTTAAGATGGGAATGTTTTGCTTTTGAGTGTCAGTGTTAATAGTGTCTTCTTTGTTTAGTTGGCTTACATTCGGTATAAATAGCAGCAGATTTAGGCATAGATTTTTGTTGCTAAATCATTCGCATAACAAGTCTGGTTAGTCATTCAATAGAAACCGTCACAGGATCAACGTTTATTAGCAACATTCTGTGTTGGGTGTGATCAATTAAAAAGATTGTAAGAAGGAATGTTCAATGAATAAGTTACATATTTCGCCTTGTGTTAATCATTGATAACTGCAGGAAGTCTGAGTTCTCACAGAACAAGCGGTCGCCGATTTAGCATAAATACACGTTGCAAACCAAAACACCCACTAAAACCAATCAAGAGTGATTCTGAAGAAAACGTATCTTGTAGACCAAATAACGAGTGAATGTTGATATTGTCAGACGTCCAACTCCATTGGTCTGGCTTATACGCGTAATACATAGCCAGCCAGCCAGCTGCACCAGCTTAAACACTGAGAGAAACGTACGCTGTGAGTTTTGCTTGACGGTCTCTAATTATCGTTTACTATAGTTCTCTATGCTTACATAAAGATATATGGTAGAATATACATTAACATAAATACATACATTTATATATTCACCCCTACACATACACACACATATATACATGTGTGAGTGTTTGTATTTGATATATATATATATATATATATATATATACATATATATATATATATATATATATATATGTTTACAGCACATGCACACACACACACACACACACACATATATATATATATATATTTGAATGTTTGTTTGATATATTTTTTCATATAGGTGGGGATACAATCATGTTTTAAAATATATATCATCATAAATACATATATATATATATATATGTATGTATGTACATGTATGTATGTTTGTTATAAACAAAGACACATATGCATATATATATATGTGTGTGTGTGTATCTGTTTAAAGTACATGCATATAGCTACGGATACAATGATTTTTAAAAATATACATCATCATAAAAACAAACATATGAACATATATATATATATATGTCTACAATACACAGACACACACATATATACATATGTGTATGTATCTGTGTGTGTGTGTATGTATGTTTGATATAGATATATATATATACTTACTGATACATTGAAGATATGAGTAATTCAATTATCCGGGCTGCTTGTTTCCAAACACCTTTTCTTCCTCGTGTGTTTCTAAATTTGGAATGTCTGCAACTGCTGTAATTGAAAAAGCAAAATAAGTTTTTGTTTCTACAGCGACTTTTGTGGCGGAAGAAATCCACTTGAGTTTTGCAAAATATCAAGGTGTAACCGACTTTTCTTCGGGCAACTTCTTCGTTTTCACAAAAAAAAAAAAAAAAATGCGGAGAGCAAAACTAGAGGTCAGCATTTGTTTTGCAGCAAGCTGTTATAGAGACAGTGCATAACCTATTTCTGTTTATGTCCGACCAACAAAAACTTTTCCAAGCATTCCGACCACTTCCTGCAGGGGAAGGTCTTTAATAGCCAGGAAGCAGCTTGAAATGCCTTCGAAGAATTCATTGGTTTCAGGAACCCGGAGTTCAATGATTCCGAAATAAATTAATTTGTTTCTGGTTGGCAAAAATTAGAAGATTCTGAATGTTCTTATTTCGATTAATAACTTTTATTCTATGCAGAGATATAGCACTTTAAATTTGCTGGCAATAAAAAAACGCGAATATTTTCAAAGTAATCAGATATTTTATGTAGTCAGACGGTTTCTATTGAGTGACGGATCAGATCTGGTTTTTTTTTTTTTTACAATTCAATTACTTAGAATAATTAATATGCAAATTAGTATGTTTAATTGTATGATTGGTAGCATGGTTGTGCTGTCCAATTCCTGTTGAAACCTGAAACTAATAATGTGAGTCAATGAGAATAGAATAACATGGATGATAAAACAATTGAAGGGTTGTTAAAATTTGGGATCGTCTGTTGTGACATAAAATGAAGATTACATCGTAGAAACTCTCAAGACTTTATGTATGATCGCATATTGAAACAGCCCGAGCTTGGTTGAGATAACTTGAAATTAGGATACTTTATTTATTGATAATGAGTTGCCTGATAAAATAGTTCATTGGTGCCGATTCGTACATGAATAAGTTCATTTTTGACGGCTATTATTCTATTATGTGTATAATGCATATAATGATTTGCTACAGAAATACATTTACTATTATTTTGCAATAAAAAGAGAGAAAATGGATCTGTCTTATGTACATAATGAACGCATTTCTACTGATTTCACTATAGGAAAGCAATGAGAGTCAGTAAAGTGATTGTTCGTGGTCGAGACTCTTTTTTTTTTCTTTTGCGTATCATGCGACTTTGACTTGCCTGTAAAGAGAATCAGGATATCACATGTTTATTCGAACGAACTACATAAAAGCATCGAGAAGCATTGAAAGCGACGTACTTGGAGGAATGTGACGCCAAGGACGTAGACTTGCGCGAAAAAACCACCAGAAGGTCAAGCTGGAATCCTTTATCAATATAGCCCAAATAATATAAACATTGGTAATGGGAATGTCAGTGCTGAAGATTACGTCTCCGTTTTCAATCACGGCAGCTTCGGTTGCTGTTCTTGCACGTGACTGGCACGTGACACACGTCGTGCATTTGAAATGATTCCTTGCTGGTTTAAAAAAAAAAAAAAAAAAAGAAGCTTGACTCATTTGTCGAATGGACGTTGATAATGGCCTGACAAGCCGGAATATTCTCGTTGTTTTACAGAGGTACGCAAAAGAGGAAATGAGACGAATATTGCACATTTGGATTCTTTCATTCTAAGGGATATCTTATGGAAAATGTCATTGATTACTCACTCAAGGTTTTAGAAACCGTCAAGGAAAAACTGTCAACATCGGTCAACAATGGTTTCCTTTGTTATTACATGATTCTGCCTGGCTGGCTGACTGGCTACGTACGTATGTAAGTGTGTGTCACGCATACAGAACCGCGAATATGGAGCTACAGCGCTGAAAATTTGGATATTCACCCTTTATCTCATCTAGAAAATTTGAAGATTCGACTCAACAATATATTTTCAGGGGGGGGGGGTAGTTCAATTCACAACTAAGGTTAATGCCATACTAGTTTCTCTTAGTTCCTGACCAATACTTTCGCAGTTCCCTTTTTTGTGAAAATTCGGAATTTTTGAGTGAGCCATCAAAAGTTGACAGAAGTAGTTTGTTGAATGATCAATCCTTTTCCAAATTTTTAATTGATCAACCCCAACACAGCCTGCTTAAAAAAAAGACGTTGGTGACGTAACGGTTTCTTTTTGCTGAATAAACAGACCCGTTATTAATCAGCAATCGTTTTGAGGGAACCCTTCATTTAAGTCGGTAACAAAAGCCTACTAAATATAGAAAGACTATAATTTCAGCAGCGTCGTAGGATGCTCATTGAAATATAAAGCGACAGAAAAAAAAACTCGTCTTTCTGCAGACGTAAGTAATCAATAAAAATAGTTTAACTTATCAGTTAAGATGCAGGCAATATTAGTAAGTTGGCAGTTTAGAAGTGAGTACGTTAATCGAACGTTCATTCCGAGATACTTACCTTTGGGGAGATAAAAGTGTTCTAAACAGGCAACGATAGATAGATACATGAATGAAGGAGAGAGAGAAAGACAGGGAGAGAAAAACAAGAGGCAGATCTATATTACAAGAATACTTTCTTGGGTCTAAATGTTGTCTCTTACTTCCTTCTCAGAAACTTATCTTTCTCCATGAAGAAATGAATGATTGATTACATCTAGTGATAGAAAGCAGAATTGCTGTATATGCCACGAGGGTCCATTCACGAAATAGTACAAGGGAAGTAAGCATTAGGTTTAATTTCCTTGACGTAATTGGAGACAGAAGAGAGAGAGTGCAAGCAAAAACAATGAAAGCTACAACTAAAACTCGCGGAATAGAAAAAAAAAGGACATGGAGGAGAGTGTAGGAAAAATAAAACAAATTCGTAATAGGAAAATGTGTTCGTTTTTAATCTTCACGCAAAGCAAGCAATATTAATAAGCACATTTGTGCATGCGTGGAGAGATGGAATTAGTTTTTGCTGGCCTGACTCAACGTTTACCAAGCTTAGCACAGAACGGCACAGGGCCATTTGTGACCGGGAGGGTGTGTTTAGGAAGCTTACGAGACTCAGTAATGTTTGGCCATAAGTGGGCAAGGGTTAGATAGTGTAGAAAGCTTATGAAGTTTAGTTTGGCACAAGGCTAAATTGAGCAAGTGGGTAAAAGTAGGAATATTATCAAGCTTTGCTCTGTCCACCTAGGGGCCAGATAAAGGCGGGGTTCGAGTTGGAAGCTTACGAAGTCTAGCTCATTTTTGTACAAGGCCAGACATGACCTTTCTTTGGTCGAGTCACGTATCTGGATATATTTCAGTATAGATTTAATAAGAACAGGTCATGAAAACTGTCATGGGACCAAGATCTTGTTGGCAGCATACCGTGCTGGGGCTGATCAATCGAAAATTGCAAGAAATGAATAAGTTTCTTTTTTCTCTTTGAAAATTCAGACTTCTTCAGTGATCATAATAATAATGATGATGGTCAATAAAGAGTTTGAATTTAAAAAGAACAAACAAATAAAAAAACTAGTGTGAAGATTGGTGGACCAAAACTATTGATCAATTTAGGATAAACTCAAATTGAAAAATTGAACCCCCACTAAAAACCTTTTTAGAGGAAGAATTAGGGGGGAAAAAAAAACAAGTTTTTTTTTCTAGACATAATAGGGAGTGAATATTGACATTTTCAACCCTCTAGCTCCATTCGTTAACAGTTTGTAATCTCTAGTAAATCTTATGTTGTGTCCAAATAATAATAAATGAAATGTGATAGCCATTCAGTTCCAGAGATGAAATTCTTTATCGAGGTTTCCTAATGTTGATCTGATTGGATAAGTTGGTACGGTTTGAAAAATATCTTTATTTTAGGATAAATATAATATGATTATTTTGACACCGGGCCAAATGAGAGAAAATGTTGTGTAGCATCATTTCAGTGCACCGGAATTCTTATTTCAAGGATCAAACTTCTTTGAAAAAAAAAAGCATTCGAAATTCTGGCTCTTTTGTAATCTCAAACGCAAAGTATTTGCACCCCCGGGAAAACACTCATCTAAGACAGTAATCAAGCCTATCTTGGTACTTTTGTCGTTCCCCCCCCCCAAAAAAAAACAAACAAAACATTTGACAGAAGTTTCTACTTGATTGTTGATTTAGTTGAAAAGTCATCGACTTCAAACGACTTACTGAGGCTGTTATCTCTTAGAAAATTTAAGGTAACGAACTTCCTCATGTAGAATACGTAATGGTTTCGTCTTTGTTCGGAAAAAAAGTTCCGATTAGTTTTCAGTTTTATCAACTAAATTGGCAATTTTGCTTACTCGATTTTCTTTCAATTTTCCACTTTCTCTTCAACACTTCTGAATGATTTAAACGATACTTCCTTTAACTTTGCCTAAAAAAACCTCCCCGAAACAAATTATCGTAAGTAACTGAGATTTGCTTTTCCAAAATTGATTTTTTAAAATTAATTAACAAGGAAGTTTATATATACATATATATATATATATATATATATATATATATATATATATATATATATATATATGTGTGTGTGTGTGTGTATATATATATATATATATATATATATATACACACACACATATATATATGTGTATATATGTGTGTATATATATATGTGCGTGTGTGTATATATATATATGTGTATATATGTGTGTGTATATATATATATATGTGTGTGTGTGTGTGTATATATACATATATGTGTGTGTGTGTGTGAATGTGTTTGAGAGAGTTGGTAGTAATTTGCCAATGTGGAAGTGAAGATTAAAGAACAAGTGTGTTACATCTCAATTTTTTCATCATCGTAAAGGTAGGCATTATGCATTTCGTTGCACCTGTGTCTGCATCTTCTTAACCACTTAGCAATGCAGATAACTGTAGCAAAAACTGTAGCTACTTACATGTTTAAAAGTACAACTCAACTGGAGTTAAAAAGATGTATGATAATGTTGTTGCTGTTTTTTTTTTTTAAGTGAAAGGAATGGGAATGTTGTCCTGGGTGTGAGCGAGAAGGATTCAACATAAGGATAAGTTTTTTTTTCATCACTACAGGGGTGATATGTTTTGGGTTCTAGGTGAATTGTAGATATATATCAGGAATTGAATATTTCCATCCTTTGTTTGTATGTGTGCGAGATCAGTTGGTGATTAGTATGTTGTGCAATAATCATGCTGAGAATAAGAACATAACTGTCAAGATAGAAGATGCAAAACTCAGCAAGGTAGATCACTACATTTACCTAGGAAAATGAATCTCCACGAGACCCTCAAAAGAGGAGGAAATCAAGCAAAGAATCACTCTGGGATGGCAAGCCCTCGGCAGAGCAAACTCAACTTTCAAAAACCAGATGATCCCAATAGTTTTAAAAAGAACAGTTTGCAGGTCTGTCTCTTTGGTAGGTTCCATGTTTCAGCTCCAAAAGTGACTATCGGGAGGATGCATTGGTTGTATACTCTTCTTTTTAGGATTATTGGGATTGTCTAGTTTTCCTTTGCCCAACTTTTAAAAGATGGTAAATATAATATAAATTGTACTTTTCTTCTGGAACCTTCTCTCCGGGTCGGCTTTATTCCTTAATCTAAATTCTTCACGAGTTTGAGGCAGAGAACAAGTGGAAATCGTGATTTATTGCCACGAATTGTACTTATGGTAGAGAAAGAGAAGCGTGACTGAATGTCGATACCATTTTGATCATTCAGTGGTATCGTGAGGGAGAGACGTTTTGAGTATTGAGCCATGGAGAGAGAGTGAAAGAAAGGGAGATGGAAAAAGAGAGAGAGAAGGGGAAAGGAGGGAGAGAAAAGAAAGAGAGACGTGCGAAAAGGAAGGAAAAAGAGAAGAGAGGAAGAAAGCGGAAGAAAGAGAGAGAGAGAGAGACGTTGGAAAAAGAGATGAAAAAGAAACGTGAAGAATAAGTGGAAGAGTGAAAGGGAGAAGGAAAGAGAGGATAAGGGGAAGAGGAAAAAAGGGACAGAGAGAAAGGAATGGAAAAAGAAAGAGAGGGAGAGAGGAGAAGAAAGAGGAAGGGAGAGAGGTAAGGGTAAGAGAGAGAAACGGACAGAGAGAGGAAAGGGAGAAGGAGAGAAAAAAGGAATGGGAAAGTAGAAGAGAGGGAGAAAATGGGAAAAGAGAGAGAAGAAGTGAAAGAATTGTCAAGAAAGAGAAAGAGGAAGGGATAGCGAGAACATTGGAAAAAAGTGAGAAAGTCAAAGTGGGAAAAAACGAAAGAGAGAGAGAGAGAGAAAAGAGAGAGAGGAAGAGAGAGATAGACAGAGGAAAGGAAAATGAAACAAGAAAAAGGGAAGGAGAGAGAATGGTGAAAGGAGGAGAAAGACGGAGTGAGGGAAAGAGAAAGGAGAGCAATAGGAAACAGAAAAAGAAAAAGGAAAGAGAGAAAGAGATGGAAAAACAAAGAGAGAAAGGGGAAGAGAGAAAGAGTGGGCAGAGAAAAGGAGTGAAAGGAAAGAGAGGAAGGTGAAAAAAGTGGATGGGAAATTATTCGACATAAGTACCAGGGTAAAACAAAAAGGGGGAAAGAAAGAGAAAGAGTGAAGAAGGGGAAGCGGAGAGAGCAAAAGCAGGGAAAGAGAAAGTGTTTGATAAGGATAAGGGAAGGACAGAGAAAAAAGAAGGAAGAGAAAGGAAAAAACAGAGAAGGATGCAAGAGAAAATGAGAGGGATGGAGAAGACAAGAGAGAGTGAAAGTGAAAGTGAGGAAGGGGAGTTGTTATATACTGCCACTGGAGCATAAGTCAGTCTACTTAAGTGCCTCGTATCAAAGTCGTTTCAAAATGTCATCATCCAACTTTGTCTAGTATAATTATCATCAATAAAGCTTGTGTTCATTTATGACCACTGACAATCATTCTTTTCTTTATTGTAATGCCTTAATATCGCAAAATTTACCCGAAATGCATTAACATCTCACTTATAACATCCGTTGATTATTTCCTGACCATTGACAATGCCCTTCCTTCCTGATTAATGCATTTTCACAGTGAAATCATTAGCAATGAATTTGCTTTATTCATAGACACGGTGTCCCGGAACCTGTGTGCACTTCCAATTAATAATAACCAGAAATGCACGAATGACAAAATCCTGCAGTAAATAGCATGTAGTTTCATAAATATTGCCTCGATTATGACGCTCGTTTTACAGATTATTTGATGCGTGGTGTACATTCAGGAAGTCTTACATTATCAGTCCTTTCTTCTTTACAAAACCGACTTTAAATGGTGAATCTTGCAATGTGGTAGAATTTCCTAATCCCTCGTTTCAATATCATAAGTTAAAATAGTTTCAATATCTTGAATAACACTATCTTTCGTTATGCTTAAATGCTTTCCTCCAAAACAAGTGGATCGTTAGAGACAACCCAATCGCTTGTTCTTGGCCCACTAGAATTTGTGTCATGGGGGTCATGTCAAAACACTTTACTTATCAAAGCCAAATTCTTTGGGTTGTCTCAGAGGCAGAAATTGCAAATACAACTCGAACAAGCAAGGGACAGCAACAGAATAATGTTTTCAGAGTTTACAAATCGGCTTCATCGTGAGAGAGAGAGACAGACAGACAGACAGACAGACAGAGACAGAGACAGAGACAGAGAGACAGAGAGAGGTGGAGAGAGAGAGAGGTGGAGAGAGAGAGAGAGGTTGGGGAGAGAAATCTAATGGTTGCAGTTATGTTAAAGATCGAGTATTAAACTGCATTTTGACAAAAGTCTAAAACTTAAGTTTTGGTATGCCATGTACAAAATAGTTCTATTTATTATATTTGTAATAGATTTTTGAAAGAGCGCAAGGATTTCAGGGACACCCTGTACAAGCCTCATTAGATTTGAGTACCTTCAATATATCCTAAACCATTGACAATCTCCTTCCTTTTTAAAATTTTCAGTGCAATTCTATGAGTCCAGTAGAATTGGCAGAATTTATTCGATAACTCTAAACAAATTTGCATTAAGATGAAATGTAGTTTATAGTTAAGGTTGATAGTATAGAAGAACATATTAAAAGTCCACCAAATCGGTGGATAAATATTTGAAAAAAAATGACTGAACGTGATCAGCCTATTAGTTGAGATTACTTGGGATCGATTTTACTTTGTAGAAGAGATATGAGAATATAAGACCCGATGAAAAAAACTATGTACGGGGGAATGAGGTTATTCTAAGTTTTTGAGGACCAGGCTTCTTGAGCCCCGACCCCTCCTCCCTTTTCAACATTCAATGCAGTGGTTCTCAACCTAGGGGGTACAGAGCATGATGTGTGTGTAATGATGCATTGTAGACATTGCAATAGATCTAGTAGTTTTCAGGATGTTTTTATGCCCCCCCACCAGCGAGTCAAAATTGCTCCCAGAACATCGACAAACCTCTATATATTTACATGTGTAGACATGTTTTTACGATGGTTGAATTTTAAAAAGGGTACCAGTGCCCCCTGTTGAGAACATTAACGATTTGGGTGGTTCTGCTCAGTACGTTGCAGACGGAGGATGCCTTTTTCACGAGATTGTCTGGCCTGATGATTTTGCATGCAGGCAAATCCCCATTGGCCGTGTGCAATATGTCATCAGACATCATGAAAGGAATGCTGCAAAAGAAATCAGCTCCGAACACAGTATAGAAGAGGCACCAGGACTAAACGAATATCTGGGAAGCGAATCCAGCAAGGTTCGCTTTATCAGAAGACTATTCGTAGACTTCCTCGAGGAGCAATTCGAAAGAGGTTCTGATTTTCTCATTGTCTGAAGTTGCTGTGGGTAATATCATAGATCCTCAGTACTTGCTTGTGAAAAGATGTGAAATCAACAGAGTGTTCATTCAGTGAGACATTGGCGATCCCTCAGGAATTTAAATCATCAGGGTTACTCAGAGAGACATTACGGCTGCTCGGCTCAAGATTGGTGTTGTCTATTGTTTTACCAGTTGCTATTTTTGCTCAGTTCTCTTTGATATAAGAAAATATAATGACTACCTGGAACCGTCCTGAGAAGATGAAATTGGGTGAATTCAAGGAACTTCAGGTATATTAAGAGGGGTATTTTACCCACCCTCAAATACAGACTTCTGGTGAGCGTTTCCTTCTTATATGAATATCCTACCACTTCAACGGGTAATAAACGATGTCTTTGAGGTGCCACCTGTGTATCGCCAAATTAAGTCTGACAGTTTGAAGCTCTCCCTCCCACGTTTGAAGCAGCTGCTCAACATTCTTGCAGGGCCAGTCATACACTCTGACAGTGCTTTGGTGTAGATCTTGATCCAACTGAATCGGGTGGGGAGAAAATGGGGAGTTACCCGAGTCCTGTTATGCCAACGAAAACCCATCACCAGATATATTGCTGCATATGATCTCATATGGGTGTGAGACCGGATGTGGGATAAGCTGCACTTGCAGGAAGATTGGTATGAAATGCAATAACATGCACGGTTTCCGCTTTGGACACACCTGTACCAACATATAACAGGAATCAGATGCTAGCAAGAAAACTGAAGAGTTTAGTGTAAGTGTCGCAGCTGATGAAGGTGATATCGATGAAAAGGAAGAAGACTGCGACCATGCATTCATGGGGAACTAGGAGGATATATTTTGACTATTTCGAAAAAATTTAAAAAATTGTACTTGAGACATAGAAGTGTAAAAGATGATGGAAATCAACCAAAATATCTAAAAATGTTCAAATAACGCAAAGAAAAAAAATCAACATAAAAAAAAGACTGAAATCTAGCCACCGTATAATGCTTAACCTTAATGCATTGAAAAAAATGTCCTAAACTGTCTGTAGTCAGTGTTAAGCGAGGTGGCGCTTGTATATCAAATTTAAGTTTTGGGAATATCCTAGAATTTTAAAAACCTAATATCAGTTATGTATTTTCAAGCCAACACAAGGAAAACTTGATCTATATAGGCAGGGGTGTGGCTCTATGAGGGGTTGGTGAAATTCCCTATTGTAACCCCTATAACCCCCAAAGGGGGGGTCCCCAAAAAATCTTTTGAAAAGTAGTATACGTATTGAAATTTTTATTGTACATAAGAGAAACACCATGACTTGGGCGATCTTTTGATATATACACCTATATTTTTCTTATTTTACTGGATTATATGGCAAAATCATTTACATTACACTTATATCTTGTGTTGACTAATTCTGAACGTCTAATACTGGTATCAATTGGTCTAATTGAGAGCAGTACTCTCACGAATCGACCGTTTGGTTCCTAAAGAAAAGCTCTTAGTAGAATGACTTACTTACAATTCATATAAGCAGCATTACTTTTTTTCAGTTGAAGACTACCCTTTGGACGATAAGTTGGTATTAGTTCATTTGACCGCCCCAACCACGATCTCTTGTGTTTCACGTTATTGCAAAGTATTAACTTTACCTCAATGGTAAAAAATACAGTCAATTTTTCAGCTCAACTTATTTAGAAGCAATGAATATAACCAACATATTTTGAGTGTGCACACAACCATACACGTTATGTTACGATGTTAGCTTGGATATGGTGAGGCGAAATGAGATGGAGAGAGATTGTTCTCTTTTCCTCTCAGGTAATCGCAGAAGGAGAAACTATATCCCTTGTCCAACCTCTCATTCACTTCAGCCTGCATTATAAATCCGAAGGATCAATATAGAATCCAGACACCAATAAACATCGTAATGGAAAATCAATTTTGTTCAATCAAAACAAGGACCGAATGTAACTATTCCTTCAAAAGATTTTTTTCCTGTAGTTAAAGTGGTCTGAATTTTATATTTCATCCTTGTTTTGATTGAATTGAAATACATTTTGATTACAGTGTAATCTGAAAATTTGCGCTTTTAACTAAAATCGGTTTTTGTGTCAGGATTCTGCATTTGATCCTGTCCGAATAAAGGAAGATCTCTCAACTATGCCCAAACGAGTTGAGTTGCATTTTCTGCATCTTACCACTCGACCAGGAAATCAATAGTAAAAAAAAAAAAAAAAGAAGATATCTCAAGGATAACTCCCTCTAAATTATGCGTGGGTGCGCACGCGCGCACACACACCTTATTAAGTAATTATCGATTCCCAAGGTCAAATTGAAAGATGCACACATGCTTTTGTCACAGGAAAATAAATGCAAAACATTAGATTTTTGCACTAACTGACTTGAAAGAATTTGAGGAAACATTAACACAGGCTGGTAGCAAACATTTCATTAAACATCATTACTAATACGAGAAGGAATTCTGAATATTTTTCTTATATCTTATCTTCAATCTCAGTATCTGTGATAACGTAGCCCCGATACAAGAAATACGAGTAGTCAGATCCACAGATGAATAAAATTCGCCTGTAATAGGCAAATCCACTGAGTTTGGTTTCAGAAGTCCACTCCACAGACGAATAGAGTTTGCTTTTAGAGGTCAGATCCATAGAATTAGCTTTGAAAATTCAACTCCACAAAAGAATATGAATTGCTTTTAGTAGTCAGATCGATAGACGAACAGAGTTAGCTTATAGGTGTTGTCTCCAGACGAATAGAGTTCAATTTCAACAGTCAAATCCACGGACGAACAGGGTTCGCTTTTATGAGACAAATCCACAGTTAGGCGACAGTAAGTCACAGAAAAATTTAGATTTTGAAGTAATCTAATCAGTGTCTTGTGGTAGGCTTTTAGCGGAATTCTTTTGCGTGATTATTGGCATCAGTTACTGGAATAGTATAGCCTATCCAGCTATTGGTAGTAAGTTGAAATAGTTCGGTGGCTAGTTTCTCACTGTTACTACTTATCATTAATATCTACGAAATAAAACTTATATCTGCTATGTCTCAGAATCAATAAACAATAATAAAGTTCTTTTGCGATAATGTTCTTTTAGAAATGCACGCAGATATGAAAGCTGTCATGATACAATCGGAACCAATATTTGAATGGGGCCATTTAAAACTAAACGCTCCTGATTCTATCTAATGACAAATCAGAGCAAACATTTCGGCTTAGAAAACATTTGTTTGAAGGTGAAATCTTTGGGCAAAATTTAAGATCAACAAGCTTAAAAGTGAAACTATAGATGCACGAGTCCTTTTCTTGTGTGAGGATCTAGCACAGACAGTATTGCCAACTTTATTTTTAGTTTACATCTACAATTGGGTCAAAATCTTTTAAAACACCTAGAAACATTCAGATTTTCCAGAAGTATATTTGAAATATAAGAAAGATATTACGTATGATAAATCAATTAAAAGCGATTGTAATCTTCAACATTCATTTTATTGAAATACTACAGAACCCATCATAAATTACCTATTTTATCACAATTGATTGAATATATATATATATATATATATATATATATATATATATATATATATATATATATATATTGATTTATATTATTAAAAAAACCCAACTACATCTAAATAGGAATTTCTATCATCTAAACGCATATAAAACATCTAGGTCTATATGAAAAACATCTAAATTGCCAACACTGAGCAAGTGAACGTAAATCAGTTTTCGGTATGTCAGACAATGACGGCAATCGATGCTAGAGATGCTATCGTATCTAAAATGAAAAGATAAAGAAAGCTTGGTATATGTACAGATTTACGGCAAGGCGTTCAGTTAACAAAAAAGTTTAAGAAATAAAATCGATATCCATGCAGAATTCAAAGGAAGAGAGGTGTGTGTGTAGGGGGTGAATTAAAGTTGCATCTTCAGAATTAATTAAGTGGAAAAAAAGAATGAAATGTAGAAAACGATTAATTTCACCGCATTGATTACCAGAGTTTTGAATTGCAGCAAGTTACTAAAAATATAATCTGTTTGAATAGAGAAAAAGGTGGAGGAAAAGAAACCTGGATGCTTGTGGGAGAGGAGAAAGAAGAGAGAGAGTCGAGAAAGGAAGGAGAAACGAAGAGAAAGAAAAGCTGGGAAAAAAAGATGAGAAAGAAAAGAGAGGCGAAAAAGGAAGGAGAAAAGAAGAAGAAAAGAAGCTGGGAAAGGAAGGGGAAACAATAAAAAGGAGGAGATGAGAATGAAAGGGGAACGAAAAAGAGAGGAGAGGGAGATGAGAGTGCAGAGAGAGAGACGTGGAACAATAGGGGGACTAGAAAGAAGAGGGAAATGAAGGACAAGGGAAGAGACGAGAAAGAAGGGAGGGACAAGAAAGAAAGGAAAAACGAAAAAAGAGAAGAAAACGGAAAGACAAGACTGCCTGCTGTAGCTCCACCCCAACTTCTATTCTGATGGAAAATGATTACTGCAATCTATTGTATATATGATTTTTAAAAATAATTATGATATATATATATATATATATATATATATATATATATATATATATATATATATATATATATATATATATATATATATATTTTTTAAGAAGAATATATTTCTTTATTGCGATGGAATAAGCTGTTGTGTATGTGTATGATAAATTTTAGTTAATATTCAAGAGAGTTATCAGTATGGCTCAGTCAGTAAGACTGCCCTCAGGTAATCTGTTGATCGTGAGTTGAAAGCACAGTGGGGGAATATATATATATATATATATATATATATATATATATATATATATACTATTAGGAAATGTATATATATATATATATATATGTATATATATATATATGCTATTAAGAAATGTATATATAATATATATGTATATATATATATATATATATATATATATATGTATATATATATATATATATATATATATATATATATATATATATATATATATATATATATAATCTGACACAATGATTATAAATTGCGTAATATTATATTGAAACTCTTATTTGAAATGATCAAAGATGTCCGGGCCAAGTGATACATTATCCGTGTAATAATGGAAAATCATTTCAAAAAGAGACTTACAATACAATTCAATGCAATTTATCTCTTCCACTCTGTCTCTCTCTCTGTCTCTCTCTCTCTCATATATATATATATATATATATATATATATATATATATATATATATATATATATACTCTTTATGAAAAGTTGAACCAAGAAACAGATGTCATAGGATTTATCTCCAAAGTCTTAGTATATTGGTTTATATCAAATGCTCAATATATTGATCACTCTTTATCTCAACGTAATGAAAATAATTAAATAAAAAAAAATCCCTTTCTGTACTTTCTCCATTTTGAAACAAAGTTTTAAGTTTGATAATAACTCTCCCCTACTTCCTTCCCTATATATATATATATATATATATATATATATATATATATATATATATATATAGTCCGTTATAATCAAGAAGACGTTGAGAACAGGTTGGGAACTTAGTTCCCAAAACAAGACATTACTATATTCGTAGTTTGTGAAACGAAACCTCACCGTACTCCGAATTCTCAAACCTCATTTTAATCACTGGTTGAGGAAAAGATTCCAGATGCTAGAGGAAGATGAGAAAGAAAATAGAGACTAAAAAGATGTCTTGATGATGGGTTAAGTTTAGACGGAGAGGAAGGTTCAAGGATTATTATATAGAAAGTTCAATTATTCAAACGAGACGGATAGGGAGTGTTTTGTTTGACTATCGGATTGTTCGGATAACTGATCTGATCATGAAAAAAACAGCTATGCTGAACTCAATCATAGGAGCTTGTTCGAATAATCTGAAATTAGATTAATTAAAGTTCGGATAATCGAGTTTTTTTGTATCATTAAAAGGTAGAGATCTAGAAAGAAAGAGAAATGAGACAGGGCAGAAGGACGATTATTACGAACCGGTACCGAATGCTTGATAGGTTCCTTGTAAATGAATGATGTCGTCAGCAAATATGGGGTCGCTTAGCTGTTCTAATTCCTCTATTTTCCCAGTATGGATTTCACATGATCATCCTGGGGTAGGCTGTAAAGAGTTTACGTAAGCTGGCGTCTAGACTTACCTCTTAGTTAACCCCGTTTTAACCACATCAACAAAAAGAAATAGTTATGATGAAAATATATAAATGAAACGAAAAATATCGTCAAAAATTCAAATTTATTATCCAGGAAATGGAGAAGTTATGAAAACATATATTAAGTGTAAGAATTGATTATAAACAGTGTTTAGTTTTTTTTCATTCAATTTTTTCTTTCTTTCTATCTCCTCTCTATTTCTTTCTTTCTTTTTCTTTAATTTACGCAGTGAGATGTAAGAAGAGAAAAGCAATATTCCTTTCTTGTGAACGCTTTCAACAATGCAAATTTTGTCTGAACAGAAAAGATTTTGGCATTCATAGACCTATCAACGTCTGTTGCAGGTGAAAAGAAGGGGAAATAAAGGAAAATCGAGAAGAAGAAGAAGAAGAAGAGGAAGAAGAAGAAGAGGAAGAAGAAGAATGACAGAAAGAAAGGTAGAAATGATGGAAATAAGAAAGGAACTACTGAGAGGAGAGAGACACGAATGAAAGAAGAAAGAAATGAACGAAAGAAGAAAGCAGAAAAAAAACTGGAAGTGAAGTCTTTCTTTGTTATTTCCAAGCCCTTCATATCTGTTATTTCGCCGATCCGCACACCCATTCCACTTCTTATATGTACCGAGAGTGTTCCAGAAAGAATAGGAACTTGGTTGGTCTGCTGATCCAAGAAACAGGAATCAACATACAAAAATTGGAACGGATATGGGGATCAGAGGAATAACAAATACGAGTGGCCTACATAGAACAAAGAAGCTTCGAAAGTAAAAATACGTCCATAAGATTACAAAGTATTGTATTTTAAATAGAGCAGGAATTAATTGAAACCTGATTAGAACTACAGACGAGAGACTTCTGAAAAAAATAAGAAACGTCAAAATAATATTAAGAATTAAAAGGGGAAAAAAATAAAAAAAGAAACAGAAAGATTCCTTTGCTTAGATCAGAACAAAAGATATCTTAGAAGTTGTATTATAAAAGCTAGAAATTTCCCCATAAAAAAAGTTCTGAAAGATTGTTGAAAAATACGATAAGACGAAAACATGATCGTTTTGTATAGCTCACTGAAAATCACTAGATTGGGAGAAATTTCTTTTAAAGTAAAAGTGAGAGAGAGCAAGAGAGAGCTTTTGAAGTAGAAATGTGTGTGTATGTGTGTAAGAGAGAGAGAGAGAGAGAGAGAGAGAGAGAGAGGGCAGTTACGTACTTAGCCGGCTTCGAACAAACTAAATACATTATATCTTGAAAATATTCTCTTATAACCAGAAGAATCCGTAAAAGTTACAGTGTCAGAATTGAAAAAAAAGTTCCCAAGGAAGGAGTAAAAGTGGGAAGACTTAAAAGAGAATAATGTGTAAAGAGAACGTTATTGAAGCGAAATGGATTACAACAGCGTAAGGATACATCAGACTGAGTACAGAGAGACATCCGATTGATCGATCGTTTGAAAAACAAGTTAGAAGGTAAAAATCCAGGATTATTCGTGCAAAAAATATATCACAATCAAAATTACGGAATTTTACGTACTTTATACGATTCCAAACACCGACGCCTACAAAATATAATATTTCAAAAACCCAATATCTGTTCAAAACATTGTTTTTTGTAGAGATGTCACTGAAACACTGAGGGAAGTGGGTTTTTTAATTGCCCCCAGGTACAAACGGAAGTGAGTTCCCAAAAGTAGGATGAATAGTTATTCACTTACTGTATTACTATTAACTTAGTACCCTATCAAATCTCTGTAAATGTTGGAGAGATTTTCCTGTGGAGCCAATAACCAAGCCCTGGGTCCCCATATCGTCAGCTGCGCTGCTGTTTTTGAAAAGACTGCCGACTCAACCCGCTCACCGATTCCAATCTTTTGAGACACATGTCAACTGACCCACAGTGATACCTTCATGGACCTTCTTGGGTCCTTGGGTACCAGGTTGGGACACCACAGCAAGTGTCTGGTGCCCAAAATCTAACTTCTGCTTCCGGGTTTTTATGACACCCCCGCCCTCTGAAAGAGGTCGTATGGTAGAACGGCTTGAACGTTGTGTTCAGAAAATGAATCGAGTAGGACAACTGTCTGAAAGAACCGATGCACAGCACTAAATAAAATATTCATTTTTTTTTTCACTTTACACCAGGTGTATGGCTGGAATAATTTCATATTTCCAACTTGAATCATCAGGCATTGTTGAGCATAGGAAAAAAAAATAAAACATGATTTTAAATCACGATTTTAAAGGCAGGCAGATGCATCTCCCTGAAAATGTGACTTTGGCTTCCCATTCTCATTTGCTGTCACCCGGTTATGCGCCGTTCAAAGCTATGATCAGGAAATATTTATCTTTTTATACATACAAATATAACTTGAATAGTTCTGTTAATTCTTTCACAAAATTCTGTTCAAGGTGTGAATATAATTCAATATGCTATTCTCATCTTATACTACACAGAAAGTTCTTTTGAAAAAATACTCGTTGGGAAATTTTTTTTTAACCCAAATCTATTTGTTTGTCTTAAAAAAACTTCATAATTTAATATGATGAATATCAGTTTGAGATAAACTAATAATTTTTCGTATAACATATTACATTAATTTTCCCAACTTTTACTTCGTAACACCTTTTTAGTGTAAGTTACATTAATTTGTACTACAATACCTCAACACCTCAACAATGCTATCTCAAAACCCAAATTATTTAAGGTTCCTGTATATACATTATTCTCTGAACATATGAAGATTAGAGGTAGGGAGGTTACTTATATGCACAGAATGATATCAGGCAGAACGTGAGTCTGATCAATTGTGAAGTCATGTTTTGAGCCACATGATTGAAAATCAACCGACAAAGCTTGTTGAAATTGACATATACTGAACATTGCTTCAACTTGCTGGATTACTTTGTCCCTGATTTTTAGCAATTGGTCAAGAAGGAAAGTTAGAATTATAGTTTGTGTGAGTTTCAAGAGATATACTGAAGAATGCGTTACTTTGGACCAACTTGAAAGAATAAATCTGTTAACCTAAAGATATTAGTTTAATCTATTTCTGATTTAATATGATAAATATTACTTTGAGATAAACTAATGAATTTACGCGTAATTTCTTCTAAGTCGGTCTCTACAACACTTTTCTCGGTGCGTTTTGAGATCAAAAGATATCAAGTACCAACGAGTTGGAAGGAAGAGAGAAAGACATTAAAGAAGAGAGGAAGGGATCATGAAAAGAAAAAAATGGAAGAATAACGATAGAAAGAAAGAAAGGGGGAGATCGGAAGAGAGAGAGAGAGAGAGAGAGAGAGAGAGAGAGAGAGAGAGAGAGAGAGAGAATAAAAGCCCGGAAAATCGAAATTGAAGAACAATATATATATATGATATATACATACATTGGAGAGAGAGAGAGAGATCTTCTATTCAGGGTTGAGCACTCTTTAATGAGGTAACTCATCCATTGTAAGCTTATGCAATGCTCTTCTGTAGGAATCGAGCACTCTGGTGGATGATGAGTTTCTGCGTAAATGAATATATCGCTTAAATTCAGCCTTACCCAGTTCCGTAGTCCAGAGGTAGGATATTGGCGTCCGGTCCGATGTGAGGGTTTCAATTCTGCCTCGCGGTGCTGGATGGGATAAAAGTCTATAGCCACCCTGAAGAGATGTAATACATCGATACAGCTGTTTGTGGGTGACACAATTATATAAATATATGTGTATATATATATATATATATATATATATATATATATATATATATATATATATATATATATATATAGGGAGAGAGATAGAGAGAGACAAAAAGAAAGAAAGAGCAGGCCTGGTAAATCACTCAATAGAAACCTTTACGTGACCAACGACTTTTGGTAGCATGTCGTGTTTGGGGTGATCAATCAAAAATGATCTAAGGTGATCAATAGATACGTTACTTTTTTGCATCACAAAAAAGTTCAAATTTTGAAAAAGTAAGGGACGGATTCAGCATGGATTTACAATGTAAATAGACCCAATCTTGAAACTTATTTGGCAGGTGGCAGAAGCATTTAAAAGAAAAAGTTTATTCCTAAACATAGTGAACAGTGAATTTCTGAACTTTTAGCCCTCTAGCTCTATTGATGCGGCCTGTGCCCATGAGACGTACATACATACATCCCTACATATAGAACAAGCTAATCAGGTAGAGTCCCTCGAAAACTGAAGAATCTTATGTTGAGAATGTTGACAGTCTCCGTTGACTAAGAAAGGGAAGGAAGGGGGAAAAGAAAGAAAGAAAGGATAAAAGAAAGAAAGGATAAAAGAAAGAAAGGATAAAAGTAAAGAAAGTAAGATGGAAAGAAAAAAGACTGGAAAAAGAAGTGATCGGAGAGAGATAAAAAAAAGTGAGAAAAAAGACAGAAATAAAGAGAAAATCGGAGAGAGAAGACGTAGAAAAAAAAGAAAGAAAGGAGGAAAGAAAGAAAATATAGAAAAGAGAAGAGATTCAAATGGGAAAGAAGGGTTGAAGAAAGAAAGAAAGAAAGAAAGAAATAAAGAAAGAAAGAAAGAGAGAAAGAAAGAAAGAAAGAAAGAAAGAAAGAAAGAAAGAAAGAAAGAGAATAAGTTAAATGTAACACTATAATTTCTGACACGGTGGAGATATCATTTTTCATATTTGTATTCTGCTATCTCAGGGGAGAAACCCCGTTGATATTATTCTGATTCCAGCACTTTTTAGCGAAACAAAATGGTAATGCAATAAATGATTCAAAGAGCAAAAGTGATTGCATTCGGAAACGGTTCATTGATCTTCTAAACGTTGTCAGAAAGAAATTGCACAGATTGCCGTTCCTGGGTCCGTGCTTAACAAAAAGACAAAACAAAAAACAATAAAACAAAAAGCCAAAGCAAAAAACAAAAACCAAAGAATCAAAGAGAAGTACGTCACCAAATGCTAATCAGTAATGAAAGATTAAAATGAAAACGAGGCAAATGAAAAATGGTAACACTAACGAATTTCCGCTCTGCTTTTGGCCGAGAATTGAATAATTTATCATTAGCAAGTAATCACGTCCTCCCTTATTAATTGCTTACTACCAGTGAGTCAACGTAAAACAAAAACAAAACAACAACCAGAAGAAAAAAAGTGGAAATAACAATCTTGGTAGTTAGACCACAAATGCGCTGGTTCTTTACTTGCGTGAAGATCTAGTAGGGACAGTGTTTCTGAATTTCATTCCAAGTTTACCTCTAGAATTAGGCCGAAATCATCTTAAAACTCACACACACACAAACACACACACACACACACACACACACACACATATATATATATATATATATATATATATATATATATTTATGGAGAATCTAAGAAATATATTTTGTGATAATAAAAAAATCAAATATTATTTCAATCTTAACCATTTGCTACCTCCAAATATTACCGAATTCATAAAAAAGATGCCATTAATGTTATATCTCTAAATTAAATGAAAATATTTTTTTCAAATTTAGAATCATCTAAATTTCACATCTAAAAACAAACCTAAAATATCTAGATTTAGAGTAAAAACATTTAAATTAGCAACACTGAGCAAGGGACGTAACTAACATTTTGTTACGTCAGTCAATGACGGCAATCCATGCTAGAGATGAAAACGCAAATAGAACAAGTTTGAGGGACCATAGGTACGCCAGTTCAGTCTTCACTGCCATCAAGGGCCCCTTTCTTTAAAGGTTTACCCCTTTCAAATCTCAAACCCTCAAAAGCCCGTTCCTCTGGGAGCACCATCATTTAACACTAATATTGCATTGAAAAAATTAATTCATACAATTGATGCATGTCTTCCAATGAAGATGAAAGAAAGATTGCAGCTTTTGATGGCGTGATAATAAAATGCCACTTAAGCGATGTCAATTTCATAGAAGAATTAGGAGGAATTACTTAGTGGAGATGGTAGGAGTATTTGCTATGTCGATTTGTCAGATTGTCAGACAGTAACAGCAATCGTTGCTATAAATGCTTGCGCATCTAACAATACTATGTTGGAAAACTGTGTATTTTGACAGTATAAAAACATTTTGTTGGGTTGTGCAATGGTCAGTTCGCTAGACCTTTAGAACACCAGTGGTATTCTAAGTTCAGGCGTTCCCACGGTTATGGGCGTGTGCTAAAATAAGTTTGATATATACTTACATTGAAAGAAAGGTACAAAAATATGGCAAGAGCAATGATGTAGTGCTGTGGAGGGGTACAGTTCACTATCTATATACTATATACTACTATATAGTTTTAAAATTCAAGATTAGGATAAAAGACCGCCAAAAATTGCGTAATAAGATTCTATATTATTTCTCTAATTCCTCTGAAATGAGTTGAGTTTATTTAGTAAGTTAAATTTTCTGGGGATGGGGAACTTGGAGCGTACAGGTATCTCTGTATCTCCAAACTTCTTTTTGGCACTACACTACTGGGTATGTACAGTGATAAACAGGGAGTAACAATTGAATGTAAAAAGTAGTATCTGTTAGGAAAGACCGTCTCTTCTATCGGTGTCTTTCTGTCGATGGTGCAATGCAAAGAAACAGAGACCAATTGAAGGAACTATCTTCCTTTGTGGATATCGCATTTAATGTCTGTAGAGCGCCGTAGAATGAATCGGCTGAAAAGATGGGGAGGAAAGATTAGACCATCGGAACAAAAGTTGATACGTTGTTGACTCTGTTCAGAGAGACATATTCAATAAACTTCAGATGTTCAAGAGTTGCAAGACATAAACAACATTTACAAACGTTTTTATTGTTACATACAAATTAGGTTACAAAAACCTTCTATAGACATAAAATATATGTAAGAAATATTTTCATATAAGTAGTTTTTTCAACTGTTAATTTGTAATATTTACCACAATCACTGAGTACATATATATATATATATATATATATATATATATATATATATATATATATATATCGCTAATGATTTTTAAGTGAAGCGTAACCAAAACTGATGCTGATAATATGTTGCATCCTCAATTCTTTCTGGTTTTGTATTTTGTGGTAAAATGGATCAGAATCGAGGTATTCCTTAAAACACAGATTCGATCTCTCACAAAGATCAAAGCTTCATTTAGGCCTTCCGCCGGATTTTGCTGGAAATCCTGACTGTTGTGGGGAGGGAGTTCAGCTATTATCCCATAGTTTCAAAATCTTTACTGATAACTGTTTTAACCATAATAAATCCTGAACCAGGATTTATTATTGTTGAATATTTTTTCTATCCATGAACATTAAACATACGATTTAATACTGCAGAGCGACAGTTCATATCTGGCATATAATTAAAAGCTTTTTTTTTTCAATTTACCTTTTAATATCGATTGTGATGAGAAAAGAAGTTCAGCTAACTTATTTCCACAAGCCACAAATCAAATGCCGAAAAGCCGAATGTGGAACGTGAGCCGTTTTTCAGCCATCCCTGATATGGGCAATACCAATTATGATTGTTTGATCCTTGGGGTAAAGAAACATACATCCGTCAAACTTCATTCAAATGAATAAAGTAAAACATTCTTATTGAAATTCGGAGGTGTAAGTTTTAGAAGAGAAGTATTTTTCTTGTTAGAAACCATCAACCAAAACTGTCGCAAAAACTGTCAATGTAGGTTTCTTCAGTTTTAAAGTATGCCTGTCTGTTTATCTGTCCACCTTGCAATGTATATATGTATTTATATTTGTATCACTCGTATAGGCAACACCAATAGAGCTAGAGGCTGAAATATCCAACATTCGCACCTTATTATGTCTATAAAGAAGTTTTTCTTCTAAATACCACGAAAAAAGTTTTAGTGGGAGTAAAATTTGCAATGCAATTTTTTGCTGAATTAGTGCTGAAGTATTTACGATTGTCTATTTGAAAATTCAAACTCTTTTTCAGTGATCACTGCCCCCTAAAAGGTGAAAGACGTAATTGATTAATTAATTGATCACCTATTTTCCATTTTTAATGAACACGGCACACTGCTAACAACGTGACAGTCTCTAAAGAGTGATTCATTTATTAATTTCATTTTATGTTTCTGGGTTTGTCAAACTCTAAAAGTGGACCTGACTTAATCTTTCTACCGAAACAAGAATAAAAAGGATAAGAAAAATCCTCACAAAGATCGAGGGTGTAAACTGATATGAAACAATTGACATCCCTAGCTGTGATTTGAGCTCACGACCAAAGGCCCTAGTTTGTCTGAGTATCTGAGATAAAGAAACAAGAGAATTAAGATAAAATGAATACTAGCTGAAAAATTGAAAATGGTTGACAATGCTTCCTCTGATAAAAAAAAACAAGGAAAGAACAACTGGGGCGTTGTATCCACATTTTCAACGTCATTCGTCTATATTCGTTTGCATAGAAACTATTTGTATCCAGATGATTTCTATCGATCTAATCCCCGTTTAAACGCCCGAAAAGAAAATGATCGCATCCAAAATCAAACGAAAAATATCGCCTAAAATATAAAATAATTCACTGGCAAATGAAAACGTTATAAATCTATGGAATGCATACAATACATATAAACACTAAGCTAGTCTGTTTTCTTTCTTTCTTTATTCTCTCTTTCGCTATATTGTCTTTTTTTTTTGCTTCTTCTATGTCAAGTAAAAAATGGAATAATATGACGTAGTGTGACGTGAGAAATATTCCTCTTTCTTTACCCACTCTCTATATAGTATCTTTCTATCTTTACCAACATTATGAACCGATTAAAACATTCTATCTATCTCTATTTAACCACTCTTTCTCCAGGTCACTTAATTCCTGACAAACACTCTAGACCGATTTGAAAATTGGTCTTACCGTCAAATTTCCCCTCTTGTGAGAATTGTTGGCTTTCGTTGCAGTCAAAAAATGAAATCAAGATGACTATTTGACTATTGATACGACGTGTAGGCAAAATCAAAATCAAAATCAAAAACAAATATGGCACCGTATGGCCGGGGAAAATCTTGGGTAAGGTCTATATTGATAGATTTGATCATCTGCCAGCCATAAGGTTCTCGTGACTGCAGCGGTTGAGCGGCTAGTTCGGATTACCAAGCTTCTTGTGGCAAAAAGCAAAGTGAATTCGAGTCTCACCAAGGGATTATACTTTATTTCTCATCAGTGTAGTTTACTCGCCGTGAACTGACCGTTTTATCAGCTGCCAGTAAACACAACGAAACTTAAGACGGACAAAATCATCAGCATTATTTATCACCAACCTTTTAACGTCCGGTATTTGACATAGACCTTACCCAGTAATATTTTCTGAACTTGCACGGTTTTCAGTTTGAGGAGCAATCATCTGGTCAGTTTCAATGTTTCAGCCCCTCGTTGACTAATCAGAGGATAAATTGGTTGTATACACTACTTTCTAGAATTATTAGTATTTTCTTGTTTTGGAAAGTTTAGCTTTCTCTATCGGAAGCTTCCTAACCTGAAGTGATTATTTGCTTGATTTTTCCCTTTTAAAGGATTTCATAGATATACCAGTAGAAAAAGACTAGTTCTATTCATGTTACGCTGTATCAGTTCGACTAAGAATCGTCAGTTAATGTAAAAGAATTTATGATGATCATCATTTTTTTTGCCTTGGGGGACAGGAGTCAAGTTTAGTCTAAAATCAATTCATTACACGGTGTGCTTTTTAGTTGCCTTCTAGTATCAGATTCAGCTAAGCTTAGTAAATATCGGCCCTAGTACTCGAAAGTTACGTGCAACTCATGATCCTATCAAAAAGCTCCACTGAGCACAATGTTAGCCTATCTGTTGGTCTAATTCTAACTTAACCAGTCAGAGGTCCCTCCTCAATGCCTGTTGCCAATTCACGATTGTTCATCATCCCGTTTCTCCGTCCTGTTGGCGTACGATTAACGGCCTGATTGGTAGGTCTTTTTCAAGAGAGCCTCAAGATATTTCCCAACCAGCAGAAACGATTTGTACAAATGGCAATTGACGCAAAGAGCTGTCAGGATCAGTCCCTGGCCTTTTCATTCGTCTTATTATCATTCCATTTGGTGCCCAGGCTCTTACACTTTTTTAAAGAGCGAATTAAATCGAAAGACAAACAAATACGACATTGAAAATAAAAACAACGGCAAACAAATTTGAAAACACGTCACGCTAATTGAGAAAAGATACGACATTTGTATTAAAAAAAAAGGCATCAGAATTTGAGAATAAGAAAAGAAAATTAAAAACTGCAACAATCAAAATAAAAAAGAAGACAACCCAAGTTGAAATGACAGAGAAAACTAAACACTACGGCAAATTAAAAAAAAGAAGGCAATCAAATTTGAGAATGCACCAAGCAAATAAAAGGGACGAGCAAACTGAACCCATGAAATGAGTAATCGAATACAGGTGTTGACCAAAGGATGGGTTCAAGGAGTGTAGACACCCAACTTTTAAATTTTCTCAGCGTATTTTAGAATTTGATCACTACATTTTTTAGTTTGCTTACCGAATTTCATTAATCTGAATGGCATATTGTTTTAATTTGCTTGGGAAACAGCAGAGTGTCAAAGACGTCAGATTCCATCCCCTGATTTTGAACTACCAGGTTTCGTATCTATAGAGCCTTGCTGATATCATTTTCTGATTATAGAACCTCGAAATGGCTCTAAGGGAAAATTGTATTGACTTTATTATATTCTGCTGTCAGACCCGACTAAGCTAAGTGAGTATCAGCCTTGTTATCCGGAAGTTACCAGCGTAAGTACGCCTATAAAAGCTTCTATTGACTACTCTATCTAAATGAATCAGACGGGTTTTACTGCTGCAATTTGTATTGGAATGGCCACGGATTTCACGGCCATAATTATTACCGAACATAAAGGGTAGATCAAGCGGCTGTAGTCGATGGGGTCAGCTAATATTGACTGCTTATCAGCGAAATCATTCTTTGATGTGCTTTTCTGGGAAATTCCTTTCATCGTATAGGTACAATTCAAGGCATCACAGCGTTGGAATGGAGTGCAAATTATTAGAATGGTCAGTTAGATACAACACGAACGACTGGTGTCACTATAAAAAGTCGAAAGCTCTGCACCGTTTGCTGCAGTAGTTCAACCATTATAAAACTTCTGCGTTATTCTATCAAGACTTGAGTTAGGTTACAACTGTGTCTAGTATTGCTGGTTTTCAGGACAGGGTGGCCCTCCACGTTCGGAAAATTGATTTGCATTGCATTGAGTTTGGAGAATATCCTTCTATACACATTGTATTTTACGTAAATGGATAGTAGAGATATGCAGTACAATGTGTTCGGAGAATGACGTTCTATTGACGAACGGATTTTTATTCTTTATTTTGCATCTTATATTTTCGATTTCCTCTGAGTTCAGAATTTCTACAACGTAAAAACATAAAATTATACGTCTACGTCATCAAAGATGAGTTGCTTCCCTTGGCACGGAAGAGTACAGACACACATTGCTAATTACCGTGTGGATGTCCGAATTAAGTTGCTATCAACCTCAAATGGCGTACCCAGCCGTGAACCATTGTTCAGCGAGAATTCTGGACCTTTGACGTGTTTGATCATCCGTAGAATTTTCTCCATGAACTGCACAAATCTTTTTCACGTGACCGGGTCACCTTTTTACCTTTCATAAAATAGAAATATAACATGTTTAAAATGTTTTTTTATTTTTATTCCATTTTCAATTATTTTCAAATCATTTCCAATTCTCGACCTACGCTAATTTTAATAATAAAAAAAAATAACTTTGAAAGTAATTCCTGACCTTAAAATGATTTCTCATGATATCACAATGCATATGATTGGTGGTGTCACACAATACTCTGGGGTTACTAGCAATGGAAAATGAGATTGGCGCCTTTCGATTGTTGTCATGTTGAATTGCGTGCACAGGTGGCCACGGGTCGGCACCAACTTGTTTGAGGTAATTTTTGAGAGATTTACGTTCACACTTAACATCATAGCAAGTTGGGAAAACTTAGCACCAAGTGCACGAATGTTACTAAATAAAATATATCCTGACTCAACTATGAATAAAGTTGCTCAAAACTATTCGCCCGTAATATCATCGAAAAATAGGTGTATGGTAAGGCGAGGTTTAGCAAACCAGGTATACGGTCAGGTTGGGTTTTGGGGAATCGGAATACTGTAAAACTGGGTTTTATGAACTAAGTATACAGTGAGGTATGTTTTGGAGAACTAGGTATATGGTTGCAGAGGGAAGTAGCTATACATTGAGCATAATTTTGTGGAACTAGGTATACAGTAAGGCAGGGTTTGGGGGAACTTGGTATACCGTACGGTGGGTTTCGTTAACTAGGTATATAGTGAGGCAAAGTTTTGGGATTAGGTATATGTTAAGGCTGGTTTGGGAACCAGGCACAGCAACGTCTCAATTACTAGACATTGAACAAAAAAACCTTAGAATTGAGAGGTAGGTATACGCCATACTCCACCCTGTATTTCGACCCCCTTGCTGTGTAAGCATTTACAACACGTTGTAGTTTGATTGCTAAAAACCTATTTGAATAAACTGCGGATAACTTGTGTCAGTGCAGAGCGTGCTTTAACGGATTACACCTCAGCCAGTTGACAGATAACAAATGTTGATTTAATGATTATCTCAAACGTAGGATTAATTCTCAAAGCTTAAACGATTAGTCATAGTGTGTTGCAGGATTACGCTGTTGGTTGGATGACCAGCTGAATGATTGGTATTTAAATACAAGGAGATAGAAAAAAAAAAAGAAAGTGTGAATTTACTCGCAACTTCGAAAGGTCTGTTGGGAAGCATGAATAATTTTCTTAATTGAGGTTGAAAGGATGAGAGATCTATCTCACTCTGAAAGATTAAAACAACTTAATCCAGAGACACTGTAATACAGAAGAAAAATATGCTGACCTATTGGAAGTCTATAGGATCGGAAACAACAAGCAAACAGTGCATACAGACATTTATCGCACAAAATGCCCTGATAAGGATTTGTTGATCTCATCTATCTGCAGCAAAACCAGGTAAAGTAAATACAACTGAATGAAAAAGAATTCGTTACCATCTTTTGAAAAAGAGATAGAAACTCGTAATCAGTGTCAATAATCGGAAAACCGTAGCGTCAAAACTTGATGTCGTATAAAAAAAATCGATTGAAGAATAGATTTTATTAATGCCATCACTGGTGTTTTCAGCTGGATAACATCTAAATTAGAGTAAAAAAAACAAAAACATCTGGAAACATCAAGATTCCAGAAAATCTCTACGTTATCATTAAACCCGTCCAAAAGTGAACAAATCTTTTTTTTTCGAAAATCCTATTTTGAAAGGGTCCAGTCGAATACTACTACCAGTTTTCGAGCATGTACACAAAACGGTATGGCCAGGAGCGTTAGGACGCACCAACTCACAAACAGACGTACATTTGGTGGCTATGGTTGCTCAATACATTTGGATATTTTTTTCCGTCTTTCTACAGGTGTGCAGGGCTTCTGGTTATCTTTGAATAAAGTCTTACACGATTTTGTCGTCTTTTCAATCGATAAAATAGTCCTCGGATCCGAGTGTCAATGATTGATATCTTGTTTTAATCTAGGAAATATCGGGAAGTGTTTGTCGTCAACAGGCGTAAACAACTATGAATGTCCGTTTCAAGTGAACACGTGATTATAGATAGCGTCTATCAATTGGAGAAGAGTCATTATCATGCCATGGTTTTCTTTGGATTATCGAATTCATTCTTTACTTTGCTTTTGTTTTTACAATCATTCTAAATCGTTTTTTAGAATTTTGGAAAACATCACTTTCATTCCAAGAGTTTCGAAGCTATATCCTCAGAAAATACTCGAGTTTTTTTGACTGAATTCGAGCAATAGAGGGAACTACGTCCGTAAAAGATTATGTCATTTTCCTTTTTCTCACTGAAATTATGAAGAACATGTTGCCACTGACAACTGTCATAGACACATACTGGAAGAGCCAGGTGGTCTCACGCAGTTCGTCGTGGTGTAGAGCGGCTTTCGAACCTATTCGGCTGATGAGTTCCGATGCTTTTGGTCTAATCAAATCAGACATTTCTATCGTTGCTGGAACAAGCTCGTGCATATAAAGTTATCTAGGATACTGAATTCATTTCTTGTGTTGTTTTTTGTTGATCAATTCAATTCCTCCCATCGACAACCAGATGTATAATGCGTGAGAAAAGAGAGGAATCTTTTTTTTCAATTCAAAAGCTATTCCTTTCTCTCCCCCTTACCAACTCCTGAAATAGAAAAGACCACTCTCTTTCCTTACTGATTCAACATTGAAGAAGCCTGGGGAAATGGACTGGCCGAAACATTGTGATAACAACAAAAGCAATACAAAGATGAGTTACTTGCAAGGACAATCTTGGAAAGATAGAAACCCTGCCCATTAAACAACTCTGAAGTAACCGCTCCAGGGAGCAAGCCAGACAAAAGATTCCAGGTCAACAGAATCCTCAACGTTGATGACATAGGCCTGAATGATATATTGGGTATCATCATCGCTGCAGGAGCTGCCGTTAGCAAGCTGCAGTTGGTTTCCAGTCGGTTCAAGTGGGCTCCATTTTGAGGTCGAAAACTAAAACTCTACTTTAGGTTTTGCAAGGGCTATGGCCACGAAATTTTTTGTGGTTTCAAATGGGACCGCAGGACAGATTTTTAGCAAGTTAGTTTTTGAAGATCCCCACCAAAAATAGGGTCTTGTTACAGCGTTCGATCAATGTATGCTATGTTGGTCCATATTTTGCATCTGGCTCGGTTCATGCTCACCTGAAATTTCAATATGTTGTTATTATACACCAAATATATGTCAATCAGTCTGTCATTGCATTACACAGAAAACAACACAACGTATGCAAACGGATTTTTCTGTGTAATAACTTGACCCTGAAACAAATTCTAACAATAGTTTTCGAAAACATCACGTTACAACAACACGAAGTGAGTGCTTGTTTCACAATGTAAGTATTTTGCTAATTTGGTCCTTTATTTTGTGTCCAGCTGCGTTAAGACTTACCAAAGAAATCACTATTACTTCAATTCGCCAAATTTCTGTTCATCTGTCTGTGTTAGCTAGAATGTCTGTGGTGAGTCATGGGGCCTTTAAGAATGTTTTTCACGGTTAGTTTTAGGATGTTTTGAAAAAAAAGTAGGATCTCATTTTTTCGTTCTCCGTACTGATAATAATCTATTCCCCCCCCTCTCTCTCTCTCTCTATATATATATATATATATATATATATATATATATATGTATATATATATATATATATATATATGGTCATACTTTGATTCTGTCTATATGCAACCTTTAGATAGCCAGAATGTAGCATTGCAGACCGAGGTATAGAGTCATGTTACCCCTAAAAAAGTAGTTCCTGAAAGAATTTCCAGTAGATAGGTTGGGTTTTCTGCGAGCGTTTTGTATTCAATAAAAAGGGAGTTATTGTATTTCCATGACGAGCTTCTCCTCTTGAAGTCATCAAATGGAGAATATTGACCGGTAGATGTTTATAGCTTTGATTCACAATCACTGGAGCGTTCTGATGTAATATTTATATACTTGAAGCTTGAGATAACTAAAAAGTATCTATATCCTGTGCTTTATGAACCCAAGGTTTATCCGAAAGAAATAAGCGGGATCAAAGAGTTAGCATGAGTTTAGAGAAAGCAATGTAGATTTCAGCTGACTGTACTTCCAATTGCACGGCTATTCCGTCAACTGTATATCGGTCATTTGCAAGACAACTGCCTATTTTCCTATTGAGGGTTTATTACTATGTCTAAAGTTGTTGCTCATTATCGCCTATTGTCAATGTTTGAAACCCAGGGAAGGTTGGTTATAGCTATTTTGGTCCAATACTGCGTAAGTCATACTGGAACGAGGATCAGTTTTCCACAGCAGTTTAAAGAGCAGGATCTTGACGAATGGTTTTCGACCTAAAAAAGTCCTCTTTACATCGACATTGGAATGATACATTCTTCCTACTAACGTATTTGACTTAGTGCCGAACCAAGTTTAGCTTAGTGATATATCTACGCATACGTCCATTTTTGTGTTCAGAAAGTAATTACGTATTAACAAAACACATTTGCTGTTTTTAAACGTTTCAAGTACGTCTGGCATTTACGAGCGTCCAAAGCATCA
This sequence comes from Thysanoteuthis rhombus, assembly GCA_963457665.1. Classification (NCBI taxonomy): domain Eukaryota; kingdom Metazoa; phylum Mollusca; class Cephalopoda; order Oegopsida; family Thysanoteuthidae; genus Thysanoteuthis; species Thysanoteuthis major. The sequence continues at coordinate 7,839,203 of OY735215.1, forward strand.
GGATACACTTAGGACATCTTTCTCATTGCTTGTGTAGCAGTGACATCCTTTCGAAATCCATACAGTAAGCAATGGAGATTTCGTTGCTCTTTAATAGAATCAAACTTCACTATATACAATTAACAATGCATTTCCGGATAGAAAAGATGATGAATTAAATCCAGACGTTGTTTCGTTAGTTAGTTGGCTTATGATATATAGCAGGGTACTACTGAATTACTCTCCAAAGACGAAAATAAGCGATTACTTTCCAAACACCCTGTATCTTAGACAGCTTTACAGTCGAAGTGTATCTCTGCAGGCTTGCTATTCTCTGAGAGCATTAAGAAAATTACAACTCGTTTCTTTCTTTACTGTCACGAATATGGTTTATCTAGAAACAATCGTTGCTGTGATTCTTACCTTCACAAAAAAAGATGTATGCATTCAAAATTTCTCCCTCAGTGTGAACACCTCGTAATTTTCGACTTGGACATTTCTAATTTTCCAGACAGTCGATAATTTTTTCTTTCCTCTAGAGAAAACCTTAACACGTTCGTTACCCATAACATGTGACGTCATTGACACGTTGCTCTTTCTTGTCGATTAGTAAGTAATAAGTGTTACCAGTTCTGGCTGATTTCTTTGGTTCTTTTAGAAACCATAAACAAAAACTGATACTGAAATAGACACCATAGTTTCTCCAGTTTTCAGTGTAGTCTGGCTGGCTATGTATAGATTTACTTATGACGCGTGCAGTTTGCACAAGTAGGGTGTTTTGTATTTTCTAAGTTAGGTTTTTGTTGTTAGTTTTAATTTGCAATGTGAGTTTATGCTGAATCACTCCTTTAGTTTGTGTCGAGGTAGTTCTTTTCGGAAGTCAGACATTTTTAGTGATCTTCGCCCGACAAAAATCGAGAGAAATAACTTGTACATTGATTGTGACTCTGTTTTTCAACTTTTTAAAAATTGATCAGCCCCACAGCGAGTATCTGAGCAACTTCAGATTTGCAGACGACATTTCTCTTTTTGCAGAGAACCAACACGACCTCCAACTAATGCAAGATTAACAAAATAAAGAGAGCAAGAAAGTCGGCCTACACATGAACTTCAGCAAGACAAAGATCATACAAAGCAACCACATCGGAGATCAAAACATTCAGATCAAAATCGAGGACACAGAACTGGAGAAAGTAGATCAGTACATCTATCTAAGACAACCAATCTCCATGAGATCCTCAAAAGAAGAGGAAATCATGCGAAGAATCACTCTAGGTTTACAAGCCTTCGGCAGAGCAAGCTCAACCTTCATAAATAAGAAGATCCCATTAATCCTAAAAGAAGGGTGTATAACCAATGCATCCTCCCAATAGTCACTTATGGAACTGAAACATGGAACCTAACCCAGTGACAGATCCGCAAATTGAGAACAATACAACGTGCACATGAAAGTATTATGCTGGGCCTCACATGGAGAGATCACAAGACAGCAAAGTACATTTGGGAAAAGACAGGAGTCAGGGACATCATGGAATCCATTAAAAAGCTCAAATGGCAGGCCATGTTGCACAAATGGCGGACAACTGATAGACATCACAACTCACAACATTGATCACCTGCGATCACATGCGGAACCGAAGCCGGCAGAATATTACATGGAGAGACGAGCGAGACAAATTCAGAAAATACTGGCTCTGCGACGCCCATGTAGTGTGGCGAATCCTGAGGAAAGTCTATGTCCAACAACGGACGTTGAAAGACTGATGATGATGATGATGATGATGATTATGATGATGATGATGATGATGATGATGATGATGATGAGCACGACATGCTGCCAAAAGAAGTTGGTCATGCAACGTTTTCTGTTGAACGACTAACTAGACCCGCCTTTCCAGTTGCTATTTTCTTTAACAAACTCTTCCTTGTTGCACGAGGCATCGTCTCGCTGTAGAATTTGGACTCTTCTTTGACATTCATATTGTTTTTGTGATTTTTTTTATCACTTACAACCCATGTCTGTCTGTCTCTTTTTAAATCTCTTTGCTGATCCACACACCATCTCGAAAAGTTCTAAATGAATTGAAATGGAATTTCGTGGAAGATTGGGTCATTGGCAAAGAAAAATCGGATTGAATGTTCTTCAACTGAATCCAGCTATTTTCTACGATCACACCCAAGGCATCATTCGCTGCAAATCTGCAAAATTTATTTGTCCACACGGTCATAATGAAATCTCAGAAAAGATAGGACGTAGTGGGGGTGACTGAATTTTTTTCTCCATGGGGTAGCCTAAGAATTTTTTCGATCGGGAAATTTTTATTTTATTTTTAATGCATTCATATATTCACGTCTTCGTGTCCACACAATATCCCAACAGTTCTCATTGAATTTTTACAGCGTTTTGTAGAAGTTGAAGTGTAGACAAAGGGTTAAGGAAAAAATAACTAAGTTTGAAGGCAAATTCAGACATTTTACACTCACCTCTTCTGCACCACGGCCATATGTAAACAGAATTTCATTCAGTTTTTAGTGAAGGTGGCGTTGGCTAGGTATGCACTCTCCAAGTGCTCTCTAATTCATCTTGTTTTTGTATGACTTTAACTTGATTCCAACTGGCTGTGTTTATTCCGAGTACAGTTATTTGTAAACAAGATGTCGTTATGTTCTTTGAATACAGACCAAGCTTTGATAAAGTGATTTTGTGCATTGTAACGCGGAATTCCGGCCAAACGTGCCCCCCAAACTTTCATTTGGATGCTTGCTTGAAATAAAACAGTGTTATTAACTACAAGATAAGCAGCTGGTACGAAACATTTCACAGTAAAACAATCATTACAAATTCGTGATACACAGTAGATCTAAAAGAAATCTTGATTCACCAGATTTCTCGGCTGAACACGCTTATAAACTTTGCAGATTGAAACCATGCTGATATACAATGCCGATTGGAAAAGGTCCTTGAAGTCACGTTAATAGACGAAAAAAAAAAATGTAAAGAATACAACATGTTAGGAGATAAAAAAAAAAGCATTTCATACTTTATTATTTGAAATTTGATAAAGAAGAATTAGATATGTCAATGCCATCTTTGGTCAACATGCAGTCATCCGGTGTTATCAAAACGATGAGGTGAGATGAATGTCTCTAGTACGTGAATTGCATTTGGCCCGTTATCGATGTGCTTGTATGTATACTTGTTCGTTCGAGTGCAACAGCAACATTATTATTATTATTATTATTATTATTATTATTATTATTATTATTATTATTATTATTATTATCAGCAGCAGCAGCAGCAGCAATTTTACACCAGTTGCCAGGTGCTTACCGCTGGATAATGAGTGATAGCAAGTTTCCTCATGTCTCCAGCCCTCCTATTATTATTATTATTATTATTATTATTATTATTATTATTATTATTATTATTATTATTATTATTATTATTCACAATCTCACACCAGTTGCCTGGTCGTAACCGCTGGAGTTTGAGTGACGGCAAGTCTAATAATAATAATAATACAACCATGCAGAAAAGTGGTATCAGCACAAACCGGAGGCAGCCCTGGAGAATGACAACCACAAACTACTCTGGGACTTTGACATCCAATCCAACCACCTCAACCAGGCAAGAAGACTGGACTTGGTAATCGAAGACAAGAAGAGCAAGACCTGCCAAAATAGTAGACGTGGCTGTACCTCCAGACCATAGAGTAAAGAGGAAGGAGAGTGAAAAACTGGAAAAATACCAGGACCTAGCGAGAGAACTGAAGATGTGAAACATGAAAGCCAGGGTCGTGCCAGTCATAGTGGGCGCACTAGGAACTGTCCCAAAGACACTGAGGGAGATACTGGAGGAGATTGGGGTTAAAGGAAGGATTGGGACTGCACAGACCACAGCTTTGCAAGGAACTGCACAGATACTGAGGAAAATGCTAGAAATATAAAGACTGCAACGGTAATTGTTGACAGTGACCTAACAGAGGAAGGGAAATGAAAGCGGAAATGCAAACCACAGCACTGGCATGATAGGTGAAAGAGAGAAGAGATGTTGACTGAAGACCGGGGAGACTTATTGTCACTCAGCCTTCAGCAATAACCACTAGGCAACCGGTGTGAAACTGTAAACCGTAGTATTACTGTGGCCTATGAGAACTAGGAGAGAAGGGCTGGAGACTTGAGGAGACTTGCTCAAAACTCCAGCGGTAACCACCAGGCAACTAGTGTGAGATTACAAATAATAATGATGATGATAATAATAATAATAATGAATATTTCGGTAATGGCATTTATTCTTGTGCATTGTTCCAAACTGAAATTTAAAATCAACCAACTGACAAAGAACTGAACGAGACTTTTTGCATCAAATGTTTATTTATCCATCAAGAAAAGTTTCGATCTTCAATTGTTTGTCCTCCTCAAGACTTTGCTGTCTTCTGCGTGCGTTCTTAATGACCTCATCCAAAGTGAAAATGACACTTCCCACCCTGCTTCTTATTGCAGTCCAAGGAATGTGCATTTAATGCTCTCTTGATCGGGATGAAGGTTCAGTTCTGATAAGAATAGGTCCATTTTCAGCAGCCATGAACTTCTGTGCATCAGCATGTTCTTCTGGGAATCGTCTTGTTTTGAAGCACTTTTTATACCTACTGTCTTAACTCCCAGCACTGTGTTCAGTTTGTTTCTTGTTATATGCTTTTGTTTCTTGTCTTTTCAATTCTAGACGGCGACCTTTGATTTAGATCTCTGTGCTAAGACGGAAAAAAGTTAGTAACCAAAAATTTATAGTGGTTATTCAGGATTTCTTCACGATATCTAATTGACTCTTTCTTTTTTCTTATCAAATACTGAATCAATCAAATAGCCACTGATGTCAAGTCTTGTTTTAAGATGCGTCCATGCATCTCTATCAGGGACCTTTCGGTCGGTCTGTTGGTCCCTGATACGTTAATTATCAATTTTCTCAGCCATATTATATTGGATTCATATTAGACTTGGTATCGAGATTCGGGTTAACTATCCTCATCACCCTCTTTCTCCCCCTCCCCTTGCTACTATGACCACAACTAGTAATGCTAAATATCCATTTTCTCAGCTGCATCATGTTGGATTGATATCAAACTTGGTCCAGACCCTCGGGTAAACAATCTTAATCCTCCTCCCTGTCCTGTCACTGCTACCACAAATAGTTATACTGAATATCAATTTTCCATCCCGTATTCTGTTGGATTGATATAAAACTTGGTCCGGGCTTCTGAATACACTGTCCCCTCCACCATCCTTCTTTCTTCTTTTCTTGGTATTACTACTGTAACTGGTGGACGCACCGTTGAGCTTATGGTGCTTGTTTTGCTATAGATCTAAGTAATATCTGCCATTTTCTTCTGAACATTCTCCTTGCTCATGAATATAACCTTTCAGAAAATTATCCAATGAAAAGAAAGGATTTATTTTCCTTTCTTATGATAAAATCTTATCAAAATCACTCACGTTTGACCGAATCGAACTTCCGTAATCTTTTATGGAGCTTAAACTAATTTCAAATTACTTTGCAGAATTTTAAAAAGCAAGGTTTCAAAATTTCTTGATGTTTTTTGATGTTTACTGATTACGCACGTTCGATGACTAAGTTATCGAAATGTAACTTTTAAAACCAGCAGAAGCGAAACTATCCACATTAATGTTTCAGTGGGTATTAGAAAGAAAGAGATACAGAAGGATGGGGAAAAGAGAGAGAGAGAGAGAGAGAGAGAGAGAGAGAGAGAGAGAGAGAGAGAGAGAGAGAGAGAGAGAGAAAGAGAGAGAGGGGAAGTAGAAAGAGAAATAACGTCACGAGCAAGAGATGAATAGTGATGAAAAAGAGATTGAACACGACAGAAAGATACAGAGAGAGAGAGAGAGAGAGAGAGAGAGAGAGAGAGAGAGAGAGAGAGAGACAGACAGAGACAGAGACAGAGACAGAGATTGGCTACCGAATTTTATGGCATCTGTCACTTTTAAGGAAATGCATACATAGTCTTGTAGACGTATAAATTGAGTCCTCTCTCTCTCTCTCTATATATATATACGTTTATATGCATCTCTCTCTCTCTATATATATATATATATATATATTTATCTATATATATATATGTGTGTGTATGCGTGTGTGTGTGTGTATCATCAGCCCTTATAAATCCATATGTCTCACCAGCGAACCTTCCTATATCATCCCTCTATCTGATGTTTGATTTTTTCTGCTATATTTACTACACAAATCTGTCAGTCTTTTCCTCCATCTGTTGTCGTCTATTCATGCTGAGTGACTTGTCCATTTCCATTTTTGTTGCTTAATTAATCATATGATATCTTTCACCTTGGTATCTCCCCAGGTCTATGTTATCATTTCTCTTGTGTTATCCCTAGCATTGCTCTTCCCATGGCTCTTAGCACATTTCTAAGTTGATTCTCAGCTACCTTCTGTCGAATTTCATGTTTCGGATTCGTCGTAGATCATTACTTATGCGTCCATTGTCTATCCTACATTCAAAGCACATTAGCAAAATGCTGTTCAAAATGTCACTATTCCAGCTGATTGTTGTGCATCGCTTATTAATATATTATTGTTTTGTATCCAGGGTTTTTCCTTATTTTTATTCCTACTTTCGGTAAATGTATTTGTCGAAAGATACATTATCAGGACAGGTAATAAAGTTAGAGAAATACCATGGTTGATTTATTTATATACAATATGATTCCCAAAGGCAGAAATAATTCTTTTAAATTTGATAATAATTTTCCTCTTTACTTTTAAAATATTGAAAGATAAATTGGATTTATTTCCTTTTATCAAAATTTCATTGAGTAAAAAACGTTAAATAATTTTAATAGCATTTAAAAACCTTTCATGACGAAGAGAATACTTTCTTTTTACTCCCTCCCTCTGTGTCTTCCTTTCTCCCCTCTCTCTATTCCTATATACCTCTCTCTTTCTATCCCCCCTCTTTCCCTTTTTTTCTCCCCCTCTCCATCTACTTCTTCCCCCTCTTTCCTTCTTTCCCCCACCGAACACTGTCCCTGTCTCTGTCTCTCACTCTCTTTTAGAGTCTCCACATTGATAAAACATTATATTGTGGAAATCTAAGATCAAAAGTAGGCTAATAACTTTGTCAGGTTACGGACTTATTGATGCACTCATGTATATTTATCTCCAGATAGAAGCACAGAGGCATACACACACACACACACACACACACACACACACACATATATATATATATATATATATATATATATATATATATATATATGTGTGTGAATGATTATAAAATGCATAGTATTATATTGGAATTCTATCTGGAATGATCTGCAGTTATTACACGGTGAATGTATCATTTGGCCTTGACAACATAAGAATAATAAACAACAAAAGAAAATGAGGCTGCTACTGGAATCGAACGTACGACTGATAGGGTAGCAGCTTCAATGTACTGTTGTTATTACTATTAGGCAAAACAGCCACTGGTAATGCAGAGGCTCAAATGTCTATTTAAACCCCTAATCCTTACTTTTTTTTTAATTCATGGTCCATTTGCTGTTGTGAAATGGACGTGAGTACTATTCGACTGAACGACTATAAATTGTGTTATTTTACATTGAAAAGCCATTTAAGATTATCTCCTGTTATCACACGGTGAACGTATCATTTGGCCTAGACAACGTACATAGAATGAACAGTATATAATTGTTGTCTATTCTATTTATGTTGTCTGCGACAAATGATAACTTCACTAAGTAATATCGGGATATCATTTCAAATTGGGATTTAGTATGATATAAAGCAATCTATAATCGTTTTGTCAGATCATATACCCATTTCTCGATACCATATATATATATATATATATATATATATATATATATATATATATATATATATATATATATATATATATATCCTGGAAGTAAATCATAAAAGAGTCGTAAGATAACAGTATTAGATAACGCTGATCAGATTGAGAGAGTCTTGCGTGGCACATTGTTGTATATACGTTGGGAGAATATATGAAAATTGACTAATTTCTATCTTTTTCAGTATCACAAGATAAAAAGCCTATGTATATATATATGCGTGTGTGTGTGTATGTGCATGTGGTTTTGTATCCAGCCACTCAATATTGACACAAAATTAGCTCAGCTCCGGCAAGGATGCTTTAGTGCCCTCCAAATGACTCCCCATGGAACTACATAACTTCTCTTACACTTTAAAGAGAGAAAGTCTGAAGAGTTCGATTTCGAGATTTCCAACAGCTACCCAGTGGCATTCTCCATAATCGTGTCCATGGTCTGGGATTCCTTTGGAAAAATACAGAAATTGCAGGGAGTCAAATCTGGATTGTATAACCCGATGAATGCAAGAATTCAGGTTAAAAAAAAACTAAAAAAAACAGCACTAGCCGTAAAAAATGATTTGTGCAGTCATTGTGAATGGGTCGGTCACATTGTACACAAGTTCACTCAAAAGCATTCGACTGCTGACTGAGTAATCAAACAGAAGAGTTTCTTTCCACCGATAAATAGTGAGACTCTTTCTGATTAGTGGCAAATTCAAATCACTGTGGTCAAAATGGTTCTCGAAATAATCAAAATAGCTGGATACTTTCCGAACAGACCTCATGTATACACTGGTGTGCCAAAACATCATGACCTGCAACGTATGGCAAGAATGGCAGCTTCTGTCCCCTGACTACTGTGCGTCTAAAGTAATCCTGCCTTGAGTACTTCATTTTGATGTGTTGAATTCCACAGTTATTGGTAGGAAGGAAGATTTGAATGACAAAAGATTTGATAAAGGACAAAAAAAGAATAATAAGTCACTATAACTCCAGTGTGTGAAGTACTCACAATTGAATCCAGGCAGTTCTCATTGGCAGTCGTCCTCGAAAGGGAATATCATCAACCACTTGGTATGCCAAGACTTTTCAATATGAGAGGGGAACGCCGACTTTTCCTGCGACTGCCAACAGAGGCGATACTGTTATACAAATAGCTGATACCTTTAACAAAGTTGAACGAAGGGATGCGTCACGACACACAGTATATCGATCTCTGTTGTGTATGGGGCTACGTAGCAGCAGGCCAGTCAATGCATCCATTTAAACCATTGCACATTGCCAACAGAGTCTTTTATTAGTACGTAAGCGTCAGAATTGGGCTTTGTATCAATGTGAAAATGCCGCCTGGACCGATTAGACTTGTTTTCTTCTGAATAAGGTGTTTGAGAGGATGCGTTATCTTGAGTAAGCGATGGCACCATTATGGACTGGGAAAGCATCCGTGGAATCAATATGAGAGTTTCTGCAACGGTCTATTAGGAAAGGGTTGGCTCTTATTATTAACGTTGGAAATAATTAGCCGCGTACCGTCTACCTCATAATCGTTGAAGACTAGGAACACCCCTCCATGGCTACAAGTTGTACGAAAATGATTTCAGGAACACTGAAGAGACTTTTTTGTGTTGCGTAGGCCACCAAACTCGCCAGACTTTAATCCTATTGAGCACTTATGGGATGTGTTGAACAAGTTTGCTCTACAAAACCTCTACCTTGTAAGCAGCAGCAGTTGAAGGATAAACTGTTAACATCATGAAACCATATGTAGTCGATCAATCAAGCTCACCCAACCATGCCCACAAGTTGGGACTGTGCTAATATGAAAATTAACACTTGAACTCTATTCTTCCATAAATCGTTTTTGAATGTATTGAGTGATATGGGGGATTAGTCTCTTCACCCCGAGCATTCCATAGTTCGGTCACTCGAGTGGAAAATAAATTCTGTCTCAGCCCATTGGATGTCTGTACCTGGAATCTTTGGGGTTTTGTAGATGATGACGAAGTAAACAAGCGCTGGTCTCGGCACAAAGAGCTATGGCAGTTTTGGTCAGAAGTATGGTTGTTATACTGAAATCGTTAGACCTTTAATAGATCAGCACGGTTACGGCAGGATTTCCAACCTCTCAAGATTGAGTCTACTCAGCCTGTATAAGACGAATCTCTAACTTTAGGGACAAACTTGGTAGCCCTTGAATAATTTGAGTACTAATAACTTATTAGTTAGGGGGTCATAATGTTTCGGACCCTCAGTGTATGTGTGTCAGTGTGTGGGGGTGGATGATGAATGGAATTTGTGTGAATTCTCTTGGGAGAAGCGCTTGAGTTATGGCGTCAAAAGAATCAGATTCATACGCTGATAGGCAGACAGAATGACGATCAGGGAGAGAGAGGGATGAGAGAAAGAGGGGAGAGAGAGAAAGAGAAGTGTGAAGCAATAAAGTGAAGCAGAATCAAAAGAAGGAAGACGCATAGGAGTGAGAGAGGTAGAGATTAAAAGTGTGCAGAGTTAAAAGAGTGATAGCAACGAGAGAGAAAGAAAGAAAGAAAGAGAGAGAGAGAGAGAGAGAGAGAGAGAGAGAGAGAGAGAGAATAGAATAACGCATGAAAGAAGAAAAAAGAACAGGACAGAGAAAGTTGAAAACGAAGGAAGAAGAGAGGAAGAAAACCGGAGAAACAGGTCTTCACTCAGTAGAAACCGTCACGTTGCCAACCTCATTTGGCAGAATTCTGTGTTGGGTGTGATCAATTAAATAATTGGAAGAAAGACTGAGATCAACGGATAATACTTATCTTTCCTCTTGTGCAATGATCTCCGAAAAGTCAGGAATAAAAAAGAACCCAGGTGGAATCAAAATAACGGATCAATTTAGCATTAATGTACGTCGTAGATTGAACCCCTGCTAAGATCCTCTTTGGTGATGGTGGCTGGGGGGTTATACATGCTGAGAAGTTAATGTTTATCTTTTCAGCCCTCTAACTTGCCCGTACGCATGATACATACACACAATTATAGCAAGACGGATAGACAGGCCAACTTGAAAACTGGACTATGTGGACAATTTTGGTGACAGCTTTAGTTGTCGGTTTCTAATACGATTTCTACGAGAGATGAATCAATTGAATTAATCATAGGAAGAATCAAGTGAGACGGACTATAAGAGAGACGTCCAGTCGGGAAGACACGACTTTAGCGGAAGTTATTGAGGACGTCGAAGGCATTGAAAGAAGGAAAGAGAGAAAAAAAGGAAAGAAATGATATTAAGGCATATAAGAAAGAAGGAAATACAGGGATGTATACCCATTGATAAGAAGAGAACAAAGAAAAAATGACAACAAACAGGAAAGGAATTAGATCGACAGGATAGGAGGTTTAAAGAACGAATGGGGTGAAGAGAGAGAGAGAGAGTGAAAGAGAGAGAAAGAGAGAGAGAGGAAGAGAGAGAAAGGGAAGTGAGAGAGAGAGAGAGAGGGGGGGGGAAAGAGAAAGGGGGGGGGAAACAAGCAGTGAAAAAGTGACGGAAATAAAAGATATAGAAAGTAAGAAAAAAGAATTTAAAAATGTAGAAAAGTACCGAAATTATATATAAAAAAGATAATGAAATAAAAGATAATAATAATTCAACGAAAATGAGAAAAAAAATCGAACGAAAAAGAGAGGCCGAAAGAGGGACAGAAAAATATGTGGGAAGGAATGAAAAGGAAAAATGAAAGAAAGAAAGGAAAAAGGAATAATTTTAGACAAAGAAAAAATACCACCACTCTGTCTGTCTGTAAGATAATATCGGTTGTTGCACGCAACTCCCTGGTTGGGTCAGTGTCACTTGCAAGTACGACCTATCGTGTTGCATGCAATAACTAACTCAGATGGGAATCCGTTGAATAAAAATAAATTCAGAACAAACGATTAAGTTTTGTTGCAATGGAATCGTGTGCGATTGTGTCATATCTCACACCAACTGGCTCTGTCTATGTCTGGCCGACCGATATTACATTTCCAATCGTTAATTGTCGAGTTCTTTTTCAATTTCGTGAAATGAAAGCCAACTTAGTGGATAGACACGCAGTATTGCTGGAAAACAAAAACAACAAAAAACGTTTGTATTGCTTTCCTCACGGAGAAGTCCATAGATCACATCATTTTACAAATAATCACTTGTAACTTGCAGTCCAATACGTAATAATGACTTATTACATAAGCTGATGATAGATTTAGGTTATATTTGAGTTTGTCAACGGTATTCTTGTTATTTAATCAACTCGAGTACTGTTCTGTGTTTTTAAAGCTCTTGTAATGCTCTACGTATTGTATCTTCCGATGATTTTGAGTCTTCTGAAAGTTCTGGAATGCTGTTGAAAGGATTCTTCTCCACCTCCAATATTAAACCATCACATTTGTAAACTGATGGTCGGTCGCCCCCAGACTTTATTTCAAAGGACAAATCACCACCCTTAAAATGCTTGAACTAGTATTGGACAGTACCATCAAATATTGTTCCATTTCTTCCCACTCCCAAAATTCTGCGACAGGCTTCAGAGGCTTTAGATCCTAGTCCAGAATTATCGTCAAAATTGGCAGAATCTAAAATCTTATCCACTGTTAAAACATCTGAAACGAAAGGTAAAACGGATAAGTATTGATCATAATCCGAAATGTATATCTATTACTAATTGTGTTCATGTAAGACATAACCGAAAGATGCTGTTGATAATCGAATGTCTTTTATATCCTTGTGGGTTTTGTATTTTGGTAAAATCAATAACTATTTCCTTCTTTGAGTTGTAAATAAACATCCTCCCAATGAATTTAGCGCGGATGCATAAAATAGGGGTCTAGCACAACCATTTTCTAGTGGAGTAAGTTCGATCCTCTTTGATTGTGACCCTGGTCTAGACAATGAGATTCTTAAAAATCTTTTTCTGAATTACTGAATCGTAGTTCTCGAGGCCAGAGATGCAACTTACGAGAACAGACCAGAGACGGAACCGAGAACACGAAGAGCAGCGTATCGAACCAATACGCTGGTCAGACGAAATCGAAGGGGAGAAACGGAACAATTAAAAATTAGAATGAGAAAGGAAGACTGCACGCTGTTTGTCTTAATGAATATTGCATCTTTTTGGAACCAATGTCATGAAACTCATGACTCTACGTGAACGGATCCATCAACGTTGTTTTGACGGAGTCGTGGCTCTTTCTGAATTTCTCAGAAAAAAAGAAACAGAACAGGGTTAGTCATTTCATAAACTCACAGAATCTATTGTGCAAATGTAATTTAGTTTCCAATTCACAATCTTGAAAACAAATGTGTCTAATCAATCATAATCTTGAAAAAAATTCAATTTACAATTTTTCACATGAAAGAAAATCACAATCGCACCTTGTCGAACACCTTTTAATCAATCAGTATAATTGAAAAGTTAATTTTTCTGCCCCTTTGCTTCTCCATTCGTTACATATCTATATGTTGCTGATGAATATATCTACTACCCATCATTTGGAACAATGGATACTTCCCGTAAACAAGTTTGATTTCTTATTTATGAAATTCAGATGAAATTGGTAAAAAGCGAATATGTATTTCTCCTACTCACAATTTGAAACGAGATGAGACGTAATTGTTTATTTACACTAAGACGTAGTGAATATAGCGAATATCACTTTTTGGCTTGCCCCAGACGAGCTTATGTATATCAATATTTGCCAATTCCCAACAGGTGCCAAAAAAACTGTCATCGAAGAGAATGGATTTGTGTGAATTACAATGAAATTGTACATCATCATTTAGCGAAACAAGACGGAGATAAAAGTGATCAGATTCAGCAAAAAAGCTGAATCAGTGTTGGAACTGATAGTGTAGTGTTGATGAACAAGGCGGCTTCGATGCTAGTTGGGAGAGAAAGAGGGAGAGAGGAATGAGGAAAAAATCTTAGAAATACATTGAATGGAATCCTTCACGTAAAGTAATATTCAACAAGATAAGACAAACATTACTTGGCACTCACAACATCGGCTCCACCTTGTTGTAGTAGTATTGCAGTTAGCGAAATCAGTTAGGAAAAAAACCCATAAGCGTCAATGGAAATTTGGTTATTCTATACAATCTGATTAACTTAATTAACCAGTCGTATAGCGATAGTTCCATTCATATCAATGAGGCTGAGTCAACAGATTTGCATAAATCTAATTTCTAGTACCTCTGATAATTTTTTTCTAATATTTTAAAATCAGATCAGAACATTCTAATATTTTAGAGTACTTACAGCCAATTTAGACAGTCTTAGTGTGGTGGGGGATTAGTCCTCTAAGCAGGAATAGCAGAAGCCATAGCCACCTAAAGGACACTTTATTGTTCGATGTATATGAACGTCAATCCGACAATGTTGGAGGTAATTTGCTTGGAAGAAACAGCAAATAGTGTAGACCACCTTGCCGAATGAGTTCTGTGAGTAGATATTCACTTCGCTCCGAAAATAGAACAAATATCAGAAACACATTAAATGAAAATGGAATATCTTATGAAAAGTTATATTTAACAAACAGATCTGGCTAATTAGCCAATGAAAATCGTTGCGAAACCAACGTTGTTTGGTTGAATGTCGTATTTTTTGAAAAAAGTGATGATCAATAAATAATTTACATTTCTCGTCTTTCGTTGAGCAGCAAACACTAAAAGTCTGAATTTGCACCCCCCCCAAAAAAAGAACAGGCGTGAACGTGGCTGGGCAAAAACTGGGGGGTCAATTTAGCTTGGGGCTTTTGCATTTCAAATCGAAACCCCCTTAAATTTGAAGGGGATTTTCGAGAAACAAAACAACCGTTTCTCAAGACATATTGAGAAGTAAATTCTTAGCCCTTGACTTAATTGGCGCAACTAGTACGCTTGATACATTGATAGTCAGCTAGCCAGGCTGACTGAGAGACAAACTTCAAAACTGACAAAATGTATGTAGACAGTTATGGTTGACAAACTGTAATCAAACAGACATTGATATATATATATATATATATATATATATATATATATATATATATATATATATATATATATATATATATATATATTTGATATTGGAAATGCATTGAATTAAAATGGAATCTTTTACGCCACATAATCTTTATCAAAATAAAACAAAGCTCGTGAGCGACTGAAAAGTTGTTCAAACTTCTTTTCTGTAAATAAGGGCCTGGGGCAAGTGTAGACGTGTTGGAGCACAGAATACGCTTTTGGTACGAACATTGGCCAAGTTCCGATGAGCTGATGAACATCGTTCCCTTGCCCCTCTCTTCCCCCGTTGGGCTTAATCATCTGTGCTCGAGACACAACAGTTCCCGGCTTCTGACCTTTCACTTCCGCCGGAAAAGGATGTTCACTTGGGCCTGCAGCCAGTAACGGCTACGCAGCCGCCATCTTGGAACCAGTTCAATTTGCAGATCCCAGACGGTTTTGTTTTTTCCTAACCACAAAGAATCCTTCAGCAACAGAACATAGTCAAATTTAATATAACAACTTTTTTTTTCTTTAAGAGCTGGAGGCAACAGCAATATTTATATCTAAGGTGCTTCTACTATTCTGAAACCTAAAAAATGTGTTAGGGGGGACCAGGACACAATGAGAAAGTGAGCTCGGTGAAACGCCACTATTTTCTCAAAAACTGTTGACTGCAAAATACTGCCAACTCGTTTGAAAAAAGGCTGCGTAATTGTACTATCGACACAAGATTGTGGCACTCTCCAGCCAATGGTTTTTGAGAAAATAAGCAATCAATATCAGGAGATTCAATGAAGTTAGAACCCACTAACAACGGCCGACATAATTACCTTGATGATCATTGTTATAAGAGATGTATCCTGATCCATTTTTCTGAATGGTTTTGAAAAATTTGAAAAGAATTTATCGGTATATTTTATTTAAGATATTTTTTTTTTATAGAAAAATGATGAGTACGAGGTATTTTTATCAGCAACATTGTTACCTTTAAACGGAAGAGTCCAATGTTTCGGACAAAGAAGCAAGAAAATCGCACCGTTCATTTTATTTGTAGTAGTTTATTGTTTGTTCGTCATTACTCAAAACATGGATTCCTGGAGATAATATGCGAAATTGTGACCGGCAAAATATAAGATAATGTGACGATTTAGACAATTTCAGATCGTATTGGCTCGGCGACGCCCACGAACGAGAGTTTTTCCGAATCATGGGGAGGGTCTATGTCCAACGACACACGTTAAAAGGCTGCTGTCGTTACTGCTGCTGCCGATGATGAAAGAAAGTTTGGGTTTCAAGTAATTATTATCTTTGAAGAAAAGTTTTAAGGGAGTATTTGACATTTTCTGTACTTTTCAGGCATAATCAATAACAGAAATAAGACTTATTACCCAGTTACAAAAAATAAAAACTTTAAAAAAAATTGCACAGTGCTAAGATAAAAATCTGGGGTCGAGCAATTCATGGGGTATGATAAATGATTTCTCAGCTAAAAAAAAAAGAAGTTAGATCTGTGCCCAAGATCGACTTAGTTTCGAGTAAATAGGATAGTCCGAGCACAATTGGAAATAATGAGTAAATACCCAAACCCTACCAGTTATTCGGCTCGAATGTACAACACTTGGTTGGGAAAAAGAAGATAACCGGCAATAGCTGGTCCCCAAAGGCTTTTGAGTTCCTGTAAGAGAAATCTGATTCAGGGTTAAATACGTGTGCATTACTTTCGTTTCTTATCGCTCTAGGCGTGATCGGACGGTCGATCGAATCTTTGGCAACATCATATGCATGTCCACGCAGCCTCTTTCTTCATGGACAGCAGAATCAAACACTACCACAGGGGGATTTTGAGCAAGGCGACGCAAAACGAAGCAGAGAATCACGAAATGAAAACAAGATTTTTTCTATCACATCACCGAAGCGGTAGACCTCGCTGGGTATCGATTTTCGAGATTCGTCAAGTTTCGAGCCGAGCAGTGCCGTATTAAACCAACAAGGCTCTTGGCTAATATAGTATTTCTCAAAGTACAGGTCAGGACTACGGTTACTAACCTATGGAAATGGAAATATAGGACGGGGGTGGAAGGTCGCGAAGCGCATGAAAGCTTAAAAATGGTTAGATTTTCGCTTTTCCCGGATTTTTTTAGAAAAAAAAACTTATTACTTATAATGTGAACATACCTAAAAAAATTTCCATCTCTAAACAAAAAGCTTTTTCGACTAAAGTACTTTGTGACACCAAAAAATTTGAGAAATGATATATCAATAAGCTATCTATTATATAGCTATTTCTACCCAGCCAGGAAATTCGAGAGGGACTCCTGTACTTTTACGAGTCGATATACTATATAAGACAACGTTGGTTGTCTCGTTAAATATAGGGTGGTTAGCAACACTAGTCGAAACGTATCCGGAGTCGCGTAGAGATTATTGGGAGTTGCAAAAATATTTGAAAATCCTTTTGAAGAATAATTATATAACTGTCGCTGAAACTGTTGACATAGGTTTCTTTAGTTTTTACGCTGATCTGGTTTGCTGAATGCCTGGTTGTGTATGCATGTATCCCACATGCAATGAAATCGCAGGGCTAAAATTTTTAATAAGTAATTATGTTCTGCAATTTTTTTTTCTAACATTTTCTTCCCTAAAGAGGTTTTCAGTCAGGAGTTCTAAAAATGTGTACTAAATTTAACAATTAGATTTTGTGCATGCGTGATATTTGGAAATTTTGACTTTTTTTCAGTGATCACTGCCTAGCAAAAGATGGGAGAAGTAACTTAATCGACCCTTTTTCCAATTGTTTTCTATTGATCACCCCCAACATGGCATGATACCAAAAGGCTTTGGTAACGTAATGGTGTCTATTGAATTACTGACCAAACCTGTTTTTTCATTATCTCTACACAGAAATGTCCTTCAGAAGTCTAGTGCGGAAATGGCCCAATCCTATTCACTAATTTGACAAAAAATATTTTGCGTTAGATTAAAAAATGACAAGATACTGCGTAAAAATATTATTGAGTACTTCTTGTATCAAAACTCCAGGGGGCGTTCACTAGGTTTCACAGGGTTGAATAAGATTGAGAAATACTGATCTGACCGGACATGTTTTTCAGAATTTTTTTTTTTTGTTAAACCTCAGTTCGTTAGAATACAAGTTACCACTTTTTTGTTGTTATTTTCGTTGTTTCGGCCAATCAATTCTACGACTTTCTTCAGATGCACTATCCTTACAAATCTTTTACATGTTGTGCCAAGTAAAAAATGCTATAGTATGAGCTTAAATGCAGGGTTGAAGAGGTCTAACGGTTTTTTGTGTAATCTTTTCCCATGAATCTTCGCTCCTAAGTAAGATTGGATGAAAAAGTCTCCTTTTTTTTTCCCTTATTGGATTGAATGAAAAAAGTCTCCTCCTTTTCCGTTATTGGATGTGTATCTTATTGACCAGACTAAACTTACCGTCAGAATATTCCAAATGCTTTAGTTATTCTTTCAAAGGCTATTAAAGGGCATATTTCTCCCTGTTTCTCAACTCAGAACCAGTAAAAGTCATCTCAATAACAAGTAATTAATTCTTCAAAATAGTTGTTTTTCAGCAAAGAGAACATTTTTTTTACTATTTCTCCCTGTTAACGACAATGCCTTTTAAAATGCAGCCTACTCGTTGTTGCGGTTTTTCGAAACTCCTGATATTGAGTTTCTGAATTCATTTTGACGTCGTATACGAATAATTGTGACATATGCAAAAAAAGTATTGACACTCATGTTAAAATGGGACACGTAGTTTTGGAATAATATTGTATGGAGCAATGAATTCTATTTTGTTTACTTTTAGATTTTAATGAAGCAAAGGAGTTTGACCCTGGTGCTGCTAAGCTTGTATATGTTCTCGTTGTGGATATTGGTTTTGAACTTCAGACATGGTGGTTGCTGATCTTTTACGCAGCATCGATATAAGAATGGATTTTGAGCGGGGGAAGATGTCCGACTTCTTAAAAAAATTCTTTCTAATTAGACAATGGAATCTATAACTTTCTGTTTTTATTGATTATGTTTCATTACACTAGATATTTTTTTTATATGTATATTTCCTTATCTACACATAAAATAAGGTGGGGTCGTCTCCTGGATATGCGCCTATTGAATGATCGGAAGAGACGGAAGGAGTTAGCCAATCCTTGTAACTTTCTTTCGATATGTCTGTGTCAGGAAGATGCTTCTGTCAGGACTGTCATGATATTACTTGAGTCAGTCTTAGATAATGAGAAAGTAGATCAATATAAAGGGTAATGTTTTTTCAGAGATTTTCTCTTTATTGAAGTGTGGGTTTTCTATCTTGAATAACATTTCTTAGTGTCGTCTTCAGGAGAAGAAAGTTTCGTTTCAAAGTGTTAATCCCAGGATAAAATGACCATTAATCACCCATATTCGTACCAAAAATACAAGCAAATAAAAAAAGGGTAAGAAAGTTCTACCTTTAAATAGGAAAAAGAGCAGAATATCTACAAGACTTGCAACGTTGTTTACATAATTTTTTGTTGCTTTAAGAACGCTTTATTTGTTCTTTATTTCAAGGACCGATAAAAGAATAGAATTATATGACGTATTGTGACATAAATATGATACTCTTTCTTCTGTATCCTTCCATTCTCATGAACGCTATGAATCCTTTCAAATCATGTCTTAACGTAAATGTTTTTCATAGAACTTTTTGACTTTTTAAAAATTTCTCTCTATCACATAACTAGCGTTTTGCACTGGAAAAAAATTGAAATAATAAAAAAACAAAAACAAATATATGGGAGATTCTGGAGAATATTGGTGTTATTAATAAACTTGTCTGAGTGAGACCCCCAGAAGGACAAAAAAGGTTCTTTTCCAATGATTGAAAAAAAAAAATCTTTTAGAAAGAATCTTGCAGAGTACTGATGCCATTTTTCAAGTCTTTATACAGAAAGATATGACCGGGAGCAGCCTGAAACTTCTTTAGATTATCATTTTGTTTATTTATTCACATTTTTTCAGATTATTTTAAAAAATTGTTTTCATGAAATATTTCAAAAATTATTTTGAAAATGTTTTCCTGAGATCCATTGATTTATTGCCCTCCCAGAGCTTTGCCCTACTCACTCTTGAAGGCTTTCCGGGCCCCATACACCACGTCTGTCTTTACCTTACCATTCAAAAGGAGAAAAAAAAGAAAAAAAAAAAAGAAACGACATTCAGACAACCCAACATTTAGTCGTTGTGAAATGTTTAGAAATACTTCTAGCTCTGATTCTTTGTTGTTTCAATAACGTTGGGATAAGGCCTACATTTTATGTCTATGGAAGAAATTTTTTTTCCCAGAAAGAAGAGAACAATGTCTAAACATCTAGATTTTTCACAATCCAATTCACTATGTAGATTATTCAGATTAAAACAAATTGTATTCGGCAGACACTCAACAAGATGGCAATTTAAAGAAAATGTGGTAAACATTTGTATATTTTTTTTATTATTCCATTACTTATTCTCGGGAACACAGCGACAGCAGGGTATTCCGAAGAGAATTCATTGCTAATTTTGTTTGAATTCTATAGCTCTTTCTCCAGATCTCTCTCACCGTCTTCATCGCGTTCAACACTTATAGGTATCAGACGGCAATTTGCTAGATATTATGATAATATCAGGAAATGATGTCATCAGAATTTTAACCCTACGAAGGCTAACAGTCTGTCTGTACTTGGAACAGGCTGACTGATCTTTTCAACACTTATTATCGGATGGTATTTTGGTATATATAATAGAAACATCAGTGAATAGTGTAATCAGGTTTTAAAACTCAGTGACGGCCAACAGTCTGTCAATACCCGAGACGGGTGGGATGTCGTATTTGTCTAACGCCAGAACTGGAGCCTGATATCGTTTTCCAACTGTAACGAGAACGAAAACAACAAGAACAATCCTCACCAAATGAGGGGTGTAAACCGACGTGTAAAATCGATATTCCTCTATTGCAATTTGAACTCACGACCAACTAATTACCGAGAGACTGAACTAATAAAGTCTCAGGTATCAACGAAAATTTTCAAATGTTACAGGTATTCACGGGCTTCTTTCATTCAAATAAATCAATACATTCATTCAAGAAATATATCTTTTCATAATTTTTTAATTTGTTAAACATACAATACAAAAATCACCGTAATCATCTACAGTGAGAATAGAAGTGGCAGCTGACTTAGACTCTGTTGCAGCCGGGCTTGCGAATTTTCATTGTTATCAGATGACAGCTTATCAAAAGTTATGACACTAGTAGAGGAAGAGATCACCAAAGTTTTAACCTTATATAGGCCGATGACCTGTCTACATTTGGAACGGCGAGGTATTGTGTTTTTACGTTGATAATTCAGGCAGCTTTTAAGTAGAACTTATGATAAGAGAAAATTAAAGAATCAACTCTAGAACTGCACTGAGCTAAAAAGCTATATGAGGAAATTAGGGAAACATGTTCCTTTATAAGAAAACCTGTAGGCATCGAACATGGGGAAAAGTTATTTTTCCTTTTTGACATGGACGTGTATTTGTATTTGTACCTGTGTTTGTGTGTGCCAGCGCTCCAGGCCATACCATATTGTCTACAAACTTGAAAATTGACATCAGTACTCTACTATATTCTCTCTGAAAGATCACATTTTCTATTATGAGATAAATACTTCTTCGACCTTTTTGGGCCCTATTCAGATATTTGAATTTAGTGATAACATCCAGATTCTGATTTTTGTGCTCAAAATGTCATGGGGAAATGGTATACGACATTATTACATTCGTCCGTTTATACTCTTTATTTTACTTAAGTAACTAATTATAATATACCTCCAGTTTGCTAAACCCATCGAAGCTTCACCGTATCCCCGTCTGCCGTACATGTTCCATACACTGTCTGTTGCCAGCCTCTGAAGACTCAGACCGTGGTATTGAACTGGTTTTAATTCAGTGTTGTCTGTCTCCTAGACTGGTTGCCAACCAACGCTAGAGAACCCATTCTACCGTAGCATTTAGATGGATTCTTTCCCCAAAGGTATAAATCCAAAGTTATCGCAAACAGTCCTGCCAGGAGTTTGAACTTGATCCACCTATTTCATTTTCCGTGCTGCGAACCGTAAGGCTACCCACACTCAATTTATAGTCATGTGTTGCTTATTTATATCTACTTAAGTGTGTAATGGAGCAATTATCGATTCTTCCGGTTAGATACAAGTTAATGTACGTGTGCTTGAGCAACTGTGTTTTTTTCTTTGTGGTGTGCGACTGTTTAAGCGTGTGCGTGTGCATGTTCGTGTGTGTGTGCTCGAGTCAATGTTTGCAGGTACACTTTCCGCGTGCGTTTATCTTTCTGTATATCTTTCCTCCCCGCCTCTCTGAATACTTCTCCCCCAGCCTCGGTTGACTCCCTTGTGGTCAGTCTCCGCTGAAATGTGACAGAAGCAATCTACCGAACCTAACAAGATGTCACTGGGGACATATTTACTTCTGGCCATTCTGCAACAACGATCACCGGTTCTCTTTCCGCCCAACAAACTGATCCTCGCTACCTCTAACATAGATTATTCCCGACGGACCATATTCCGTCGGAAATCTCAATTCGAATCGGGTGAGGCCAATTTCCGGGCCCTGTCATGTATTCACTGATGTCAGTCTACGCGTCAAGTACGTCTAAATAAAGACTTGACTTGTTCAATAGAGGGTGGGGGGGCACGTCCCATCAAAGTGAAATCTTTAGCGCTAATCAATCTCCCTCGACACCGATCTGAAACTGTGTCACTTATTTGATTTGTGATTGTTATAAATAATATGAAAATCAGACCGACATGGAGGTGAATTCATAAATATCATGGATAACAAATAGAATGCGTGGGTGACTCTGCCAATACCTTTTTATGTACTTCGGTGTCTTTTTGCATGATCAAAATTCAACTTCATTGTTTTTGACAGCTCGTCTAATGAGGTGAATTTATCAAATCATCAAGATACATAAATGTGATTACTTAGAACGTGATCGGCTGTTCGATTTGCTATTCTGTTTATTCCGGTACCGGGCGAAATACATTTCCAAATAAACTGTCTCTACAATTATCACATTCTGTCGGATATAAACTGTCCAATCTAATGACATATGTATATATATATATATATATATATATATATATATATATATATACATACATACTGTAGGAAAAATTGGAACACACACACACACACACACGCACACGCACACACACACACACTCATATATATGTATATAGATTTATATCTTCAACCATAGACTAAGGAAATGGGTGGTTCGAATGCACAAATGTACATATAATTCAATTATTCGAAAATAACAACAAATAACCAATCATTTTTTTTCTATTTATTTTCGATTTCACGTTTCGCCGACTGCCAGTGTATTCGGATTGGTTTCAAATAATATTTTTCAAACTTGTGATGTCCATCATTGTCATTATGACTATGGAACGTCATCACGATCAGGTTGCGTTATTTGATGTTCATTTTGGGATATTTTAAATCTTTTGGCTTTGATAACATAGAATTAGAGTCCGTATCACTCTCTTTGTTGATATTCATTGGTATTTTATTTTGTTTGAATACGATTTCATCTCCCCCCTGATAGTCAAATCATTAAATTATATATTGTTGGAAATCTCATTCCACTTATAAAGATATATATATATATATATGCATATTTCCAAATTATTTTATGACATGGTAAATTGTCGAGGTGCCATGTTGAGTAAGAGTAATGGAGTTTACTTGGCGATGCTTATCTCCACAAGTGCAATTATCGATTTTTCTTGTTATATGCAATTTAATATATGCATGCTGGAGCAAATATGCTTTTTTCTGTGCATGCGTGCCTGTATTAAGAAAGACACGGTCAATAAACGAAAAAAAAATGTTGATATCCGAACCACACCTTATTGGGACAGTTAAACTCAATCTTTCTAATGTTTGTGCTGCTATCATGAAATTCCGGATGATTCATTCTACAATAAAAAAAAGATGTATCAAAAGATAAGAGAGCCCTCTAACAGGTTGTCCATTTTGAGGAGGCTCTAAAATTGATCGGTCGAGATATAGAAGATGCTATGGAGAAGGTTGAAAGACGTCAAGTTCTTTCTTGAGAACAAAGGACAACACTAAGACTGGGACTTAGTACCAATTGGGCAAGTACAAAAGATAAATGTTTTTGAGGGATTCACTTTAAAAAAAAGTGGAAGAAGATGCCCTAAAGAAAGTTATAAAAAAATAAAATTCTCTAGTAAGGACGAAGGACAACGTAGAAACATTTGAAATGATTTTTAGGTATTGATTCTGTACTAATAAGGCAGATACGAAAGATGTAACTACCACGGGGGGGGGGGTCACTTAGAAAAAGATGTGGGAGAGGATGCCCCAAAGGATTAATTTGAACCTTCAAGCAATAGATTAGTTTGCCTGCTGTCTTTTTCGTTCGTCACTGCCATATTGAATAACCATAGCAACGGGTGTCATTGGTCACCCGACAGAAACTGTCACGTGATCAAAGTCTCTGGGTAGCATGTCGTTCAGGAGTGATCAAGATAGTTTTTTAGCTTTTTGTTGGATCACTAAAAAATCCAAAAAAAAAAGTGGGCACAAACTAGTGACCATTTTAGAATAAATGTACCTTTATGATTGAACCCCTAGTAGCAAACCTATTTTAAGGGTTGGATTCTAAAACAGCTTAATCCTCATTTTCTAGACAATAAAGGGGGAAATATTTAAATTTTCAGTCCTTTAACTCTCTACACACGATAAACACATATATAGCCAGCCAGACAGACTAGCGTAAATACGTAAAAAAAAACTATTTTGATGGTTTGGGTTAAAGTTTTGATTGGCAGGTTCTCTAAATACAGCTCATCGAACTTTTGTTTGCTAAATAAATGTAAAAAAAGATGTTTAAGCCCCAAACGCTAACTAAACCTTGCCCTGACTAATTGACCAAACCCAGTCACCAATACTGACCCTAACCCTAACCCTAGGTCAGCAGTTTTTAGAGTATTGTTTATTGGCGTCTAGTGGTCTGTGTGACAAAAAAAAAAAAAAAAGAGATCATATTGAAATTATCGTAGTTTCTGAAAAGCTGTGATAAATTAGTTTTTACTATAATCACCTCATCAACATAAAAACTCTCTAGTGGTACGCATATATTTTTTGAGAACATTACGTGGTCTGTAGGGAAAACGTTTGCGAACCTCTGCCCTAGGTTATTATCTCAGTGCGCCGAAATGTCTTCAGCATTTATTTCACATTCATATACTCAACAAAAGTACGGTAGGCAATAATAACTATAATTTTTACTAGGTTGGGGATGAAGGGGAAAAAAACCCCCAGACCGTTCGCTATAGAAAGTACCCATTTTTTGATGTTATTCAGATATTCCCCAAATTGCTAGGCTCATAGCTTATATACATTCGCACCCCCCACAGGCACACCACCGAACAGAAAAAGAGAAGAGGACAAAAATAACTTTAGATTTTATAGATGCGTCCAAATGTATCTGGATAAGATGCTTCTTCGATTGGTCGGTTACGATGACGTAAAGTAACAGACAGAGGAAGGAAGGGGGATGTGTGTTTCATTCACCAACTGCTATTATGTCAGAAAAGAAAGTCTGATGTCATTAAGAGAACATTATTCAGATGATTTTTTTTACCAGCTGCTACAATATCCGACGTCTGCATTTTTGTATTTAAAAATAGCCCAAAATGGCTATTTACAGTTCTTATCGAAAATGATACTCGCGAATTATGTCCGTATCGCGATTGCGTGAAAATAATGCTCAAGACCGTAAAAGGTTGAATTTTTTCCTTGTATAATAGTTTTATCTATATTTTTCTATCTATGAGGCTCATGGCAGTCGGACAGAAACTATTTTACTACTATTGATATCAAGTGACTTAAAAAAAATACTTTTAGCTCTTATTTTTCCTCTTTCCACACTTTTACTACGATCACAGATAGAGGACATGATTCTTGTTTTCTATTTTTTAACCCTTTCAGTTTTTAATGCTTTGCTGACCGTTCCTATCTGCAATATTTTGCAAGCGTGTTAGCTTTAATGATTAACTTTGGGTTCACCTCCTGTGAGAATCTTTTTTTTTTTGGCCTCTCATGACTTCCCGATCTCTGAGATCGTTTTGATCGGTTGAGGTCTACAGCGCGTGATCTGGTTCGAAAAGTCGTTTGCCATACCCTTTGGTGTCTGTGGGGACAGCTGAGACCAGGGATTTAAGGAGAAAGTCAGGGATGATCAATGATTTTAGATGTTGCAAAAGAAGGCGAGGAATCTTGGATCGACGATACGGGATATTTCGAAGCGAGTAAAATCTATTGAACCAAATATCTGTTACTTCAAAGATGATGACATCGACAGAATGTCTATGTAAGGCGTTCATGGTCAAACGTTGTGAGAACTGCGGTATATATTTATATATCGTACAATCATAACAGAACATAAGGGAAAAAAACTTTGGAAGATTACATACATTGCATCGGCAGATGTTGGGAAATGGGGGACTAAAGTTAACCACGAAAACCATTGAAAAAGTTTTTCAATGTTTAGTGTTTAAAGCTGTAAGGTTTTCTAGACACACAGACACAGACACACACGCATATATATATATATATATATATATATATATATATATATACATATATATATATATATATATATATATGTAGTTATTTCCCATCCAGAATAAAAGAGACGGTGAAAGTAAGATAAAAGGTAGCACATCTTTTTTTTATCATTCTTAGAGAAAAAGGGGATAATCCTGAAGGCATTGTACTTATGATTAGAATTGTGGTTTCTCAAAAACAATCAAATCTGATTGGATAATACAAAAATAACTTTTTTTTATAAATGAACGTTGGCTTTTTGTTTATCATAATCACAAGAACAAAACATATTTCTGGTTACTGAAGAGGAAGTAAGACGCAAGATACTTGGGAAAGTCATTTTGTGCATATATATATATATATATATATATATATATATATATATATATATATATATATATATATATATGTATATATATATATATATATATTGATTAATTGGGCCCTACTCACTGTCCAGTTCTGCGTAGGGCACGGGCAGAACATCTGCCTCTGGGTCTGGAGCGAAGGTTTTGACCCCAATTCGTAGTACTGGGAGGGATACTGGAAGATCAATAACCTCACTGAAGGGTTGTAATACAACGAAACAGCTGTCAGTGGATGACACAAATATTAATTATTATTATAATTAACGCTCCCTGCCTTAGGGTTGAGCACTCTTAGGTAGGGCACTCGTCTATTATGAGATTCTATGCAGTGCTCTTCAAACTCTAGAATGGAGCTCTCAGGTGGATGGGGGATTGTGCGTAAAGTAAATATGTCGCAATTATTAATCATTATTACGTTTATCTATACATGTACATGCCACGACCCGGAATATTCCTTGTCATGAATACATTCATATATATATATATATATATATATATAATGAGGGATTTTATTGGCTCATGACAGTGTAAGCTACCTGTCTTCACTCTGTTGAGATTTTGAGGGGGAAACTTGAAAATTTCAGTGCAATGGATATAAGATAGACTACACTCTCATTAGCCGATGATTTCCTTGTAATATTGATTTAGTCGCTTTGCATAAAAGTATTGGGCACTTCAAAAATAAAGAAAAAGCAAAACATACGTTAATTTTGGATAAATATATTACTTTTGCTATATATACATATATATATAAGCGAAGGTTTCAATCCTGCTTCGTGGTACTGGATGGGATAATTGAAAGTCTATAGCCACACTGAAGAGATGTAATACATCAAAACAGCTGTCTGTGGATGACACGATATATATATATATATATATATATATATATATATATATATATATATATATATACCATAAGAGCTCTGCATCATAACACACCCCAATATACATATCTTCTTATTTTCCAAACCCATATGATCAGAACCTCACCCACCTGTAGTTTATGTTACAAACTTATCTTACCCTATCCGTACCCAATTTTTTCCTTGATGTACATCGATGATTTGGAACGTCAGACAAAGTCACCTTCATCTATACTGATTGATACCCAGGTATGGTCCATTTTACTTATTTAAAGTTCTCTGACCTTTCATAATATCTACAATGATCATTGCTTGCATGATTTGCATTTTCCAAGTAATACTCGATCATGCATAAAGACCCCTTCTAATTTATATTCCACTTCACCATCATTACTACTAGGGATAGTTGTCTCATTCTAAATAGTTCACACACACACACACACACACACACACACACATATATATATATATATATATATATATATATATATATATTGTCTGGGATATATAAGCAATCTGAGATTAAAACCGCCGCAATTGATTTAATATTCACATAGAATAGAAATGTCATGAACAGCGAGTCAAGTCTGCAGTTATACTTTCTGATCCCTCATCGTTAATTATGCCTTTGGGATAACCTACTTGAGTGAACCCTGTTTCAAAGAATTAAATTATAAGTAATATAGAATAATATCAATAAACAGCACGCATTATACCCTATATAAAACGACAAACTACATGTATGAGATAAGCTATATATCAAAATCATAGCTGAAAGGTAGGTGTTGTATTATCAATACTGCTGGGGTGCCATGTTGATATAATGTTTTTTTTTAAAACTTCGAAACTGTTACATGTTAAACAACTGATGATCCCAACAAGAGAAAAATCATACATTGTACCATAATTACAAAGTATATTTACAACAGAAAAAAACACTTAAGAGTTTGCATTGACGGATATTGGGGATTACGTGACTGAAGTGACACAAAAAAAAAATTTAAAAAAAGCTTTTTAATGTTTAGTGTTTAACACTTGCAAAGCTTTCTGGACTATATTTAACAAGTTTAATGTATCGAGCACTCTATGAAATAAACCCATCATTCATCGAGTAGCTATTCTCCATTGTATCATATCTCCAGCTCCACTCTAAACCAAATTAACATTATATCATATCATATCATATGTTATATTTCATCCATGATTTGTAGTATATATATATATATCCTGATCGGTCAGATCTATTTATTGAAACGGAAATTTGACGGCAAAGCACTACATGATCTGCAAGAAAAGGAAGAGCAATGTCTCTATCAGTGTTGAGCCTGGATGGAATTCAAGAGCCATTCAGGGCTGTTACTGTGAATATTAGTCAGAACATCAATATCAAATCAGCTCATTATCTGATAGAGTTCAAAGAAATACCAACAGGCCAGACAGAAAATGAACATGATCCTGAAGATACAAAGATCAAAATATTCTATCAGCAGCTCAAAAAGGAGCATGAAGATACTTTGCGACCTTCGTTCCAGCAAACTACTGAGCATTCAACTATCAATAACTCCGAAACAAATGCACTAATTCATGTAAAATTTTCTTTGAAACTTTATTCCGACGTGATTTGTCGAAATCCGGTTCCTTTTTATAGTAATTTCTTTGCCCGGATTGATAAAGATCAAAATGATCAAAAAGGTGTGCCCTAAATAAGCCAATTCGCTAAATGGAGCCTCTGTTATAAATAATCACAAGTATATTCTAGTAAATTACTTCATAGTCTAGAATATAATACGAGATTTTCAGCTAAAAGATGGTCCCTAATGAACAGTACGATTCACAAAAAAAAAAAAAGAAAATGGCTAATATTTTTGCCTTTATGGAGAGAGCGTCGATATATTCAGCACATACTATCGAGCAATAACATCCCTTGTGTTCACTCGATCTTTGGTTTGGTATAAAACCTATGTTGGTAGTTCACTGTGCATATTGTATCATATCCATTTTAATAATTAAGACTTTTTTGGTATATTCATCGTCACTAGTTAGAAGTTCACTTTGACGACCTGAAAACAACGAATGATATGTAGAAGATAAAAGAAATTCATGTTTCGGTTGCAGCTGACCAAGTTTCATAAACGGTGTATTCATAAGAAAGGAGATATCTCCCACGAAGACGTTATGACAAAATAACGGATATTTTCAGTAATAGTTGGAAATATGATAACCAAAAACAATAAGTCGATATTTTGCATAGGAAATAGTCAGGATAAACACAGTACATAACAACAGGGAGATAAACTTCAATATTTATTCATATAGTTTTAATTGGATGAAATTGTCGTCTGATTAAATCAAATCTTTCATTTCGCCACAATGCATGTTATTGTAACTGGATTTTTCTTTTTATCACTAATACAAACCCCAACCTTAACCGTAAACATCAACTTGAAACTATGTAATTTGTAATTAGATTCAATTATGAACGGTTTCAGAAGTTTTTTGCATTCATTTGTTCTGTGATAACAGCTGCAGAAGGTAATCATGTTTACTGAGAAGTTACCTCCCTTGCAAAAGGTCACACATTGAGCACTTGAAAGTGTCGATAGATTGTCGTCGCTTCGATATTTACCATTCTCGATAAATTATGACCTGTATGAAAACCCTTTATCCCTCTTATTCTTATCCCCCCTCTCTCTCTCTCTCTCTATATATATATATATATATGAATTATGTATTGCATTATATGATACAGAAACTTATTTGAAATGATCTCCCGTCATTATACGGTTAATATATCACTCAATTTAGACAACGTAAATAGAATAAAAAATTAAAGGGAAAGGGGGCGCTGAAGGAAACGAATTTTCTTTAATTGTTTATTCTATTTACGTTGTCTAAATTGAGTGATATATTAACTGTGTCACGACGGGAGATCATTTCAAGTAAGTTTCTATATGATATAAGACAATTTATAATTCATTCTGTCGGACCAAATATGTCCATTTCTTATACATATATATATATATATATATATATATATATATATATATATATATATATATATATATATATATACGAACAAACACACACACACACACACACACACACACACACATATATATATATATATTCTACAACACTTCACAGCTTTGAACAATAAACATTAAAAAACGTTTTCGAAAGATTATTTGGGGTCAATTCAGTCATCTATTTCTCAATATCTGTCAATGCAATTTATATATGTTTCTTGAGAGTTTTCCTCCTGTTTCACGTACACTTCGTTATTATGAATTGTTTTTTTTTTGGCAGGCTGAGGTGGGGGGAGATCATCAGTTGTTTATCATATAACCGTTTCGGTAATATAAAAGCAAAACAGATACATCAACATAGCCCCTCTGCAGTGTTGATCAAACACCATCTCTCTTTCTTATCATACAGTTTATATCATACAAGTAGTTTATCATTTTATATACGGTATATGTTTTGTACATCAATATCATTTTAGACTACATATTTATTTTTTGAAACAGGGCTCGCTTACGTAGGAAGCCCCCCCAAATGTTTTTAACGATCAGGGACCAGTTAGTATAACAACAGATGAGACTGGCTGTTCACCCATGTGAATATCTAATCTGTTCCTTCAGTTTAAATCTTAGGCTACATGCAAACCAACTTATATCATCATAATACTAATAACTTTGAGTTGATTTTTCATTTAAATATTCAACCAAAGAATTAGACAATTTTCACCACTAACCTTAAAGTTAATTTTTCCCAGGTTGTAAAAGATCCAGCTTCCATCAAATGATTTTTTTTTAACCCTTTTAATTACCAAATAAAGTATTCTTATATACATGGTTGGAACAAAACCACTTTCGAGCGGTAAGTAACTCTACAATGAGCGACTCCATTAATACACTTAAACAATTTGTTGAATGGCCTTCCATATTTGATCTCCCACCCCACCCAACCACCCAGCAGTCAGACAAATGAACCGGAGCCAAATGTTTCCCCCTTTTCCTGGTTCCAGTTAATACAATGAGCTTTCACACTGACAAAGACTGGATCCTTTTCTCTTGGTTACTTAATTCCTTTAACATCAATACATTTTATTTATTTTAATATACACAATCCGTTTTTACTAATGTCAACACCTTGAATGAGTATTCAAACAACAATTTTTGGTATAAAATCAATAAATGTCAGTGTTGGTCTAGCGGTTCTCAAATATTTCGCCAATATTTTTTCATTCTATTACTACTTGTTCTAAAAAGCTTCCTCACTTATATGGAATGGGAAGCTATTTTATTTATCAAACAATTTGTAGATAAGCATCCTATCTTCGATTTTAATATCCAAATCTAGGAATATTGCATGCATTCGCTCTTTGCTCACATTTCAATTCAAGATGCTTAGGATATATATTACTATACGATTTCCGAATTCTCCTCCATCATTAAGAGAACATAAGTCATTAATAAAACGGGTATAACCTGAAAATGAACGAGCTCATTTCATATCAGTTTCAATTAAAGATGATGTGCATATATATTCATGTCAGAGGAATTTGCCCATTAAGAAGGCAGGATCGATTCTCATTGAGACACTTATGATCTGATGAAATATTTTATATCCTATTTTAAACTAACACTCCCCAATAAGATGACTGATAACCGCTTTAAGGACAGAGCACATAAAATAAGTCTTGCCTTTTTTTGTTTACGTCAGAATGTTCTGAGTTCGTATACCCAATATATTTACTATTTCCTTCTGTGAATGCCAAGTCTAATATTTTATTTAATTCTTTAATAAGATCTTGGTACGGAATTTTTGGTTAAAGAGTACTAAAATCGTAGGTTGAGATAGATTTAGCCCTTCTACAGGCATTTATAATAACCAATTTTTTCTGCAGGCACAGAATTATTCACTACCCCAAAGAAATTTAAATTATCATAGCATTTACTTTTATAACGCAATTTTTGTATTTTATAGTAGATCGAATTAAAAACTTTAGAAACTACTTTGCCAAGAAGTTTAGTACTCCGAGCTCCTGAGGCTACAATACAGCGAGCACCAATTGGATTTTTATGCATTTTTGGTATCCAAAACATAATTGGTAACTTTTGTATTTTTTATCTATTCCAAGTCCTAGCTTTTCACATAATACAATGTTATTAATATAGTAATGTCTGGTTCACGAGTAGATACATTATTCGTGGATGATAGAGTTTCTGTTATGCCAACTTCAGGATATATCTGTTGAATATATATTTTTTTTTATTACTTATAAATGCTATATTTTTGCTGCTTTATCAATCGGGCCTTTGAAATTTTCTTTTAAACTCCAAGATATCTACTAATAGTTGAGAATTTTTTAGCGCTGTTATTATTTGAAAACAACACTTATCTATAGTTACAAAAGCAAAAGACAAGTAATTAGAATTGATATAATGTAATTGGTACAAAAACTAAAGCAAACGATTCAAAGTATAACAATAAGTTATTAGAAACGGTCAAGCATAACTGTTAAAATAGGTCCCTTCAGTTTTCAAGTCGGTCTGGCTGGCTATGTATATGTGTGAGTGTATCAAGCGTAGGCACATACGGTACCAATGGAGCTAAGGGGGTGAAAATTTAAACATTCAATATTAATCATGTCTACAAAATGGTCATTTTTAAGATCCCCATAAATTGGACTTTAGAAGAGTGGTTCAGTTTGCAATGTAAGTTTATGCCGAATTGGTCTTTAGTTGGTCCCGGTTGTTTTGATTTGTAAACTCAAACTTTTTAGAGATCACTGCGCAACAATAGGCAGAAGAAATAACTTATCCATTGATCACCCTTTCTTCCAATTTGTAATTGATCACTGCAAACACGGCATGCTGTGAAAAGATCTTTGTCAGGTGACGGTTTCTATTGAATGATTAAGCAGAGGTATTATTTGGTATTTTAGAACAGTTTACCTTTGAAGATTTCCCATTTGATTTCAAACGTTTCCTGCATTTAAGTACATTTTCTGATATTTGATATTGTGACTTTCATTAAAGAGAAATATTGAGAGTGAATTGGTTCATCATTCCTTGATTATTCCTCTGTTCTTACTTCTCTTGATTAGGCACTCATTAGATTTTTAGTCTTTTTCACGATATCTATGAATATTCAATTAATCTTTTGTCGCAAAACTTTGTGCTTCAAGTCTTTACGGTAAAAGAAAAGCACTCTATATAATGAGCTATTGTCTTCTGTGTCATGTGAACTACTGAATCTAAATAAATGATGAACACAGAACGTGATTACGTTCCGAGGTGCGTGACATAGAAATAAGTTTGGGGAAAGGTACGCAAAGACAACACTGGTAAGTAGCACATAGATAAAGTTCTCTTTTCATTTCATTCCCTTGAGTGGAATAATGCCGAAAGTTTTGTAATAAATAACTAAACATTGTCAAAAAGTTCACGAAACAGTTATGGATATAAGCTATGCTTCAAAATAAGCGAGCACTCTACTTTGAAGGTTTCTTAGAAATCATATGTAAAACTGTGACTTGCAAAATATAAGAGGGCGTGACAAACTAGACAAGATCATGAAGTATTAGCTCTGCGACACTCATGACAAAAGGGTCTCCCAACAGTCGCTTATGGAGTTGAAACATGGAATGAAACGACAAGATTGGCACTCAAACTCAGAGCTGTGTAACATGCACAGGAGAGAATCATGTCCAAAATCACATGGAGAGATCACAAGACAGCACAGTATATCAGAGATAAATCAGGGCTATCATAAAATCAATTTGAAAACTCGAATAGCGATAGGCTGGTCTCATTGCAAGGATATCAAACAACCTTTGGACATCACGACTCACTATGTAGATTCCAAGAGATCATATATTAATCTGTGGTAAGCAAAATATATGGGGGTGTCACGAACTAGACAAATTCAGAAAGTATAAGCTCTGCGACGCCCCACGATAGAGAGGTCTGGCGAATCTTTCTGAAGGTTTATCTAACGACGGGCACTAGAAGGATGATGATGATGATGATGATGATGAAGGACATAAATAACAAAGGCTGACGTCTATGAGGAAAATAAAGAGACACTTGTTATTGATGAGGATTCTCTGGAGAACTCAAATATGTTTTTGCATTTTGTGTTTTACTGCAAACAAAAACTTCCTGGTGAGTGTTTAATTATACGAGAACTTGAAAAGTATTATACCTTTCAATACTTCGTTCAAAATTCACTCCAAGTCTGGAGTTGACTTAACGTAACAGCAACAATCCTTTCCCAATTTGGAGGAGTGAACTCTCCACCGTTTGTCTTCCCACTCGAGTTGAACCAAAGATATATATAAAATGAACTTCCCCTACTATGATTTGAAATCACGACCTATGGATCAGCATGTGGCTATCTTACAGACTGAGCAAAACTGTCAAGTGCTACATATCTACAAAAAATTATATAAAAATAATGCAAGAGTTTATTTCACTCTAATAGATAAACAAAAATATTCATTTCACACTGAAAAATATATTCTATCTACTGATACATTTTTGGTTTATCGTATATACGTTCAAACGTTCAGATAATCATACTCAGTTGGGATAGAAGTTGGAGCCTGACCCTGAAGCAGTCGGGTGTGTATGGTTCTTTCCCCCAAAAGACCTTCATTGAAATCTGCTCTTGAGAGGAAATGACCAGAACGTATGGTTTTCTAGTACCCTTAAATTGTCTTTGGTTTTGAGAAAGATCATCAAAATTCAAACAGTTTTTTCCCCAGACAATTGCATCCCCTCTCTTGTTTATGTTGTTAACACATTATTTTGGTAGATCCATTCTATGGCCTCTTCCAGAGGTACGATCTAAACGTGATGGTGCTAAAGATGTGGCTTTGGATAATCATGAACGATAGAGTATGGAATCCCGTCCTTGCTTTGGGGAAAAAAGATATCGGCCGAATTTGACGTTTAGAGCACTGCTACCATTGACAAATTCCGTTTACTATCATTGCATCTGAACATTACAATAGAAGAAGCCCGTAGAATGGATCGGCCGAAACGTTGCGTTAAGAACACAAGCAATAAGAAGAGGTTCAATCGTCCGTAAATTTCTTTGAGAACACTCATGAATTGTTCCACATTCTAACTAATCTTGTCGATGTTGCCAATATGTGTAACTTTTTAGACGGTAGTGATGGGGGAGTGGTTAGTGCAAGTGCTCACACACCACTCTCTTTAAGGCTTTTCCTATAGTCCCCACCAAAAGCTAACATCCACAATTTGATGTACAGAAGTTTAGAGAGAAAAAAAAAGGTCTGGTTAATCACCTAATAGAAACAGTCACGTTTCCTATCGTCTTTTGGCAACATGCTGTGTTTTGGTAATCAATAAAGATATTGAGAAAAAGGATGATCAATAGAAAAGTTATTTCTCTCGCCTTTTATGGGGCAATGGTCCCTAAAAATATCACTATTGTAAATACTGTCGGATGCAAATTGAGGGGCTGATTTAGCATAATTTTAGATAACAAATTTAATCTCTTGCTATAAAACTATTCAGGAGGGAGAGAGTTCCGAAAAAAGATTTTTCCAAGACATGATGATGTTGAGTCAGTTTTCGTGATCAGTTTCTGAAGAATCAAGTTTCAATTTCTTTTAATGGGGTAAATGTTTCACTGCAATTTTAAACGTTGTATGAATAACAAAAATAACATGAAAGAACGAGAGCAAAGCTCCAAACACATCTTAGAATGATAATGGCCCATCTCATAGTAATCCGAAATGTCAGAATTTTGAAGAAAAAAAAAGAATTAGAATAGGCAGCGAATACCTAAGTAACCTTAGATTTGCTGACAACATCGTTCTTTAAAAAAAAAAAAAAAAACAAGACGAAAAAATCTTTACCATCTCCAAGTAATGCTAGACGAATTGAACAAAAAGAGCTAGGACGTTGGACGTCAATAATACAAATGTCATGTACAACAAACATGTTGAGGACAAAGACATAAAAATACAAATTGAAAACGCAGACCTGAAAAAAGTAGACAACGACATTTACCTTGGACATCGAATCTCAATGAAGTCTTAAAAATCAAGCAAAGAATCATTCTAGGGTGGCAAGCTTTCGGTAGAGTGAGCTCAACCATTAGGATTAGAAAAAAAAAGCCCATAAGTTTCAAAAAGAAAAGTCTACAACCAATGCATTCCCTCGATAGTCACTTATGAATCTAAAACATGGAACCTCTCCAAAGGATTGACCCTCAAACTGAAAACCATGCAACGTACACATGAGAGAACCATTTTCAACACATGGATAGATCACAAAACAGCACGGTATATTAGATAGAAAACAGGCACCGTTGGAGACCATTCGAAAACTTGAACGGCAATGGACTGGTCATATAGCAAGAATATTAGACAACTACTGAACATCAAAACTCACAACGTATATCTCTAGAAATCATATGTGAAACTTTTGCCGGCAAATTATAAGATGGCCTGACGAACTATACAAGTTCAGGGAGTATTGGCTCCGTGACACCCAGGATAGAAAGTTCAGGTGAATCCTAGGGAAAGTCTACGCCCAACTACGAACACTCAAATGTTGATGACGAATTGTTGAGGAAGACTGAGATTAGAATTTTGATTCATTTTTATCTTTATTATTAGTTATTAATAGTAGTAATCCGATTCATTTTTCCTTTCATATTTTTAGTTGGTTTGGCTGGCTGGGTGACTATATATATATATATATATATATATATATATATATATATATTCACACACACACATATATATATATATATACACATATACATATATATATATATATATATACACACATATACATATATATATATATATACATATACATATATATATATATACACATATACATATATATATATATACACATATAGATATATATATACATACATATATAGATATATATATACATACATATATAGATATATATATACATACATATATATATATATATATATATATATATATATATATATATATATATATAAGTATCTGGTGTACAGGCTGCATTGCTGGAGCTAGAGGGTTGAATATTTCAACATTGACTCCTCATTTTGTCTTGTCATTTTTGAAATCCTTAAAAAAATTTTCAGTCGGAGTTTCAATTTGCATTGTAAGTTTATGATAAATTGACCCTTTACTTTGCATCCCCACACAACATCTACACTTGTTCGTCTTGTTTTTTTGAAAATTCCAACTTTTTTTCCAGCAATTATTACTCAACAAAAAGCGAGGAAAGTGACTTATTCACTGATCACCCCTTTTCTAACTTTTCCAGTTGATCACCCAAACAAAGCATGCTGCCAAATGACATTAGTCGAAAAAAAATGGTTACTATTGAGTGACTAATCAGACCTGGTTTCTTTTATTTTCGTTCTTTTTTTGTTGTTGTTGCTTTTTATTGCTGTTTACTGTAACTGTCACTGTATGGCTGCGTGTAAACTGCGCAGATTGGAAATAAAGATCAGGGGAAAAAGTGAAAGATTGGTTTTAAAACTCGATTTGATTTTCCTGCCAGCCGTACGAGCTCTGCTAGCTCAGTAGGTAGAGCAGTGTTGTACTTGGAATACATCCTGAGGTAATGGAAATGTGAATTAAAATCTTGCCCTCCTTTATTTCCGATTTTCGCTGTTTACCAATTGTAGACTGACGGTCTGAGTCAGTTGTGATGAAAAAAACCAACCGGAAGATTAAGACGAAAAAAATTACCTCTAAAGAATTATTAATGGATGTTAATATCATGTATGTAAAATAGAAGAGCGACAATTGGAGACTGAAAGGTTCGTGTGTATTTTGTAAATTGGTTTTATTTGCTGGCCAAGATCCAATTTGATATCTCTGTTCCCAATCAAGGGAGATAAAGAGGTGATAGGAAATACTATGTGGGTATATTGACATGACTTGCAAGTAAATGGAACATTTTTTTTTCTTTTAGGCATCTGAGAAAAAACGAAAGATCTATCTTCCACGTGTCTAAATATTTGACGTGTCGTCTGCTGCAAATTATAAAGGATGGTGGTGGAAAGAACGAATAATTGAAAACGTGATGTAAGCGTAGGTATGAAGGAATAGGCAGTAAATAAAAAGGAAGAATGAAAGTGGGGAGGAAGAAAGAAAGGACTGATAGCAAGGAAGAAGGGAAGAGAGGAGGAAAGGAAGAGAGGGGGAAAGTGAATGAGTGTATAGAGAATAAAAGCGAAAAGAAAGAAAAAAGAAAAAGGGCCTAGGGTAGAAAAGGATAAGGAGGGAAGGGACTTGGGCGAAAGAGAAGAATATGAATAAGAAGAAGAGGGAAAAGAGAGAAAAAAGAAGATAGGGGACAGAAAATGACATAGAAAAGGAAAAAGAAAGAAAGAAAAAAGGAAACAAAGAAAGGAAAGAAAGTAAAGATGATAAAAAGAAAGAAGGAGGAACGCAGACAAAGAGAAAGATGAGAAGTAGCAAAGGGGAATAAGAAGGGAGAAGGAAAAGAAATGATAGAAAGGAAAAAGGTGGATACTAAAAACATAAATAGAAAGAAAGAAAAAGGACTAAGATAGCAAACAGAAGAAAAAAAGGGATTGGGGAAAGAGAGAGAGAGAGAGAGAGAGAAAGCAAGACGGGTGGAAGAGAGACAGGGAGAAATGGAAAAAAGGGAGTGAGAGAAAGAGAGAAAAAATTAAAAAAACGGGACTGAGGTATCAAGAAGAAGAAGAAGAAGAAGAAGAAGAAGAAGAAAAAGAAGAAGAAGAAAAGAAAATGTGAGAGGAAAGAGGGAGAGAGAAGAGAGAAATCAAAATCAAGGAAGTGAAAGAAAGAAACAGAGAAGCAAAAGAAGAAGAGACAGGGAAAAACAAAGAGAAGCTTGTCTGCAGAAGAGGAAAATATTCAAAAGATGATTCTGCGCAGTTTGTGAGAGTTGGATTGCATTACAAAAAGACGAGAAAGTGTTAAAAGACATAAAAGAAAACTAGGGAAATAAATAAATAAATTCGGAGACATCGGAAAGTGAATAATGAGGACATACAAAAATAAATTTTCAAAAACACTCGGGAAAGATAAAAAAAAAAGAAAAAGAATGCCATTGTCTTTCGACTTCCCTTCATGA
Source organism: Thysanoteuthis rhombus (assembly GCA_963457665.1). Taxonomy (NCBI): domain Eukaryota; kingdom Metazoa; phylum Mollusca; class Cephalopoda; order Oegopsida; family Thysanoteuthidae; genus Thysanoteuthis; species Thysanoteuthis major. The sequence goes on from OY735215.1 coordinate 7,879,085, forward strand.
CACCCGTTTCCTGTTGATTTGCGCAGAACATCACGTCGTTTCTCTCTGTAAAACATTTCCCATCGAACGAATTCCAAATAAAATTGCTTGGACATCAGCTAATTTCAGATCGTGTGATGTTATTTAAAACATCAAAATGGCCGAAGTTGTCGCGAGATAATTTCATTTCATCGACTGAAAAGTTTCTTTGATATACGTTTTGGTTCCATTTTTGATACTAGGAACAGTAATCCAAATCTGTCACCAAAAGTGTCTACATGGGGTTTTTTCGGTTGTCAAAAATATTAAAAATGGTAAACCTAATCTGTCACCAAAAGCGTCTTCATGGATTTTTTTTTTGGCCAGGCAAGCTGGCTGACTAAAAAATGTTAGATATCTACAAATATCTATGTTTGAAATGCGCACGGGCTTATTCCACTCTAATAAGAGGAAACGTTTATGAAATGGACCTTTCCCTACTGTATGTATGTATGGCGCGTGCAGGCAGTAACAATGAAATTAGAGTTTATTTATTTGCATCGGGGTCAGGATTAAGGTGCGGTCCTGAATATCCTTGAACATGCAGCACAGGGGAGGGGGTAAAGAACCAGATTCTTTGCGCATGATTTTGCAAGGACGTCATGACAAGGTTGATTTTGCCCACGGGACAAATCTCGTAGTGAAAGAGTCCCCAAGCCTTCGCGCACTATTCCGTCATTCAGACTGGAAATTTTAACATTTATCCATTATATCGTCTATAGAAGAACGTCCTTTGATAATCCCCCAGTTTTTAGTGGCAGGACAAAATTTGCAATGTAAGTTCATGCTAAATTGGTCCTCAGTTTGTCCAGTTGCATTTATGCTTATTTCTTTTTTTAAAAATCTGATTTATTAGTGATCCAATAAAGGACCAGAGTAGTCACTTATTCACTGGTCACCACTTTTTTTCAATTCTTAATTAATTACCCCCTGCACGGCATACTCCCTAAAGAAGAATGCCACAAGACGGTTTCTATTAATTGACCAACCAGACTGGTCGAAATTTGAGGAAATTACGAATCCTGTACGTATCAAAGCTCCAAGATGTTTACATGGTAAAACTCCGATCCAAGTTGGGAGTTGACTTCGTTTTGTTATCGTAACAACAGGAACGATCCTCACCCAATATTTCAAGTCTGGAGCTCATTTTGTATCATAACAACAACAACAATCCACACATGATTAGTAAGAGTAAACTCTTAACTGTTTGCCTGTCTGTCACGTTAACAAAACAGATGTATAAAATTAATTCTGACATCCATGTGATCAGTAAATGGCTCTATTACCGACTGAGCCATATTGGCAATCGAAAGTTTATCTTAAGAATGCACCAGGACTTATCTCATTCTAATAGATAAATACATTTATAAAAGGAACCTTTCCCTACCGAGATTCGAAATCACGATCAAGTGATCGAGAGGCGACTCTTTTACCGACTGAGCCAGACTATCAAATTCTGCATATATACAATTTTTTTTCATTATGATTACAATACAAAAGTTGCAGTGAGAAGTTTCAGTCGGAATAGAGGTAGGAGTGAAATATGACTCTATAACAGCCAGGCTGGTATTATTGAGTTTCTCTGGAGACTTATTAGGCTTAGCTTAGTCTGGCATAAGGCTAACATAGTGAGGTACGCAAGAGTAATGGTCAGCTAGATCCACTCGCTATAGCATGCTTTGTATTTCTATTGTAATTATCAAATCTACGTAAAATAAGGAGGTATACTCACTCATGTCGTGTCTTTGGATAGGTCTGGATAGGGTATTTATCCTGCTGTACCCATTTTTATAAACTGGGCAGATATTTACAAAAAAAAAAATCAACAACAGCCACCAGA